>CM040187.1:62568780-62666280 GCA_022606455.1 Callitettix versicolor
TCGTGATTTTTGAAACGAAAACTTTTTAGACACGCCGCATGCTTTTAGATGGGGAGTGAATTCGTAGTTAGAGTCAGCTCATGAAAAACACTGTCATAATATCACTCGTAGAAGTACATAGAGTGAATTTAGGCTATAAGCAAATGCATTCGTGGCTAAGTAGTATGACTTCTGTATATCAACTCCTCAGGGGGTGCAGGCTAGCTGCACCTATTTAGAGGATTTAAACGTCCCTCGCGGTACCCGAGTCTAACACACACTTAACACTTACACTTGCGACTTTAACACTTTACACTCACACTTATATTTAGGGCGGTGATAATAGTCTGAATGTGCTTTTCGCCTTAAAATTAAAAAAAAATTCTGTATATCAAACTAAGGGACATGAGTTCAAACCCTGGTACTGGCCATAAGTTTTTTTTTACATTTAGTATTTATTTGCTCTTAGAATACGTATATAAATATACCAAATAATAAATATTAAAATAAAAATTAACGCCATTATACTACATACCAACTCATCAAGCACAAAATTGTATAGAGCTTTTATAGTTAAATATATCTTACATATTATATATACATCATATCATTAATAATTATTAAAGTTATTAATGAAGCCGTTTTACTACTTGCCCAGCCCAACCATTGTGGTTGTTATAGCATTAACAGGTGGATAAATTGTACACGATTGATGTTCTATAATCCTATTTGCTTATGATGTAGATAACAAATATAGATATAGGAAATGTTCATTTTCTTTAATATCAGTTTTGTAAAATTTAAGTTAGCAATGAGGTCACCAATATAACTTGAGTTTTTACTTCTGTTTGAATATAATCCAGACTGCTACATTTGTTTAAGTTACAGAAACTACTTTGTCCCTGTTACAGTTCATGCATCAAAGAAAGAGGGGAATACAGCCTGCCGTTGCGGGAGAGAGCTTGTATCATAGCACAGGACTGCGCAGTCAGCGAATGGTCGGACTGGTCAGTCGTACAAGATGGCTGCGTCGATGCAACTGGAAATGTAAGTCACTGAACTACCAATAGTCCAATCATTGACGGTAAAAATAGAGTATTACCCCAAAATCCTTTGCTAAAACATCGATTTTCATGAAAATTTATAATTAGGTTTATCCTACCCCTAGATCAAAATGAAATATTCCCGATGGAAGTTTTTTTTTGGGGGAACTGCCCCTCGTGACATATAATTAAGAAACTATAAATTTAAGCATTTTGTACATTGAAATAAAGTTTAAATGCCTACAACTAATATTATTCTATGATCTGAAGCATAATTAGTGATATGGAACAACGTTTCAACCCCTATGAAGCAATAAAAAAAAATATTTTTTTGTGTTTTAATGGTGAATTTTACAATATTTAAAATTTTTACATGAAATCCTACACACAATTTCTACATGAGTAATAAATAATAATGTAATGTATTATTCATTGCATTGTTTGAAACCCTTAAAAACCACCCCTTATGATATAAATAGTGAAAAGTATAGATGTACAGATGCAATTTAACGGTAGAAATGTTGTAAATAAATATAAACAATGTTGAATGGATATTGTTCAATGTTCTAAACATAATTTATGATGAGCAATAACGTTGCAACCCCTTAGTAACCACCCCGTATAACGATTGGTTTTTCAATGATAACTTTCTTAATTTTTAAACTATCTATTTGTTTACAAAAATAATTTTGCAGGAACGTCAAGGGCACCAAGTTATTTTACTATGAGCTCTTAGTTTTTGAGATTTTTGAGTTTAAATTACTCAAAAAGAAGGTCCCCACATTCCAGTAAAGTTTGAGTTATATCTCAATTAATTTTCATCGTAGAAAAATTATAAAAAATTATAATGTTCAGTAAAAAGGCTAAATTTTGTACTCCAACATTTTTTTACATGTCTTCTACAGTAACCGATTTATTCTTAAAAAAAGAAACTTTTAATAATTTTTTTTAATTAAAATAATTTTTTTTCAAAAGTAAACCGAACAAACGTCTTAAACATACTATTAATACATAAGTACAGGCAAAATCGTAAATGGATTAAGTTTAATTTCAATTTTTGCGGTAAAACTATTGCTTTAGTTGCTATATTTTTTTGGAAAAACTAGAAACATTGCTTAATTTTCGTTATTTAATGTTGAATTTTGAATTGACGCTTAAATTTTCGGCGATCAAGAAGGGATCTTCAACGAGATATATCTCGGTTCATATTGCATTTACAAAAATAAAAACTAATCTCTTTATCTTTTTATAAGGTTTATTTTTGCTCGTTATCATTTTTATGTTAACCTGTAAGGTTTTTGAGTCATTGTGAAAAGTCGTTCAAACTATGCGTTTTTTAAAATGAAAAATCTGAATTTTCAATCAAGAATAACTCAAAAAGTATTGACTGGACACAAAATAATTAAAACATCCACCCCTCCCCTAGGTAAAATTGCATGTCGGTACTTTATCGATTTTGGTCCTTGAAACATTCTCTAATTACTGTAAAAATTTCAAGTCAGTCGGTGTTGCGGCAAAGAATTCGGACCAAAAAACCGTCAATACATGGACTAAAAGTCAGGTGTGATTGAAGGGAAATGTGTATCCTGCATCATTTAAAAACAAAAGTTACTCCAAACATTTTGTTAAAATGAGTTCTCTTTTGTTGTTCCACTGATAATTTTTGTAGCAGAAAAGAACTTAAATTTTCATTTTTTTCTGCAAATTCTATCGACAACGAAGCAATTACTATATATAGTTGAAAAAGGGTGTGCTGTATACGGCACTGTGGGTGTAATGCGAAACAACAAAATACAACTCTTTTGCCACAAAATGAAAAAACAAATAATTTTATATGAACAGAATAAATATCGAACTAGTCGATTGACTTAATCTCATTGTACGTTTCGGTAACATACCTGCCATCTTTAGAAAGAAACCGAACAGATGCACTTTACGTCACGGTAAGTAACTTGACTGTTTTAATATGTGTTCTGTTCATATAAAATTAATTTCTTTTCATTTTGTGACAAAAAATGTCCATTTTGTATTTTCAAGGATAGCAGTTAAAAACGGCTAAAAGCACGGTTGATTCTCTTAGCAGGCGAGTACACATTTATATCCCAAAATTATTGTAAATGCAGACATTTTATGGCCTATGCATTGCTTGTTTATTTTTCTTCCTACATACTGTAATACTGTCTGAATGGTTTAAGATGGCAGATCTATTAATTAAAAATAAAATCTTAATTGGTTCTTTAATTCTTTTTTTAACGATTTACTAATTTAAATTAACCAGTTTAGAGAAATGTTTGGAGCACGAATTCTCAGATCAAAATTGACCTACATTTTATGGCTTGTCATTGTGCTCAGAACTCGGGCATTAGTTGTAACCTCCATCTTCAAAAACTATATCTATACTTTTTGTATAGATATAGTTTTTGAAGATGGAGGTTCTCCGAAACGCGTCAACGAAAGTAGAATTGACGAATCTAGGGAAGGCAGATCATTATACTGAACACAGTGACAATAATCGTAGCAGAAAAGAAGAAGAATATAAAAAGAAGCACAATAATAGTATTATGGGTACAATACGAAAAAATATTATTTTATAAACACCACGTCTACCAAATGTCCTCCATTGCAGTTAAGGCATTCCTGGAGCCTGGTTTGGAAGTTTTGCATGACCTCTCGCAGCATGTTGACTGGTATTGCCGCAATCTCGTCTATAATTCGTTGTTTGAGGGCTTGAATGGCTGTGGGCGGATCTGCTTGAAACACTTTTGTTCTTAGGTATCTCCATAAAACAGAAACAGTTATTCCCCCTAGAGTTTTTACACTCCTGCCTCTTTTTTAAGACGTTGATCCCGTTCGCTAGAGGTTGTTTATCCATGTTCAAATTGCATTATCTGACGGAACATTTTTTTTTTTTTTTAACGTCCGACTATTGTGCACACTTGGGCTAATGCAGACGATGGGATGATTTATAGCGTATGAAAATGCCAAGCCCTCGCCGGGAATCGAACCCAGGTCCTCGAGGTGAAAGCCTAGTACGCTATCCACTAGGCCACTGAGGCGGCTGTTCCATTTGACGGAACAGGCTGGTTACGCGGCATGTTAAAATGACGTCAAAAACACGTCGTAAGAAATTTTTCCCCGCCATTTTGATAATACACTTTCACCGCGTAGCCGCGTTGTTCATCCGTCCAACGATCCATTGCAACTAAATGGTAAATTGTACAGGCGGTGACGCGCCAGTAACCATCCCACTATTACCTGCCAACTTTGTCTCAAGGCCACCTACAATCATCCCGTCTCATTGGCGGACCCTGTATTAGCAATTTAAATTTTTAAATTACATTGAAAATACGAAAATATACATGATCGCCGTCAAGTTGAATTTCTCAATTTCAGTGGATTTTTTAAATTAAAAATGCTAATTTAGAAAGTTTTTAACCGCGATTATGATGGTTGAATCAGATTTTCAAAACAATTTAAGAGAAAAAAGTTATGAATTTTTGAAAATTTTAAATGGCCGCTCATTTTGAAACTGTTGTACGAATTTTGATAGTTAACGAACTTATTAATGTTATTACAATAATCGATTTTTATTCTAAGTTTGAATCAAATCAGACTAAAATTGCATGGACAGCACATATGTTGTATATAGAAATTTTTATATCCCCTCAAAAAATGATCTAGAGGTTAGGATCGGTACTCATTTCAAGTCCCCAATCTGGGTCTTACCATAACAGCTGCTCATTTTTCCAATTGAAATTTCTGATAAGGTACTGTAATAAAACTTTACGTATGTGTCATTCCTAGAGCCTAAAATCATACAATATTTTCTAAATGGACTCTCAAAACAGTCTTCAATAATAATAGGATACACCATGTATGTAACTTTGTATTTCTTTTCAGGTGTGGGCCGAGATAACCGAGAGACGCAGAGAAGTATTAAGGTTACATGAAGGTCAAGGCCAAAACTGTCCTCACCTCATAGAAACTAAATCAACGACAACAAATCTTTCGCTTTGTTCTCACAAGTAAGTGAACCTTTTGTACCAATACACATGCCCCAAGGGATGTGACCTTGAAGCAGCAAGTCAAGGTTGTCCAATGTTGTCATAAAGTTACAAATGCTACCAACATAACACACGCTGATGACAGTGAATCGTTAAAGGTGTGTAGAAATGTGCATATAAGAGGAGATATAGTGCAAAGGAGATAAACTAATGAAATAATACATTATTACTTCCCCCATTATCATTCCAATAAATTAGGGTAATAAGAATGTTAGGGTGGCTTACATTGTTGGTGGGTTGGTGTTGCACTAGGATTGCAGTGTTGATGGTGTCAATGACTACACTTAATTTTCTTCACTGATAGAATTATCACTACCTACGCTTGCACTACTACAGTTGTCAATAACTATATTTAATTTGCTTTGTTGACGGCATGAAGAACTACACCTAAATTTCTTTTTTGATGATGTCAGTGACTACACTTAATTTGCAATGATGCAGTTTTCAATGACGTTATCAATTTGCTTTGTTGATGGTATCAACAACTACACATAAATTGCTTTGTTTTGGTGTCAGTGACTTCACTTGTCAATGATTAAACTTTATTTGCTTTGTTCACAATGTAAATGACTGCACTTAATTTGCATTGCTACATGTGTCAATGACTGCACTTAATTTTCCTTGTTGATGGCCTTAATACGGCACTTAATTTGTTTTGTTGATGGCGTCAATGACTATACTAAATTTCCTTTGTTTGCATTGTTCATGAGTTATTTACTGCACACGATCCAACGACACGACGAGTCATTTAATTTGTATTATTGATGACTCAATGTTTTACATAGTTTGCTATTCATAGTTGTACATGTGACCCAATGTTTTACATAGTTTGCTATACATAGTTTTACATGACCCAATGTTTTACATAGTTGTACATGCGACCCAATGTTTTACATAGTTTGCTATACATAGTTGTACATGCGACCCAATGTTTTACATGGTTGCTGTGATGACATCAGTAACTGCATATAATTTTCATTGTTGCATGTGACAATGACTATATTTAATTAGCATTGTTGACAAATCTAATGTTGCACTTACTTTGTTTTGAAGATGACATCAATGGTTTTACTTAATTGCATTATTACATAGCACTTGATTTTTATTGTTGATAACTTTTGAGGCTGCACTTAGTGTGCTTTGTTGATGGCATCAATAACTATACTTACTTTGAATTATTACAGTGTCAATGAATGCATTTAATGAGCATTGTTGATAACCCAATATTGCACTAAAATTGATTTTTGATGGTATCAATGATTACACTTAATTTGTATTATTATATATGTCAATGACTGCATTTAATTTTCATTGCACTTAGTTTGCTTTGTTGACTGGATCAATTACTACACTTAATTTGCATTGTTAAATGTGTCAATGACTACATGAATTTTGCATTGTTGCCAGCCATAACACTGCACTTAGTTGATGGCATCAATGACTACACTTAATTTGCATTGTTGGTGACATTAGTGTGCATTTACAAGGAGATTTGATTTTGACAATAAAGGCAATAATATATTCAAACTGTGCTTCACTTTATTTCTAATTATGGACAGTTTTTTTTCTTTAAATTATGTTCTCCTGAAATAGTCATTGTTTTCTTTCAGATATCGCTGGTTAGTTTCAAAATGGAGTCCTTGTACATTGCCTAATGTGATGACTAAAGTTTTATGCGGTGGTGGGCTACAATTTAGGAACATCACTTGTGTGGCTTTTAAGGGTGGCCAACCCTTACCCAGCAAAGCTTGTCACACTATACAGCCACCACCTACAGTACAAAGGTAAATTTATTTGGACTATCTCACTGATACAAATTGTTTGTTACATTCAAATATGCTACATATTTTGTACATTGGTAATCAGTCCTATGTAATAATGAATTGATGACAATATAATCACGGCACGCAGCTGTCTCGCATGAAGTGATTAAGCGAATATTCGAGTCATTTTCTTTACGATAGGCCTTCTTTGAAATTATAATTTCTATCATAATATGCATACACAGGGTCCGCCAGTGAAACGGGATGATTAGGTAAAGAAATTGATTGTTGAAAAAACACTTTTTTAATATTTATAAAATCTTATATTTTCAGTAGACTGTAAAACTTTCAAGAGTTTGTCAAAGCACATGATTGGCTTAACGGCTAGCGATGTTTTCGCAAGCTAGAATATATGGGTTTAATTCCTATAGGTGCTCAAAAATGTTGTGTTGATACTGCATTGTGAAGTCCAAATTCTGGTTGCAAATGTTAGAAGTATAGAGAAAATAACCATAGTACAAAACTACACTACAGCAAGAAAATTTGTCATGCATGCCTTGACAGGTCCTTCATAGGTTCTTGTGCCCATGAAGTTTAACAAGAATTGTTGTAAAAAACAAGTATATTTTATGTATTGTCTCAGACAAAAATCTATGGTTTTCTTATCATTCAATTCAAGGTTATAAAAAAATACATTAGTTATAAATAAATTTCTTTCCTAACATAGAAAGTAAACAGGAGTTGATATAAAAAAATAATTTTCTTCAGTTACGTTATTGCTTGAACTGCTCTACAGACTTTGTCGTAGTGCAGCACCGGCCAGTCTGTTGCATCTCCTCAAGGTCATAGGTTCAAAATTTGATTTATGCTGTAAGCTTTTCCATTACTGTTAATGCTGATCCCTCAAACTCATCAGTCTAACTGGAATAAAGTAAGCAAATACAAGGTGGCTAAGTGTTTAAACGGTTTCCGCTGACGTTGGCTTAATGTAATGAAACATTTTGTTTAGGTGTGATAATGTAATGAAACATTTTGTTTAGGTGTGAAGTAGCGTGCCCCCGAGATTGTGAAGTTGGCATGTGGGGATCCTGGGGCCCTTGTCAGCCATTGCGTTGCCCACCAAACGACGAGATCAGCTTAAACATGAAAGGTACGCCTATGTTCAAGATGGAAATTTCTTTTTATTTAAGTTGTATTTTAAAGGTTTTGACTTGGTCTTCAAAAGTAGAATGTTGTAGAAAATTAAATCTACTTTTTCCTAATATTAGTAAGTAATTACATGACTTAATTACTTACGTATTATGATTACAATCTCATCTTCAAATATCTCGCCCTTAGGAAGTTGCCATTACATTAAATTTTAATGAACCAATACGAAGTGTGTTCAGAAAGTAACGAGAATTTTTAAATTTCGCGGGCTTGAAAAATGTCCGATTGTCAAACATTGTTTTTATTATGTTGGTATACATGCCCTTGAATTATGATAAAACTTTCAGCTGTTTTCATTGTTGAGTTTGTCTGTGGCAGCCACTAAGGTTAGACGTGTTTTTATGAGCTCGGCGATTTTCGTTTGTTAAAAGAAATGAATCAAAGAATTTGTATCAAATTTTGCGTAAAAAATGGAATAAAGTGTGTGAAATGTTAACTACTGTTGAGTCTGCTATGAGTAAAGCAAGAATTTACGAGTGGTATAAGCGATTCCATGAAGGCCGTGAAGACGTTGAAGATGACGAACGCCCTGGACGCCCCAGCACGTAAACAGATGAAAACGTGGAAAAAGTAAAAGAAATGGTTATGAACAATCGCCGAATCACAATTAGAGAGGTCGCTGATGATGTTAGCATATCGACTGGATCATTTCATGACATTGTTTCCAATGTTTTGTGTATGAAACGCGTGGCAGCAAAATTCGTTCAAAAAAATGTAGAATTTTGAACAAAAACAGCGGCGAATGGAAGTTGCTTAGGAGTCACTAAATGAAGTCAACGACAATGCAGAATTACTGAAACGTATTATAACAGGTGACGAAACATGGGTTTACGGATATGACATCGAAACTAAGGCTCAACATACCAGCGGAGGCATTCTTGATTGCCAAGACCGAAAAAGGCTCGACAAGTGCGGTCAAATGTGAAGGTTATGCTCACTGTGTTCTTCGATATTAATGGCATAGTGCATCATGAATTCCTCCACCAGGTGAAACGGTCAATAAGGAGTACTACCTACAAGTTCAATGCCGTTTGCATGAAGCAATCCGAAAAAAACAATTTTCGGATCTGTGGAAAAACAATTCATGGCTTTTGCACTACGAAATGCACCAGCTCACACTTCATTGCTTGTTTGTGAATTTTTGGCCAAAAACAGCCTCCATACTCACCAGACATGGCTCCGTGTGACTTTTTCCTATTTCCAAAAATAAAGAGAACCTTAAAGAGCCGACGTTTTACAGCCGTAGATGACATTAAAAGCGTATCGCTGAAAGAACTAAACGCTATCTCAAAGATCGAGTTTCAGAAGTGCTTCGAGGATTGGAAGAAGCGCATAATTTCCAATGGGGACTACTTTGAAGGCGACAACATCAATGTAGAAGAATAAATAAATATTTTGTTCAAAAAATTAAAATTCTCGTTACTTTCTGAACACACCTCGTACACCACACACATAAAATATGTCACAACAAAAACTGTGTACAATATTTAATGCACTTGTTATTTATGTATGTTGTGTAGTACTTTGTTCAGATTTTAATGTAATAACGACCTCCTATGATATTATATCTGAAGATGGTACTGTAATGCCAAAACAGATAATAAGACGTAAGTAATTAAATAATGGATGAGGAAAAATAGATTTAATTTTCTGTAATATCAGTATCATGGATACATTACTGAACCTTAATGTAAAAGTAGAATGTTGTTCAAAAGTAAAGATCCCATTGTTACTTTAAGGTAAGCTATTATACTTTTTACAAAGATAAAGTATAGGTAAGCTGACTGAACAGGAGCTAATAATATTTTTTGTAAAGGGTTGCTACTGAGGATTTACTGATCTTCAACACATAAGCTATTGTTTTTGTGTTCCCTTTATATTTCACCTTCAACTGACTCCAGTGCCCTTGATAAGCTCCAGAATGTTGTATAGGGTGTTCTTGTGAAACTCTTCGGTTGGTTGCTGATGTTCAAAAAGTCTCCTTATTTTGAACTTCAGGGCCTCACACTCAAGTATTATGTGTGCTGCTGTTTCAGGTTCCTGCTCACATAGGCAACAATCAGGCAAAATCTGTGGTAATCCCACGCTTAATGCAGATGTTTTCATGTGGCCTTAATGCAGATGTTTCATGGAGCACTTAATACAAGTCCTCATGTGGCCTCGTCCGGTGATCAGTGACGACCTGTCTCAGCAACCTCTTGTTGCACTGAACAAGTGTCCTTTTCAATGCATGGTCTGATCTCAATGGAAGATGTTTTCCTAATTTTTGCCTCCATCATTGTAAATGTTCTTTCTAGCCCACATTATTACTGCAAATTACATAGTTGTGCAACTGATTCTGCACACATGCTATGGTCCCTCAAGTTGGGCAGCAGTTCGTTTTTTTGGCCATCAGATCTGTTTTCCTCTCTTGTTTCCCTCAATCCTACAATGCCCAGGTAGTCATCCCAAGTACACCAGGTTAGCATTTGACAGGACACCGATTAAGACAAAGAAATCCCATATCTATTAGGGTGAGATTTCTACAGAGATGAAGGCCTTTATTGCTGCTTTGCTATCTGAAAGTGTTAGAATGACCTTACCTTTTCCTAATGATAGATGTACATGTCCTGAAATTGTGGAAATCTCAGCTTTGAATACTGTGCAATACCAAGGTAACATAGGCTTGCTTCAAACTTTACTCCAGTGGTTTTGCAGTATCCTACACTCCCAGACTCCTGATTGTGCAATGATCCGACAAGCACAATGGATGTACCAGTCACTTTCAAACTAATAATATTAATATACTAGCTGTTACCCGTTGCGGCTTTGCCTGCAATTATAATGTAAGCAATAAAATTTATAGTCAATTTTCAAAATCAGAATAGGTCATTTCATTTTAATATATTGCTATTTACAATATTATATGATTTATGGTTTTCGGCAAAGACATATAAATTTTTGCTACTCGATACTCTAAAACAGGGTCCTGTCATATTTTAATAAAATATAGTATTATTAAAAAGTCATTATTATACAATTAAACTGGAATAGTATTGTGTTTATCTCAGATACCTAAAACATGTTCACACCAAATGTAATCTCATTTGGTCCAGTAGTTAAAGTGTATTTGAATAACAAACAAATAAACAAAAACAAACTTTCAGAAATATAATATGATTAGCTGTTACCCGACACAGCTTTGCCCGCAATCATAATATACATTAAAGGTCATGCATTACCGTGTTAGGACCAACAACCGTGTTAGTTAAGTTTTGGAGTACTCTTTAAAAAAAATTAAGGGTTTTTTTCCTGCATCACCGTTTAACCCAACAACAGTGTCAGTTAGGTTTGGAGTACTCTTTTAAAAAAAAAAAATAAATAAAGGTTTTTAATGCTTCACCGTGTTAGGCCTAACAACCATATTAGTTTGCTAATGGAGTATTCTGTAAAAATATAAAGATTTTTCACGCATCACTATGTTAGGCCTAACAACCGTGTCAGGATATGTAGCCTAGTATTTTTTTAAAAATTATAAAGGTTTTTTGACGCATCACCATGATAGATCCAACAACCGTGTCAGGATATGTAGTACTCTTTAAAAAAATATAAAGGTTTTTTCACGCATCACCGTGTTAGTTAAGTTATGGAGTACTCTTTAAAAAAATATAAGGTTTTTTCCATGCATAACCGTATTAGGCCCAACAACCGTGGCAGTTAGGTTATAGAGTACTCTTTTGAAAAAAATAAATAAAGGTTCTTTTAATGCATCACCATGTTAGGCCTAACAACTATGTCAGTTAGCTTATGGAGTATTCTTTAAAAAAATATAAAGATTTATCACGCATCACTATGTTAGGCCTGACAACCGTGTCAGTTAAGGTTTGGATACTCTTTAAAAAAATAAAGGTTTTTTTCACTAATCACAATGATAGGCCCAATAATCATATCAGTTAGGATATGTAGTATTCTTTAAAAAAATATAAAAGTTTTTTACACATCACCGTGTTAGGCCTAATAACCGTGTCAATTAATATACTTAGTATTCTTTTAAAAAATTTAAAGGTTTTTTCACGCTTCACCGTGTTAGGCCTAACAACCGTGTCACTTAGGTTATGCACTATTCTTTTAAAAAATGTGCATTCCTATCACCCAAACCCATGTTAGACGTATTTTTATTGTTTTACTGATCTGTAGATCAGTAAAACAATAAAAATACGTCTAAAATCAGTACAACACGGTACCGATTTTCGCCGGTAGCAATTTTGAGGTTATGTTGGTCACTTTTATTTTTGATTTTTATCGTACTTCTCCTGCTTTCATATTTTGGATTTTTGCTTTTGGGCACATAATAAAGCATTTTAGTAAGAAAAATATCGAAAACTCCAATAGATGCTGCACTGCATATTTACCATTTTTTCATATAATGTAATTACACAAATATATATACTACCTTACAATTAAAGAATCCTAATACAATTGTATATAATATATATATTCTGCACTCTGCTTTAAAAACATTGAATAGTCTTAAATGAAAAATACCAGATTATGATTATTAGATGAAAATGTAACATTAAAAACAATAATTTTGCAATAAATAAAATATAGATTAAGATTTGTAAAATGGGATTAGATCTATGTCCATATCAGGTGCCTAAATCTCATGTTCAGTAAACAGTAATTAAACCTAACTATAGTTAACAGATGTTACAAAACTAAAAACTGATAATTATTTTGGGTTGGGTAAGTAGTATAATGACGTTTTGTAAAACGGGAATAGGCCTATATGTATCTCTGATACTTAAACCATATACGTACCAAATTTCATCTCAATTGGTCTGGTGGTTAAAGCGTGATTGAATAACAAACAAACAAACAAACAAACACACAAACTTTCAGAAATATAATATGAATTAGATGGTTCAAAATGTTCTTAATAGCCACTGTTATTTAACACGTTCTACTTCAAAGTTAAATTAATATAGTTTTACATTTAATAAGTATCTTTTAAAAAAATGTCAACTTGTTTCATTATATAAAACCAAAAATTTAAATTAATTTTTGTCCAGGCCATCGGAAGCGGTCTCGTTCTGTCATCGTCCCGCCGAGTGCTCTGGGTCAAGAATGTCCCAGTCTGACAGAAATCCAACCTTGTTTGCATCCTCAGTGTTACGTTTGGAGTATAGACGCTTGGAGCTCGTGCCAGCTGGACCCGGGCAATACAAAGTGTGGCACTGGCAGACGTACAAGGCGGGTGGCATGCACTACGCAAGCCGAATCCACAGAACTGAAGGTAACATAATGGCATATAACTACTAGTAGTTCAAAGCACAGTATATTCTTTGCCTGACCACCAATCCACAACATCAATTTGAAGTGCACAAAAACTTTTTCACCAATTTTTACCTGTAGATGTAATGTTACTGGATCAATTTTATTGGAAATTTTATGCTCTTTCTGTACGAAGCTGACAAAATTAGAACAGGTCTTGCCATTTTACTAGTATTATAGGAAATACCCAGAAACTATAGATATAATCATTAAAAAACAGAAGTCCCATCTTGAAGCAGAAATGAATGGAGAAAAATCTTAAAGATACGAGCCAGTCAGTCACGCCCGTGAGGGACAGGAAAGGTGTTCTTCTGGTTGACTTCCTAGAACGTGGAGCAACCATAAACTCAGAAAGGTATTGCCAAACATTACGAAACTTAAGACGAGCTATCCAGAACAAGCGGAGAGGAAAACTGAGTGCAAAAGTGTTGTTTTTGCACGACAATGCCCGCCCTCACACGGCAAATCGAACAAAAGACGTCTTGACGGCCTTCAAGTGGGAGATTTTCCCTCATCCACCCTACAGTCCGGACCTGGCACCTAGTGATTTCCACTTATTCCCGAAGATGAAGACTTGGCTTGCAACACAGCGCTTCGATGACGACGCAGATCTCCGCGCGGGCGTGACTGACTGGCTGGCGTCACAGGCGGCGGAATTCTACGACACGGGAATTTCAAAGCTAGTTCACCGATATGACAAATGTCTAAATTTGTTTAACGATTATGTCGAAAAATAGTATTTTAGTTCCTCTTTCAAATGTATATAATACAATTTTTTTCCTGTACTTAGTTTTTTTTTATCCAAAAACGTAATCTACTTTCTGAATAGCCCTTGTATATCGTTTGTTCATTATACAAGGTACTTTATTACAAAATTTCTAAATAATTGGTAAATAGGCTTAGCCAAAATAGCCTTCATGCATCACACTTAAATCAGAAGCTGCCATCTTGAAACAAAAGTAAATGGGGAACATACATACACCTTGCACATACATAGCTCGGGCTTTATACAAAGTACTTACGTAAAACATTTCAAAAAAATCCTCAAAAGCACTTGATTAAGATTGCATACACACGTCATAATTAATTCAAAGACCTCAATCTTGAAACAAATGAAAAAGGAGAAGATGTTATATATATATATATATATATATATATATATATATATATATATATATATATATGTCATTTGATCTTGATACAAAATTTCAAAGAAATATGTCAATGTGTTTGACCAAAATTGCTTAACAAACAAATGTTAGCCTGTGTATCTGTATTTAAAAGATCACTTGTTCTGTATAACGAAAATAATTGGGAGGAAGATGTTGACAAATCAAGAAGTGCATTGCCTTTATGTAGTCCTTGAAAAAGCATAGGGCAGTGTGCCGCATAATAAACTACGGATGGGGTTAAAGAACAATTTATATAGGAATCACATTAATAAGGGCAGCAAAAATACTGTATAAAAATAAAACAGGTAAAGTAAAAGTCTAAAGATTTTAAAGTCACCAAGAGACTTAAGGATGTTCCCTGTCCCAAACATTGTTTAAAATATATCTGTAACAAGCATTGCACAACTGGAAACACAAGTGTGAGAGACTGGGTATACCATTAAACGACGTGGTTAAATGTCTGTTATGTTGCCATTGGAAAATAACAACATATATTTGCCCTTTAAATGTGTTTCTAAATAGGCTCTTGATGAAAAAGTGTTTATATCAGTTACAGGAAATCAGTTATTGTAAAAAATATATAATTGTTGATAGCTGAAATTTAACTGTATGTTTGCAACCTTTCCATGTCGCAGGAAGTGGTAGCAGATTGGTTGTGCACACAGCTGAAGCCAGCAACCGACGAGCCATGTCTATTGCCCTGTCCTTTCGACTGTGTAGTGTCAGGATGGTCTTCATGGAGTCCTTGTTCACTCACTTGCACAACCAAGGACAAAATGCCCACTAGGCATCGTAACAGAACAGTCATTGCTCCTCATGGAACAGGTGATTATGTTGTTTTATTTTTTCTCAAATGTAGAACAATAGATTAAATAACTTATTAATAATTTTTAAAGTAACTTCAATATTGTCTGTTATTATTTAAATATATTACGTTTTAAGTGGAAAGAAGTGATTTTATTGTTCTGTTTTATTAAAATAATATTATTTCCAGTGGAGGCAGCTGATGGTCTTATCAATGCTATTGTACCTCTAGCTCATACTAACTCACTCATCTAGTCAAGATACACATGCTTTCACTACTCTGCTAACTCTAAAGTGTGCTGATGGAGTGAATGACATCAACCTAATGGGGTATCAAACGGTGGCCTTGGGATACTTGGTTACCCTCCCAGTATACCATAGCCTTACCCATGCAAATATGGGTGGCCTCATTTCTCATAACTACTCATGGGAAAAACGTAGAATGAGCAAGATCTCAACAGCTGGTCAAATGGAGCACAACTTCTACGATAATGTTTAATAGAAAGAAAAATTTAAAGGGAATTAGGAGCGAGTCCCATGAATAATGAAATGGGATGTCATGAATTAGAAGCGCATGAGTTCTTTTCCAAATCTTTTATCTTCTAAAAATTCTATAGCGGGTGGAAGCACTATAAGTGAGCATTTCAGGAATATAGAGAGAAGACACGGTAGATATACAAAGCGCAAGGTGCAATTACCTTAAACATTCATTCATTCAAAATAATATTATAGCTACTACTCTTTAGATCAAAACACAAAAGTTTGTATGAATAAAATTATTAAAATTTAACATACGTACACTAAATTCATTCATACGGTACAATAACAAAAACTAATGGACTTCAATGATTACATAGAAAACTTTGTGCTTGGCTCTGTGTAAGGCAGACATGACTGTTAACACTCCTTACTTATTTACTGATGCTATAAGTGAGGGAAGTCTTTTATATGCAAAGACAAAAGTAAGGCATCCTGTGGTAAATTAGGAATTTTTATGATAAATAAATAATTCATCCTAAAATTGTCATATTATTTTACATTTGCAAAATTTTACATTGAAAATGTCATGTTTAAATGATTATTGTATTAGAAATGCAAGTTCATTTTTACAGTATGGCGTTAATACTTGGATATCACACCTAGTGCAGAAAATACATCACTGACATTTTGTTTTTAGGTGGCCATTCTTGTCCAGACCCAGACGAAATGCGACAAGTAGAGGGTTGCAATCCTCATAGTTGCCATGGGTTCAGTTGGTTAACATTGCCATGGCAACAGTGCAACGCAACATGCGACTCAGGTGAAGGCGTGCAGACCAGGGAAGTGTGGTGCATGCAGGATAATCAGGAGCCAGTCAACGAAACAAGGTAAGTGTATCCTTTAATATTTGTCCACTAGTGATACTATTGCTCTCTAGGAACGTATGATACATTTTCCCATCAGGCGTACGTTTTTACGGTCAACGCAGCAGACTGACCGATGCTTTTGCCACATCGACCATCGAACCGCGATAAATATTTTTATGTTATAAAAACTTATATAAATACGGCTCCAAATACTATTAATCAATATTTTACTGAAATACAGGCCTTACCAAATCAATAAGAATGAGCTTCTATATCCCAGTAAAACAAAATTCGATTTATATCGCTGCGATTCGATAATCAAAATAACTGAAAATCGTCCTAATTGAAGTACGTTAATTGTGTTTTTAATGTTTTATCATAAGAAAATTCATTTCTCTAAACAATTTAGTAGTTTAAATTTAAAAAAAACATTATGGGTCGGTAAATACGAGGGCTATTTTTTTCAAGGTCCGATCGGTCGCGAAATAAAAACTCCCGTAAAAATCGGATGAACATGTGCGCAGATGTGTTGCGCAGCGTCTCTAGTATGGCTGTCAATCGCGTCGCATCAATTCCGTTTAATTGTGTTCACGTAGGTAGGACGTAAACATGTCTACAACAATAGCATCTCCCGCCAAGTGTGAAGTTCGTGCGGTAATTCGATTTCTTCAGGCTGAGGGGTGTAATGCAGCCGAAATTCATCGACGAATAAGTACTGTGTACGGTGAAACTTCAATGAGTGACAGCAAAGTGCGACAATGGTGCAGAAACTTTAAAGCAGGACGTACAGATGTTCATGATGCAGGCGGTCAGGGAAGGAAGTCAGTGTTAACCAATGATCTCGTTCAGCCAGTGGATGAGGCAATTCGAGAAAATAGTTTCGAGAAAAATGATTCACAATTTCTGAATTGAGCGATTCATTTCCTGAAATTTCAAGGTCAGCTCTCTACACCATTGTGAGCGAGAAACTTCAGTACCACAAACTGTGCGCGAGATGGGTTCCCAAGATGCTGTCCGACCATCACAAAACACAGAGAATGGAAGCCTCCCTAACGTTTCTCCAGCGTTACCACAATGAAGGAGAAACTTTCTTGAACAAAATTGTCACAGGGGACGAGACATGGGTCCATTACGAAACTGAAGAAACAAAAGATCGGACCTTGAAAAAAAAATAGCCCTCGTAATTGGAAAAAATAAACTTTTACTTCAGTCGGCATTAAAATTTTTATTTTAATCGATTTGAAAATTTCTTTTATTTCTTATTTAATACACTGACTAGTAATGTGAGTCATATATGGCAAAAAAGAATTATACGTATTTACCGTTACAACCTGGAAATATTTACAGTTTAAAATTGTTTTGAAATCTATTGAAATTAACAAAGATGTATTTGACTTTTAATTTTACGTATTTTAAACGAATTTTGTAGTTTTCAATGCCGTTTAATGTAGATTACGGTTGAATCAATATTTATTTTGTTAGTTGTTGTAAGGTATCAGAAATACTGTTGGAAATTTGCTTCTATCACGCCAGCGAGACATCTACGCTTCACCATTTATGTGAACAGTAGTTACCTACACCGTGTTTATTGACTGCGTTTTTGTTGCAGATGTGAATTGTTACCAAAACCTTCCACTTCTCGTAGCTGTGTACAAGATTGTCCGGTACAGTGTGAGGTTTCACCTTGGTCGGAGTGGTCACTGTGTCCATCACTCAATTGTATGCCAAGTAAGTTGTGCATCTTTACTCAAGAGCTAATTAGAGACAAAATATTGCATAATTCATTTTAAAGAAGGAATTCACTTGTTTCTTTTTTGTTTTTGTTTTGAATAACAACATTTGTAAAAAATAATAGGCTATTATTCCAGTAAGTCTACTAAGAACTTGATGCAAAATATTTGATATATTTCCTTACTATTCCATTGAGGGTAATGAGGAGGCAGACCGACTGGCTGGACTTGGATCTGCATCTGAGTTTATCGGACCTGAGCCGGCTTTAGGGATTTCTCTATCGTTGGCCAGGTCCGCTATTAATGGGTGGATTACATGTCAACACCAGGTAAGATGGGACAACCTTCATGGGCATTCCCACAGTAAACGTCTCTTAAGCAAAGTTCCTTCCGGAGGAATTAAATGGGCAGCAGATGTCCTGGGCAGAGCACAACTCAGGAGGATGATGGGGCTCATAACAGGACACTGTGGTCTGAGGGTGCACATGAACAGGATAGGTGTGTACCACGGAGAAACCGTTTGTGATTGTGCAGGAAGGAGGAGGAAACTGCAGGACACATAATTTATGATTGTGAGGCTCTTGCTAGTAGGGTTTTTGGTTTCCAAGACCCTAGGGATCTGCAGCAGAATGAGCTAGTCAGTGGGTTGTTGGAACTTATTAAGGGCACCAATCTGCTGAACTAGGTATTTTAAGAGGTAAGTTGTACAATAGGTCATGACTGGGGTTGAACAAATATCTTCCTCTAGAATCTAATCTAATCTAATCTAATCTACTATTCCATTTAATTTCATTAAAATATATTTATTAGATTTCTTTTTGATTTTCAGTTTTTATTTTATAAATTTTGCATTCATATGCTCGACAACAACCTTTAGATACTGGCAACACAGTATCATCTGCACAAGTTTAATCCTGTAGGTTCTGCTTCAGTGTATCCCTACTAAGTCTATCATTACATATACAATCCATTATATCTGACAAAGATTCTGGCTGTTGTCACCCTCGATAAATATGTTATGAAACAATGCAGGTATTGCTCATTTACCAGATTTGCAATCCTAACTTGTACGTAGTAGTATGCGTGGACCTGCATAAATCACTCATAAAATCATAGATAAAACAAACATAGAAACCAAATAAATAAAAACGACTCTTATTAAGATCATGAGACATATATTCAATTCTATAAAAAATAACCAAAGAAGAAATACCTAAAACAAAAGAAATAAACAAAGTAGATATTCAATCAAAAATTAATGATATATAAATACAACTACAATTCAAAGAAGTTAATTAACCATTCAAAAAATAAAATCTTGTCACAAACAATAAGAAAAATAGAAAAAAAAGAAAAAACTAAAAAATATAAGAAACAAAAAAATAAAATATCCAATATTAAACTCATAATTCATAGATTTAAGACCATAATAGATATTTTATGTCTTCTTTTAGATGATCAGTTAAAATAATCTATTAGAATGAAAATTAATAATAATTGACAACTGTTATAAAATTGATGTAGATGCAAGTGATCAGATAACATTGTTGTCGTGATCTCTGTCCATGTGATTGTCCCATGTTGACTTAATATTAGTATGGAAACACTCTTCATAAGTCATTTAAAACTCACTGTTTATCATAGTTACCTGCTGTTTTAATTTTCTAAGTTTAACATAATGATAAGGCTTAAACCATTAGTTTTAAGTTTGAGCTGGTAGTAGATTTATTATAGTTTTAATAACTCTTAGGTTATTAAATGCAGAAAGAACTTGTAAATTCTTTCTCAATGTTATATTTCCACTGTTGCAAGACGTCTGACTTGTGTTGCAGTGGTTATTATGCAAAACCAAATTCAGCTCTACCTTTGCCTTTACGTAGCCAACAGAAGGCATGTTGGTAACACATTATTTTCAATAAGGAGTACACTTGATGCTAGATGCTGATTTTCACAGAGAGTACAATGGCTAGAGTTGGGAACTGCTTAAATAACGCAATGGTTATATTCTAAATAGCTGTGCATCGGTAACTGTTTTATTAAGCGGTTGTGAACAATGTTTAGAGTCGGGCACTGTGCTAAGGTTGAAACAGCTACTTCTAATAACAGGTTTGTTTAAACATTTTTGAGAGGCTGAGTAACGTTTAGGAGACAACAAAATTAACGTTCAGCTTGGACAGTAAAGTAGTTGCACTATTGGTTGTAGTTGTGCTCTGTAGTCACGAGTTACAAAACATTAAAAATTGTTTTATCTACAAACATAACAGGAATTAAAAAATACAGAATTATTAAATGAGAAGGATTTTCTTCTCTTTATTTGTTTCACCCAACTTTGGGGCACACTAAATCAATCACTTTTTAATGTTCTGTGCCTTCCTCGTAGCCCAGTATTGTTTCATTCGTTGTGATCTTGCTTTTCTTTCTTCGTCAGAGATTTGGATCGTTCGCTTGGATTTGACTTTGCCTTGGAACCGTTGCTTCTTGTCCTTGGTTATTGTTTTGGCTGTTCTGTCCATGAGCATAGTGTCAGTGATCTGCAGTTCTGTTATGTCTTTCTCTGTTTCTTTAAACCAAAGTGGTTTGGCTCTTTTAATGCGAAAGTAGTCAAATATTTTTTTGGTTAGTCTATTTTTGTCCACTCGGATGATGTGCCCATAAAAATCAATTCTCCTTTTCCTTATAGTGTCTGGTAGTGTTTAAGTTTTTTGGTAAAGAGTTTCATTTCTGATGTGGAGTAATTGGTTGTTACTATTTTTTATTTATTTATTTTATTATTTCTTTATTTATTGAATACACTCATCTACTATTCCTACTTTTGTTAAATGATTATTTTGTAGACACATTTCAGATTACCCCTAATTATCAAAATTTATTACATCATTACTCTTCTCTATTTGAATACAGCAATAACTTTGATAGTGGGTGTAATCTGAAATGCATAATTAAATAAAGAATAACAAAGCTAGGAAAAGCAGATGATTGTACCCAACAAAACAATGAAATTCCTAGCACAAATTAAAGATTATGTATAAAATTTATGCCAGTCTTTTGAACTTTGGTCTTTAATAAAATAAGTTATTAATGTTTGACTGTGAGCTTACATCAAACATAGCATTCAGCATTAGAGAAAAAAACAGCCAAAAGTGCGGGAATCGAAAATAAGATAAATATTTACAGCTAATTGCCAGTTGGGTCAACAGGAAAAAGTGAAACTACACTCAACACACTTAATAACGACAACTATTGGAGCTTATTGGTGTAGCGGCAGGCTAATTGCCAGTTGGGTCAACAGGAAAAAGTGAAACTACACTCAACACACTTAACAACGACAACTATCGGAGCTTATTGGTGTAGCGGCAGGCTAATTGCCAGTTGGGTCAACAGGAAAAAGTGAAACTACACTCAACACACTTAACAACGACAACTATCGGAGCTTATTGGTGTAGCGGCAGGCTAATTGCCAGTTGGGTCAACAGGAAAAAGTGAAAGTGACACTCAACACACTTAACAGTTGGGTCAACAGGAAAAAGTGAAACTACACTCAACACACGACAACTATCACTTAATAACGACAACTATCGGAGCTTATTGGTGTAGCGGCAGGCTAATTGCCAGTTGGGTCAACAGGAAAACACTCAACACACTTAATAAACTACACGGCAGGCTAATTGCCAGTTGGGTCAACAGGAAAAAGTGAAACTACACACAACACACTTAATAACGACAACTATCGGAGCTTATTGGTGTAGCGGCAGGCTAATTAACAACAAAAAGTGAAACTACACTCAACACACTTAACAACGACAATTTGTAGGCAACACACTTAATAACGCTAATTGTGTAGCAGCAGACATTCAGTCTAACAGATACAACTCAACTGTTGGTTTTTATACACCAGTTGTGTTGAACAACAGCTATGTCTCCACAACTATTGTGAAATAAATGTTGCATTGTCTTCGTTCCATTCCTAATGATAGCAGACTCTGCTTGAAACTAAGAGGTTGTGTGTGTATCTGGAGGAGAGAATGGTAAACTATGCTTCAAATAAAAAATCATATTGGCTGATGGAAGTAAGTTTTAAATTAGAAAAGAGTTTGGTACTTACCTGAACAAATTGGCAATGAATATAACAACCTGGGAGGCGTTGATTGAGATGCATATGTCTTCTTAATGTTGTATCTCAAATAATGCCTTCCAGGTTGTAGTTTTCCCTCATGAGTTCATGCACTCCATATTAGCTCATTTACAGCATTATTTTTTAGCTTGTACCATTAATAGTTTGGAAATGCGGTTTCCACTAATTCATTAGTTTTCATTTTCTTTTGTACCGACATGTTTTTGTATCCATTAAAATAATTTGTGTAGGTTTTTTTGAGGGCTGACAGGTTTTGAAATTTGGACTAATTTGATTTAAACTTTGACCTAAAATGAATTTTGATAATAACTTAGATAAGTTTTTTTTTATTCAGAAATGTCAGTTTAAATTTTCCAAAATGGTGGTCATTCACCAATAAATTTATTATCTTTTATTTTTTTTTTAATTTGTTTCACCTTTGTATCCAATGTTAATAATACAAAAATTATTGTGTGGTGAAATATTGTCACATTTTTGAAATTGTTTTCCACCTCAGTAGCAATACAGCTGAATGCTGCAATATTTTTGTTATTGGAACAAAAACTGTTTGTTTGCAGATGGTACTAGAGCTTTAGCAACATCACAAACCCGATACAGGGTGGTTATTCAAGGCCAAGACTGCGGACCTTTGGAAGAAGTCAGGGACTGTTTTATACCTGATGAACCATGCCCACATTACTACTGGTCTTCAGGAGAATGGTCTAAATGTCAGTTAGCCCATGGTGTTAGATGTGGCCATGGTTTGAGAACTAGAGGTAAGTTGTTTAGAAAAAATATGTTAATCCCTTTAGTGCTACACTTTTTTAATTGAACATAGTAAACTATTTACAATTGTACATGCACAAGAATTTGGGATTTTCTAACAGACGTTCTTCAATGAATTGATGAATTGATGATTCAAAAATCAATTTTAATGCCTATGACTAATTTACAATATTCTTATATTCATTTCACCAGTTCTACACTTGATAAAACCCAAGAATGAATACTATTATATTACCAGACTCAAAAGATTTTCTGAAATAATGTTCTAATACTGTTCGCGCTTAAAATTAAATATACCTTCCATTACCTATCCTAATTGCTCAATTAAATTGGCTACTGGGAGCTGCTGCTATCTGGTGACAAAAAGAAGAAACAGCACTACTAAACAGCTCCCTATATTCAACTGATACGTCAGTCCAATGTCAAACATCGTTACCGCCGCATTACAGTCCCGGCTCTGTGATTCCTTTGTGCGACACTGCAGACTCAAAAAAACTTGGCTAAGGGGGAAATCTAACAAGAGGAAGAAGTAAGGTGAGTAATTTCCTTATCCTTTCTATTTAGAATTATTCCTAACCTAAGCACTTACTTCGTTATTGCCTTTTTAGCTACCAGAGGTGACAGGCACATACAAATACCCTTACTGGAAATGTGTGCCCCAATGTATTCAATCAAAACGAAAAGGCTAAGAAATGTACACACTAACTGTCTACTCATCCCACACATTGCTGGTCCATTGCTCCTCAGTATTGCCAGACTGGAATGTCTCCCTGAAGCACTAGGTATTTCCCACTAAATGGCTCTCTGGTCCCTCCAGCTCTACCTGTCTACAACCTACTTCTTCCTCAAGCTCATATATAAAATGTTTTTTTACACACCTCTGGTCCCACTATAACTCTTTGATCTAAACCTCTAGATTGCTTTGACCCAATTTTCTCCAATCTTTTGCTCAAATGCTGTCCTACATGTATTACTATTTGTAACAAAAAGCAATATATCGACAGTGTCATACATTTTCTAAGTCTTTGTCAATAGTTTTTACTCTTTTACATTTCTTCAAAATAAAATTTTCATCCCTAACAGTAGTAAAACAATTTAACAAAACTGTAGATCATGTACACAACTCACAAAGAATTCACTCCTCTCAGCTTTCACCCAAACCATATACTGTTTACTTAAAGTTGGCCTCACCATTAACTCAACCACAAACAGGTGAGTTGCACAGAAACATCATTGCTTGATGGAGGATTCAACCCGCTCACATTTGATGCATTATACTTTTCAGGTAAAGTGCCTTAGCCACTCAGACATTTGGCTTTCTAAGAATTTAACACTTTACTAAGTTAATGTAGTTAATCAACTACTGTATTATCAATAATTTTTTTGTAATTTATATTTGGAAAAAATTGTCAGAAATAAAATTATGCTGAAATTAGATGCTTATAAAACAGGCATTGGTAAAACCAGACATTGTTACCACTGAAAGAGTTAAATATTGTATTGTTTTTCATTTATTGATCGATTCAAGACAATACATTTTTTCACAGTTTAAAATCACACAGTTACTAAACCAAAATTAATTGCCTACAAATATGTGATGTAATCTTGCTACTTCTGGGAAATATAGTCCGTTAAGTCCCAGTGTAAATGATCATGTACAAAATTTAATTACTATTCCATATACTACTTTAAACAAATTTGGAAATATGTGAATATTATCAATATTTCATAAAACAAATGTTTATTGTTTTCAATTTGTGGGACCAAAATAAGTGTTAATTTTACTACTAAATACAATTTCATATGTGTTTAGATTTATGGTGTACAGAAGAAGACAGTGATAAAAGAGTGGAGCTCCGTTTCTGTTTGGCAACGCGTTCAACGTTACCAGTAACGGTGCAACGTTGCCATGTCGACTGTCATGCTCCATGCCAAATGACAGAATGGTCAGCGTGGACATTATGCACGCAGCCGTGTTCTGGTGCACGATCGCGTACAAGACAACTTATAGGTGAGTTCTTTTTATATTCTTCTTCTTTTCTGCTAGGATTATTGTCACTATGTTGAGTATAATGATCTGCCTTCCCTAGCTTCGTCAATTCTACTTTTGTTGACGCGTTTCGGAGAACCTCCATCTTCAAAAACTATATCTATACTCTCTGGATGCCAAAGTCCCTTTTGGCGATGATGACTTAAATATGGGTGAGCAAAATCATGAAATACTGGTTTTTGTCAATGAGCCCAATTTATAACGAAGCCAAAAACCTTACCTAAAGTTGAACCCTGGACGAAGCCTATGAACCCTGGCTATCCGGCATTATTCGTAACGCTAGCAAATCATTTTAGCGTTACAACTTTGATAAAAGTTATTTTATACATTTGTTGGTGTAATGGGTTCGCCATTAACATTTAATAAGGTTTTAATAACCTTTATTAAAAAAACATTATTTCTATTATGGTATTACTTTTATAAAATATTAGAGGTTGGCATTGCCTTTATGAAGACAGGTGAAATCATATAAACTGTGGTTTAGTTACAAATTGCATTCAACAATCCAATGTTAAATCATTGTATTTTTCAACCTTTTGAGCTCTGTAAATAATTTTTAACAACTTTTTTGAAATCATCTATTTACCGGCTAAGTAATTGGAGCGAAGCCCCCTCTATCCCCGACTTAATGCATTCCATTACATGCTACTCCTCCCACAGTTTTAAGCCGATCTCAATGAAATTTGAAATATATATTCTTCTAGGTCTCAGGGGTGCATACTTCGAATTTTGTCAAAAATTTTTGAAAAACAACCGAGTTATTGATGAAAAAGCCTCCCATTTGTTTTGTGCGTGTAAGACAGAGAAAGTAACATGTCATTTGAAATATATATTCTTCTAGGTCTCAGGGGTGCATACTTCGACTTTTGTCAAAACAATTTTGAAAAAATACCGAATTATTGCCATTTGTTTTGTGTGTGTAAGACAGAGACAGTAACTGTTTGCTAGACGAAGATAACGTCCATCGCCGCTGCGGTATACGTCACTACTTACGTACGCGAGCAAACTCATCAAAATTACCTGAAACAATGAGTCAGGTAGGAGGGGTTCGGGCTCAGGTTTGGGATATGCCATCAGCATACATAGATCACAAGGTGTAACAGTGGATTCAGCTATAGTTGACATAGGTAATAATGAATTTCAAGTTGGCCTTACGTACGTAGCCATGTCCCGTGTTAAAGCATTGAGGGGTTTATTACTAAAACCAGCCTTTAATTTTAATCGATTATTGGTAATAAATAATCATTCAGGTATGGCTGCTCGACGCGATGAATTACAAAGACTCAGAAACATGGCTCATAATACCTGATATTCAAAATAATATTTAATTCATTTGCAATATATTTAAGTATTAGTGAAGTTCAGACATTTTGTGTAAAACTTAATAAAACTTAATAAAATATTGTTATATTTCCTAATATGTGTTTATGAGTGAAATTGATAAAAATTTTACTGAAAATATATAATGTATAAAATATAATAAAATATTGTGATATTTCCTTAATTCTCTTTGAAATTATTTTAAACCACACACACTATCCACACACATATACTAATCAAAACATTACCGAATGTTTAATTATTCATTTGTGTAAAAAAATTATTTTTATACTTTTTATTATTCATAATCATAATAAATCATTGCTTCGCCCTGATTTGTCCCGGGGGGATTCCTAGTTTATAATATAAATAATATAGTGATTAAAAATACAAAAAAGAGAAAATGTAATGGAGAAATATTTTTCATTATTTGTTTGATGGTTAGTTGAATTTTGTTTGTAGCTTATACAAAACTTGTGTACGTTATAAAATAGATCTCTGCAGTAATTTTAACTTTTGCACATGCCAGTAATACGATAAATATTATTTGCCTATGTTAACATGTCAATTGAAAATATTTACTCACATTAACTTTTTAAATTAAAAATGTCTTTATGGTAACTGTTTTAGATTTAAACATTTTATCACCATTGTATAATACTAACAAATTTTAAATACATCTAACAAAATTATTCATAGTCTCAATAACCAAATAATAGATAATATTTTAGTGTTTAGGCCTAATTTTAAACTTTAACTTAATTTTTGGATAATAGATTTTTTCTATCAGTATAAGTAACCTATGGCACAAACGTCTACAATTTATTTCAAACTATACGTAGCATACCCATACTTTTTATTATTTGGAGTTTGTGAAAAAACAACACAGGCAATGTTTCACTTATTTCATATAAACTTTATAAAAATTATAATTTTGTAGAGGACACATACGAAGGTGGTCTGAAAAGTTTCCGACCTAACAAAGATACAAGACATTTTTTCAGAATTTTTTTTTATTTTTCAACATAGTCTCCTTGTACCTCTACACACTTCTCCCAGCGATGCTCCCATCTCCGTAACCCGTCCAAATAGTACTCGGCGTTTTTCTCTGCAAAATAATTGTTCACGAAGGTGATTGCCTCTTCATTTGACGAAAATCTCTGTCCTCCGAGCGCAATTTTTAGATGAGGGAACAAAAGGAAGTCGCTTAGGGCTAGATCTGGTGAGTAAGGCGGATAGCCAAGCAGTTCAAACCGAAATTCGTGGATTTTCACCATGGCAACCGCTGAGGTGTGAGACGGCGATTGCCGTACCAAGACAAGGTACCTGAGTTGTCTTGGTGAAACAGGATTTTCTTTTTCTGCAAATGTGGCCGTTTTCCCGCAAGTTCTGATTCAGCTTGTCACGTAATGATGCGTAGTATGCTCCTGTAATGGTTTTTCCTTTTTGAAGATAGTCGATTAAAATAACTCCATTACTATCCCAAAAAACAGTCGCCATCACTTTCCCAGCCGAAAAAAACAGTTTTTGCTTTTTTTGGAGCCGGTTCCCCCTTTGCAGTCCACTGTTTGGACTGTATTTTTGTTTCGGACGTATAATGGTGTATCCAAGTTTCATCTACAGTAATTAATCGGTGCCAAAACTGGGATTTATTGCGCCTAAACTTCGCCAACAGAGCATTGGAAATGTTCATTCGAACACGTTTTTGGTCTAACGTGAGCAAACGCGGCACCCAACGCGCGGACAGCTTTCTCATGTCTAAATGTTGATTCAATATGTGACAAACACGTTTTTTTGACATGTTCATAACGTCTGCTATCTCTCTCACTTTAATTCGGCGGTCATCTAGCACTATTTGGTGAATTTTGGCGATGTTTTCGTCGGTAATTGCAGTTTTTGGACGTCCCGAACGTTCATCGTCTCCCAAGCTCTTACGGCCACGTTTAAATTCAGCTGCCCAAAATTTCACTGAGATAAATGATGGTGCAGAGTCCCCATACACAGAATCCAACTCATCTTTGATTTTCGTTGGCGTATTGCCTTTCAAAAACAAATATTTAATGACAGCTCGATACTCGATTTTGTCCATTTTCATAAAAATACTCAAATCAACTCACTCAAACGACTGTTACCTATAACAACTGCGCGTCCAAAATGGCTGAAACTTTGGTGAGTAACTGTCAACGGATGAACAACGAAAACGAAATTCGAGTGCCGCCACCAACGAGTGCTGCTATCTTCATGTTGAGGTCGGAACCTTTTCAGACCACCCTCGTAAATTGCATAATTCAAATAATTAATTTACATAAGAATTTTGGTTTTATGTTCGATTGAGGTTAGGTATTAGGCTACCTTGCTAATAATATTCATTGGGTTATACCACATTAGTCTTTTTAATGTAAATGTTACAGCTGGGAAATCTGTAATTATGTTTCCTCAATAATGAGTGAGTTTTGCGTGTTTTTTATGGCAAAAGTAAGATAAAACTATTTATTTAAAAGACATATATTTAAATGTACAATCCTGCTTTTATGACAGAACTTTTAGACTAGCTTCTATAAGTGTAAATTCTTTCATATGTGTTTTACGAAAACCTGGCTATAAAAGAACACTAAAAAGCTGTAGGTCTATTTTAATATAGTCTAAAACGTATCCAAGTTTCAATAGTTCTATGGTATTAATTTAGAGTATTTTTAAAAATTTTAACTTTAAACATTTTAAAACTATAAATCTAAAGAATTTAATATTATTTTGTTTTTAGGATTCTCTGATGCTCATCCGCAGTGTCTGGAAATACCTTTAAGTGAAACTAAATCTTGTCCTTGTGCTCAGTACTTTGCTCGTCCAGTTTCTAATTGGTCGAATTGTCTAACTAATGACAGTACAGCATGCGGTGCTGGCACGAGATACAGAGCAGTTGGTTGTTACAATGACAAAGATCAGATGGTTGATCCAAGGTCAGTAGAAATTTAAAAAGTTATATTATGTATAGATAATATAAGTAAGTTTGTTGTAAAACTTACAAATGAATTCAGTAAATTATTAAGAGAAAAAATAGGACAGCATAGATTTCAAAATGTTAAGCCCTAAGGCTTTGTTAAGATAATTTGACTATAATAGTCTTTAAAAATATAAATATTTCTAAGACATACAGCTTACAAATATTATATTTCTGAAAGTTTGTGTGAAACATGTTTTTGTTTGTTTGTTTGTTATTCAATCACATATTTAACCACTGGACCAATTGAGATGAAATTTGGTTTGTTTGATGTTTGTTTGTTATTCAATCACGCTTTAACCACTGGACCAATTGAGATACTATACTGAATATGGTTTAAGTATCAGAGATACATATAGGCCTATTCCCGTTTTACAAAACATCATTATACTACTTACCCAGCCCAAAATAATTATCAGTTTTTAGTTTTGTGGCATGTGTTAACTGTAGTTATTTACTGGGCCTGTGATTTAGGTACCTGAGATGAAAATAGATTCAATCCTATTTTAAGAATCTTAATCTGTGTTTTATTTATTGCAAAATTATTGCTTTTAATGTAACATATTCAATATTTTAGTTGAAATTTTTTTCAAAACTGACTTTAATTTGTCAATTTGTGTTGAATTTTCAATATTAAATGTAAAAAAATCCCTACACAGAGTGCCAATTGTAAGATAGTATATATATTTGTGTAATTACCATATGAAAAAATGGTGAATATGCAGTGTGTACCTGGATTTTTCGATATTTTTCTTACTAAAATGCTATATTATGTGCCCAAAAGCAAGAATCCAAAATATGAAATCAAGAGAAGTACGATAAAAATCGAAAATAAAAGTGACCAACATAACCTCAAAATTGCTAACCGGCGAAAATCAGTAACGTGTTGTAAATCGGTAACACAATAAAAATACGTCTAACACGGGTTTTGGGTATTTTTAAAAGTGTACTGCATAACCTAACTGACACGGTTGTTAGGCCTAACACGGTGATGCGTGAAAAAACCTGTACATTTTTTTAAAGAATACTACTTAACCTAACTGACACGGATGTTGGGCCTATCACGGTGATGTGTGAAAAAAATTTTATATTTTTTTTAAAGAATACTCCATAAGCTAACTAACACGGTTGTTAGGCATATCACGGTGATGCGTGAAAAAGCCTTTATATTTTTTTTTAAGAATAGGCTACTACATATCCTAACTGACACGGTTTTTATTCCTAACACCGTGAGACGTGAAAAACCTTTATATTTTTTAAACAGTACTACATATTCTAACTGACACGGTTGTTGGGCCTATCACAATTATGTGTGAAAAAAAACTTTATTTTTTTAAAGAGTACTCAACCTTAACTGACACGGTTGTTAGGCCTAACATGGTGATGCGTGGAAAAAACTTTATATTTTTTTAAAGAATACTCCATAAGCTAATAAACCTTTATTTATTTTTTTAAAAGAGCACTCATTACCTAACTGACACGGTTGTCGGGCCTAATACGGTGATGCATGAAAAAAACCTTTATATTTTTTAAAGAGTACGCCATAACTTAACTAACACGGTTGTTAGACCTAACACAGTGATGCGTGAAAAAAACCTTTATATATTTTTTTTTTAGAAAAGGCTAATACATATTCTGACAGGGTTGTTGGGTCTATAACGGTGATGCGTGAAAAAACCTTTATATTTTTTTAAAGAATACCACATATCCTAACTGACACGGTCGTTAGACCTAACAGTGATGCGTAAAAAAACCTTTATATTTTTTTAAAGAATACCACATATAATAACTGACACGGTTGTTAGGCCTAACACTGTAATGCGTAAAAAACCTTTATATTTTTTTAAAGAATACCACATATCCTAACTGACACGGTTGTTAGACCTAACAGTGATGCGTAAAAAAACCTTTATATTTTTTTAAAGAATACTACATATCCTAACTGATACGGTTGTTAGGCCTAACACGGTGATGTGTGAAAAAACCTTTAAATTTTTTTAAAGAATACTATGTATCGTAACTGACACGGTTGTTAGGCCTAACACGTTGATGCGTAAAAAACTTTTATATTTTTTTAAATAATACTGCATATCCTAACTGACATGGTTGTTGGGCCTATCATGGTGATGTGTGAAAAAGACCTTTATTTTTTTAAAGAGTACTCCAAATCTTAACTGACACGGTAGTTAGGCCTAACACGGTGATACGTCAAAAAACCTTTCAATTTTTTTAAAGAATACTAGGCTACATATCCTAACTGACACGGTGGTGCGTAAAAAAACCTTTATAATATCTTAAAGAATACCACATAACCTAACTGACACGGTTGTTAAGTCTAACACTGCGATGCGTAAAAAAAACCTTTATATTTTTTTAAAGAATACTACATATCCTAACTGACACGGTTGTTGATTTAAACGGTGATGCAGGAAAAAACCTTAATTTTTTTTAAAGAGTACTCCATAACTTAACTAACACGGTTGTTGGTCCTAACAAGATGATGCATGACCTTTAAAGTATATTATGATTGCGGGCAAAGCCGTGACGAGTAACAGCTAGTTATATTATAATTCAGAAAATTTGTGTTTGTTTGTTTGTCATTCAATCACGCTTTAAGTATTGGACCAAATGAGATTAAATTTGGTGTGAACACGTTTTAGGAATCTGAGATGAACACAATACTATTCCAGTTTAATTGTATAATAGTGGCGTTTTAAGAATACTGTATTTTATTAAAATATGACAGGACACTGTTTTATAGTTTCGAGTAGCAAAAATTGATATGTCTTGGCCGAAAACCATAAATCATATAATATTGTATATAGCAATATATTAAAATGAACAGACCTATTCTGATTTTGAAAATCGACTATAAATTTTATTGCCTACATTATAATTGCAGGCAAAGCCGCAACGGGTAACAGCTAGTTATAATTCAGAAAATTTGTGTTTGTTTGTTTGTCATTCAGTCACGCTTTAACTATTGGACCAATGGAGATGAAATTTGGTATGAATATGGTTTAGGTACCTCAGATAAACATAACATAGAGGCCTATTTCAATTTTTAAAAACGTCATTATACTACTTATCCAGCCCAACTTAATTATTTAGTATTTAGTTTTGTGTCATGTGTTAACTGTATAACAGTGACGTTTTATATGTTTATTATATATTGGTAGGTGTGAATTACTTTAAACGCTAATACTACTTACCCAGTCCAACTTAATTATTTAATATTCAAGTATTAATTGTACAAAAATGACTTTTTATATGTTTATTATACATTGGTAGGTGTGAATAACAAATGTTTTAATTATTTTAAATATCATCATACTACTTACCCAATCCAACTTAATTATTTAATATTTAGTTTTGCGACAAGTGTAACCTATTCTGATTTTGAAAATCGACTATAAATTTTATTATCGATATATTATAATTGCTGGCAAAGCGCAACGGGTAACAGCTAATGTGTATATATATATATATATATAAGTGAAATTTTGTGATCAGTTAAAATAAGAAACTTTCATAAATTGTAATTAGAGGATATTTTTAAGTTCAAATACTACTGTAGACATGTTTGAATTAATATGTAATAATACTAGATTGATCTGTAATTTTATTTTATTAAATAACTACCCACTTTTTTTTAAAAAAAACTTTTACATTAGCAGAATATAAACATTTAGTGTGCATACAATGAAGAATTAATATTCTTAAATAGACTGATCTGGAACAGTAATGGGCAAGATTTTGTAGGAGAAGGTCAGAAGAAAAATACAACTACCTATGGGCTTCTATTAACTGTTGTTTATGGTAACAAGGCGTTTTGAATAGAACTGCAACTGTGTTCTTCAAAGTGTCTCAAATTTTGGTTGTAACTGGGATGTGCTGACTGTTAGAAGTAAACCTAAGTGGTAATCTGCCAATCTGTTCTCAGATATAGGATGACGTAAATGTAGCCTTTATCTCCTAGGTATGAGATCTCATAGTTGGCAAACTTGATTTTGATAGAAATTTGTAAAACACCATTTTTGAAATGTTAAGAAACAATTGCTTCAACTCAGTGCTACACTGTAACTCAATTAGTTCACCATCGTTCTCACAGTCCAAATAAAATGGTATACTGAAATTATTTGCCTTCCTTGATATTTTTATAGCCTTGAAACTTGCCTACAAATTCATCATGAAGTCATGAAGTCTTCTAATGCTTTCTTGTAGCTTATACGTTTGTCTTCCACTACTGGGATTTTTATTTTTAGCTTAGGAAAATCTCTTAGCTAGCTGTTATTTTAAAAAAAAGAACTATTTGCATTTTAAACTCTTTGAGATGACCCCAGATATTGTAAATTAATTTTTTACTTGCAGCTTAACATTCAAATTGTTCATCTGCCACGAAGATCTGTGAAAAAATCAAAGTTCAAAATGTATGAGGTGTGTTCAGAAAGTAACGAGAATTTTAATTTTTTGAACAAAATATTTATTTATTCTTCTACATTGTCGCTAGTCCCCATTGGAGATTTTGCACTTGTGCCAGCGCTTCTTCCAATCTTCGAAACACTTCTCAAACTCGACCTTTGAGATAGCCTTTAGTTCTTTCAGCGATGCTCTTTTAATGTCATCTACGGCTTAAAACGACGGCCCTTTAAGGTTTTCTTTATTTTGGAAATATGAAAAAGTCATACGGAGCAATGCTTGGCGAATATGGAGGCTGGGGCATCGTTACAGTACTGTTTTTAGCCAAAAATTCACGAACAAGCAATGATGTGTAAGCTGGTGCATTATCGTGGTGCAAAATCCATGAATTGCTTTTCCACAGATCCAGGCGTTTTATTCGGATTGCTTCACGCAAACGGCGTTGAAATTGTAGGTAGTACTACAAGTTCTAGTACTTGTAGTTTCCTTATTGACCGTTTCACCTGGTGGCAGGAATTCATGATGCACTGTGCCATTAATATCGAAGAACACAGTGAGCATAACCTTCACGTTCGACCGCACTTGTCGAACCTTTTTCGGTTTTGGCTAGCCAGAATGCCCCCACTGGGATGATTGAGCCTTAGTTTCGACGTCATATCCGTAAACCCATGTTTCGTCACCTGTTATAATAAGTTTCAGCAATTCTGCATCGTCGTTGACTTCATTTAGTGACTCCTGAGCAACTTCCATTCGCGCTGTTTTTGTTTAAAATTCAACAATTTTGGAACGAATTTTGCTGCCACGCGTTTCATACACAAAACATTGGAAACATTGTCATGACATGATTCAATCGATATGCCAACATCATTAGTGACCTCTCTATTCAAGATTCGGCGATTGTTCATAACCATTTCTTTCACTTTTTCCACGTTTTCATCGGTTGTTGATGTGCTGGGGCGTTTACGGCGTTCGTCATCTTCAACGTCTTCTCGGCCTTCTTGGAAACACTTATACCACTCGTAAACTCTTGTTTTACTCATAGTAGACTTACCACAGGCCTTTGTTACATTTCACACACTTAATTCCATTTTTTTACGCAAAATTTGATCCATCCAATTCTTTGATCCATTTCTTTTAACAAACGAAAATCGCAGAGCTCATAAAAACACTTCTAACCTTAGTGGCTGTCACAGGCAAAGTCAACAATGAAAACAGCTGAAAGTTTTATCATACTTCAAGGGCATGTATACCAACATAATACAAAAATTGTTTGACAATCGGACTCTCAAAGCCCGCGAAATTTAAAAATTTCTCGTTTCTTTTTGAACACACCTCGTATGTAGTAGTTTTCATAATTCTTGAAAACTTCAGCCTTCAAACATCTGTGTTTCTGCCCATAAATGAAATAATTTCATTTTTCAGCTCCCAAACGTGACCTAAAACCTAATCAGAAACAAACTTTAAGAGTGGAGAACAAAATAAAGTGACCTCTATTTATTTAGTTATTTGGGTTTATTGTTTTTCAGCCTGTGCGGTGGTGGGAATGGATTACAAGAAGAACCATGCCTTGTGCCGTGTCCTGTGGATTGCAAGATGTCGGACTGGTTACCATGGGCCGAATGTAATGTACTGTGTGGTCCTGGTCTGCAGAACAGAACAAGACATGTTAGTATTACGTTTTTGGGTGTAATTTTGTCGACATAATATAACTTTAACGCTGATTTAAATACAGGTCAATTACAATTTCTACTGTTGACTTTAGACGCGAAAAATAAATTGTTTTTCTGTCGGTTAACTTCTTGATTTTTTATTTTACTGTCTTGTTTTCTCTTTATAACTGTTAGACCGAAGAAAGCAAATATTAATGGATCTAACTGAAAGAAACAATAAGTAATTAAAGACAATCTCTGCTATACTGATTTTTGTAAACTACTGGCTGTTATGTTCAGTATAATGGTCTGTCTTACCTAGCTTCGTCAATTCTACTTTCATTGACGCGTTTCAGAGAACCTCCGTCTTCAAAAACTATATCTATACTGGTCACCAATATTATCGACCGTCCTATTTATAATTTTCTATCTCCTCCTCGTACCCCTCCTTAATTCAACACGTGTACATTAAACCTGACGTGCTCGCTTCCGATTGGCTCTTCAAAATCATACGTTTTCGCTCGCTTGTGGTTGGCTCCTTTCAAACTTTCTCTTCAACGGTCGTCCCTCCTGTTAATTTTTTTAAATGTTTAGATTTTTAAACGTAATATCTGCTTGCGACGATATCTGCTCATTTATTATGTTTTTCCGCTTTAATTTAGGTTTAAAAATTTCCAAGTTCTCTAAAATGTTCATACGTCTTCCTTTTTCTACCATATGTAGTGTCCTTTTTCAGAAGCGAGCGAAAACGTATTATTTTGAAGAGCCAATCGGAAGCGAGCAAGTCAGGTTTAATGTACAAGTGTTGAATAGAGGAGGGGTACGAGGTGGAGATAGAAAATTATAAATAGGACGGGCCGTAATATTGGTGACCAGTATAGATATAGTTTTTGAAGATGGAGAGTCTCTGAAACGCGTTAACAAAAGTAGAATTGACGAAGCTAGGGAAGGCAGACCATTATACTGAACATAGTGATAATAATCCTAGCAGAAAATAAGAAGAATATAAAAAGAATACTGGCTGTTATACTGACTGACGCTATTAATTACCCATTGGAAACAGAGCTATTGGAGTGGTCATCATGGTAACATCCAAACCTGGGGCCTAACATTTTATATGTTTGTATTTTATACAATATTTATGTGTGTGTTAGCACTATCATTTGCAATTTTAGTCCAATTATGAAATGTTTAAAATTTGTAAGGATCTCAATAAATGAACTAAAGGTCAGGATTGACGTTTGTTTCAAAGTCAACCCATCATGGTCTGGGTCTTACTTTATGGTTGCGCCAGTGGCACATTTTCTAATGGAAATTCACTAAATAATATCTTTATATAACATATAATACACTACAAGACAATAACATATTTTGTTTTAAAATTGATAGTTTTTGTTTATAAAAATGATGTGATGTCATTTGTACTTTAGGTTATACAGCGTGGGAGTGATGGAGGTCGGATGTGTGGGGCAACAACCCAATGGAAACTGTGCAATGTACCATGTGAAGTGTTCCAGTGGCAGGTTGGAGGTTGGAGTGAGTGTATACTGATCCCTGCAGATAGGAACGAAGGTTGTGGGACTGGTGATCAGTACCGACAAGTCAGGTAGAGTTTTTTCTGCATATCCTTCAAGTTTTCTTTGAGTTAAGTAGAAAAACCACAATGCTAGCAGTAACTCAACCGTGAATATACTTACTAATTATCTGGTAACAACTGAACATAATAAAAGTACCACATTATTTTGTTAATGCGTAATTAATAAGAATATTTATGGTCGAGTCTCTTCTAGTATTGTTTCCTACTGTAACCGATTATTTGTCCTGAACAATTAGTCCCATGTTATAAATTAGCCCGACAATTGGTCCCATATTATCTACTAAAGAGATAACTTATAAACTAGTTATGTCACTATAACATAACTATAACACTATATGTAGTTATATCACTATAACATTGTTAATGACTATAAGATAGTGATTCTTATAGCTAGTACCTTTCACGCAATCTGCAATCTCCTTTCACACAAAACCATGTAATTTCAGTTCTTAAAACACTTTTTTAAATTTTCTATTGTTTTTTTTATTACGAGGGCTATTCAGAAAGTAGATTACGTTTTTGGATAAAAAAAAAACTAAGTACAGGAAAAAAAATTTATTATATACATTTGAAAGAGGAACTAAAATACTGTTTTTCGACATAATCGCCAAACAATGTCATATCGGTGAACTAGCTTTGAAATTCCCGTGTCGTAGAATTCCGCCGCCTGTGACGCCAGCCAGTCAGTCACGCCCGCGCGGAGATCTGCGTCGTCATCGAAGCGCTGTGTTGCAAGCCAAGTCTTCATCTTCGGGAATAAGTGGAAATCACTAGGTGCCAGGTCCGGACTGTAGGGTGGATGAGGGAAAATCTCCCACTTGAAGGCCGTCAAGACGTCTTTTGTTCGATTTGCCGTGTGAGGGCGGGCATTGTCGTGCAAAAACAACACTTTTGCACTCAGTTTTCCTCTCCGCTTGTTCTGGATAGCTCGTCTTAAGTTTCGTAATGTTTGGCAATACCTTTCTGAGTTTATGGTTGCTCCACGTTCTAGGAAGTCAACCAGAAGAACACCTTTCCTGTCCCAAAAACGGTCGCCATGATCTTCCTTGCTGACAGGGTTTGCAAACATTTCCTCGGTTTTTGGGGGAATTTGTGTGCCCCACTCCATAGACTGTAGTTTTGTCTCACAGGTAACGTGCTTAACCCAAGTCTCATCTCCCGTTACGATGCGATCAAGAAATGATTCACCATCTTTGTCGTAAGATCTCCGCGCGGGCGTGACTGACTGGCTGGCGTCACAGGCGGCGGAATTCTACGACACGGGAATTTCAAAGCTAGTTCACCGATATGACAAATGTCTAAATTTGTTTGGCGATTATGTCGAAAAATAGTATTTTAGTTCCTCTTTCAAATGTATATAATAAAATTTTTTTCCTGTACTTAGTTTTTTTTTTATCCAAAAACGTAATCTACTTTCTGAATAGCCCTCGTAATTACATACATTTAATTATTCATTTTTGTGATGAAAATATGGTTTACTACTTTGTAGAATGTGCCATGGGACCAAATGGGCAAGGGACGAATATTACCTAGGTACAAAGATAATCTGGAATGAGTTTTCTGAGAATTGCCGAACTAACAGTTCTTATTATGTAATATTTCTCTTTCATATTTCTTTTGACTATTGGAGAAAATATAACAGGCTTTGGTTGTGGGACTGATGTAACTTAAATTGCTTTAAAACATCTGTACAAGTAATACAAATTTCAAAACGTTATATTCTTAACGAATATTAAATTTCGTTCATGGGTGCAGATAAATTAGCCCGACAATTGGTCACATATTACCTACTAAAGAGATACCTTATAGATCTTATAAACTAGTTATGTCACTATAACATAATTATAACACTATATGTAGTTATACCACTATAATGACTATAAGATAGTGATTCTTATAGCTAGTACCTTTCATGCAATCTCCTTTCATACAAAACCATGTAATTTCAGTTCTTAAAACACTTTTTTAAATTTTCTATTGTTTTTTTTATTAATTACTGGTTTTGGTTAATCATATTTTAAGTGTAATTTGAAAGTTTCAACTTCTAGTAAATGCAAATTTTAATGCTGATTATGATGGTGATATCATAATTTCAAAAATGGTAAGATAAAGAAAAATATTTTGGGAAATTTGATTCTATCATATCAGCAAGACAGCTGTGTACCATGATTACTTGTTTTTTGTCATCTGTTTGGTTTTGATTAGTTAGAGTTACTAGGAAGCTGTATGATTTCCTATGGTAGTTTTTAGGAATCAATCAAACCAGATTCAGTACAAAAACAGATTCAGTCAGGCAAATAGAATAAGAAAGACAGTTTATTAAGAGTTTGTTTAATGTGGAAGTGACCGATAACAAGATGACAGTTCACCTCATGAAGAAGGTAACAATTTTGGAAATTAAAATTTCCCCTGAATATAGAAACATATAGTAAACTGATACATAATTAAACACAGTAAGAATTTTTGTAAGTAGAGGCCGTAGGAAAGGTAAATAATCATGGCCCACAGCAGTCTCACTGGTTGGAGACCTCTGGTCAAGACTATCAAGTAACTAACTTCAGTTAACTCAAGTATTGTTTCATGAATTTTATTAAAGTACAGTCATCATAGAACGACCCAGTCCTGTGGTTAAAATCATTCATTTACCTCAAACATTCTTTTAGCTAAAAGATTGAACAAGTTCTAGTCCAAAAAAATCCGATATGCTAAAATGTCTTCAATGTTTCACGATATACTTCAATGTTTCCAGTCTGGGTCTTATTGTAATGGCAGCTTCAACAAATCATTTTATGATGGAAGTCACATAAAAACTACCATAGGAAATCATACAGCTTCCTAGTAAATCTAACTAATAAAAACCAAACAGTTGACAAAAAACAAGTAATCATGTCTCGCTGATGTGATAGAATCAAATTTCCCAAAATATTCTTCTTTATCTTACCCTTTTTGAGATCCTGATTTCACCATCATAATCAGCATTAAAATTTGCATTTACTAGAAGTTTAAACTTTCAAATTACATTTAAAATATGATTTTTTTTTGGTGTTGCATTGTCTGCGTCCCATCCCTAATGATAAAAATTTTTTATCCCTCTGCTTGAATTTTTTTTTTTGTGTTTAATGTCCGACTATTGTGCACATTTGGGCTAATGCAGACGATGGGATGATTTATAGCGTATGAAAATGCCAAGCCCTGGCCGGGAATCGAACCCGGGCCCTCGGGGTGAAAGCCCAGCTATCAGTTAGGCCACCGAGGTGGCTATTTAAAATATGAAAATGTACCTAAACTGCCATAAAAAACGTCTTAACTTCAACAGATTTTAAAAATTCAAAATGCTGACAATTTATGCAATTTTTTAAGCAGATTGTGATAATGTCATTGGATTTTCAAAAATATCATGTCCAGAGGGAATGAAAATGAAACATTGAAGATTACCTAATTTATATTAGGAAACCAGAAAACTAAAGAAGTCCTGTCATAGTCTGCCATTGGAAAACAACAACATAACTTTTTTCTTGTAAGCTTCGGTACACTTTGGAACAAACCTAATCATCTCATTTCTGTTTAGATAAAGTATACATGGTTCATAAAGCTTTTTATATTTTAGTGAAAACAGACTGGTCAATTTGTTGGTTGAAGTGAAGTGAATTTTTGTTTTATCAGAGTGTTTTAATATATGCTTTTAACACTTTAAGGATTTATAAATAATGTGAGTATATTTTGTTAATGTTAACAAATTTATTTTGGACAGATGTGTGGACACCAGATCTGGATCAGCTGTAGATGATGACTACTGTGATTGGACAACACAACCAGTAGATATAAACGCTTGCCATGTTGCTTGCCCTGGCGACTGCGTTCTTAGTGCATGGTCAGAATGGTCCGTATGCAACAAGGTAAGGTTCGAAAAGTATTTAAACATAATTTCTAAATTATTTATGCGAACTTTTTAACTAGTTTTGAACCGTTAGTTTAACAGTTTGGATCTGTTTTGATTTTTATGCAGTGCGCATGTGTCAGGTTTCAAAGAATCTGTTTTAGTAGCAAATACAATGAGTCTAGTAAATTAAAAGTTATGTTTGGAGGACCAGATAAAACCACCTATTAAACTATATTAAGGGATTAAGGGACTTGATCATTTGTACTACAGCCTAAAGGAAGTTAATATGAGACTTTAACAACATACGAGTTACACTGTAATGTTTGGCCAAAATAATTATATTCTTTTTGTGTTACAAAAAATCATGTAATTGTGTCAGTATTGTGATGTGTGTTTCAATGCTTTGTTAATTTTGTGATGAGCTCACAAGAGGGACTTCATCATTTGTACTACAGCCTAAAGGAAGCTAATATGAGACTGTAACAACATACGAGTTACACTGTAATGTTTGGCCAAAATAATTATATTCTTTTTGCGTTACAAAAAATCATGTAATTGTGTCAGTATTGTGATGTGTGTTTCCATACTTTGTTAATTTTGTGATGAGCTCACAAGAGTGACTTGATCATTTGTACTACAGCCTAAAGGAAGTTAATATGAGACTGTAACAACATACGAGTTACACCGTAATGTTTGACCAAAATAATTATATTCTTTTTGCGTTACAAAAAATCATGTAATTGTGTCAGTATTGTGATGTGTGTTTCCATGCTTTGTTAATTTTGTGATGAACTCACAAGAGGGACTTCATCATTTGTACTACAGCCTAAAGGAAGCTAATATGAGACTGTAACAACATACGAGTTACACCGTAATGTTTGACCAAAATAATTATATTCTTTTTGTGTTACAAAAAATCATGTAATTGTGTCAGTATTGTGATGTGTGTTTCAATGCTTTGTTAATTTTGTGATGAGCTCACAAGAGGGACTTGATCATTTGTACTACAGCCTAAAGGAAGCTAATATGAGACTGTAACAACATACGAGTTACACTGTAATGTTTGGCCAAAATAATTATATTCTTTTTGCGTTACAAAAAATCATGTAATTGTGTCAGTATTGTGATGTGTGTTTCCATACTTTGTTAATTTTGTGATGAGCTCACAAGAGTGACTTGATCATTTGTACTACAGCCTAAAGGAAGTTAATATGAGACTGTAACAACATACGAGTTACACCGTAATGTTTGACCAAAATAATTATATTCTTTTTGCGTTACAAAAAATCATGTAATTGTGTCAGTATTGTGATGTGTGTTTCCATGCTTTGTTAATTTTGTGATGAACTCACAAGAGGGACTTCATCATTTGTACTACAGCCTAAAGGAAGCTAATATGAGACTGTAACGACATAACGGTGTAACGACACTGTAATGTTTGGGCAAAATATTTATATTCTTTTTGTGTTACAAAAATGGAACTTGATTATTTGTACTATAGCCTAAAGGTGAAACTGTTAACTTTAAAAACCACGGTAGCCTGGATAAGGTGAGTTAAAGTCAACTATATGAAAGAAATAAGTCATAATCCTAATTAACTAAAGGAGGCATTTGATTGGCCCAATACTGAGACTTACGTAATCACTGTCTAGTAGTCTACTGATGGCAATCCAATGAATTTTGGTACTTGACCAAACAAACACATTGTAACATTTAGTGTACAGGCTTGTTAACTTAACCCGTGTGATGAGAAAAAACTTTACCAAGAAGCTTTTTTCAATATAACTCTAAATTTAGTAGAGTTAAAAAATAATGGAGCTAGGCAATCCTCAAAGGGCCTCTGTGAAAGGAAATGCATATTGTTTTGTTCCAATCATAGTGGGGAGCGTGGCTGTCATTGGAAGTCTTCATCTCACCACGGAACCGGGTCTGCCGATAAACGGGCAGATAATGTTTAACGTCAACATATAAAAAGTAGTGCCCTGTCAGATTTTTATAAAAAATCTTGCATTATCTCTTATTGAAAATTGTGCATCGATTCCAATATTGTCCCTGCAACTGAAAACAAAAATTCAGAAAGTGACCGGAAAGGCTACAAAAAGTAGTTACAAAACAGGAAAGTTTCAAAACTAAATACGACATTTGTCAAGCCAGAAAAAAACCAATACAACCAAAAAAGGTGCGGTTCTTGTGAAAAATTACTATGCAAGGAGCACGTGAAAAAACAACCTGAGGGACTGTTACGTTACCTCAGATGGTGACTGAAACAAAATGGTAAAAATTCTCATATTTATATTTAAAATCTTAAAAATTGTATAAACTTGAAGAAACTATTATTTTTCATTTTTCTTCTTCATCCGGATCACCCACTTTAGGGTACGCCAAATCAATTACTTTGATGTGCGTTAGCTGCCTTCCGCTGTATCCAATACTGCTTCATTCTATCCGAGGCTGCCTTCCTTCTTTCATCCGAGACTGCCCCGCCCCTTTTAGATGTTGGTTTTTCTTGGAACCTTAGGTTTTCATTATGTAAAAGTTTTCGCAGTTTAAGTACATCGTCAATCATCTCATCCGATATCGCCAGCTCAGTTAAGTCCTTCTGGACCCGCCAGAACCAATTACTCTTCGTTTTCCGATCTCTGAAGAAAGCAAAGATCCGCCTAGTAAGTCTACTGCTGTTCATCCTACTAATATGGCCATAAAAACTAAGTCGTCTTTTCCTCATGCTATCTGAGAGTCTCTCAATTTTGAGATACAGGTTTTTATTAGAAATCAACTTTACTTCATTATTTCTAAAGTTTTGGCCCAATATCTTCCTTATTAACTTTCTTTCCTTCTTCTCCAGGTTGTCCAGTAAACCCTTATTATTGAGTGTAAGAGTTTCAGATGCATATAAAGCCTCTGGTTTGATCACAGTTTTATAATGCTTAAGTTTGGAATTCCAGGATAGCGATTTCTTGTTATACACCTCTTTGGTTAATTGAAACGCCAATTCCATTTTACACATCCTGGATTCCAATGCTCTCTTTTCTAAGGCGTTCCAGCTGATCCACTCACCCAGATATTTGAAGTGATCAACACTCTCGATTTATGACTACCGACTCCCAGATGTCGTGGTGCATTTTTAATATTCGTTAGTATTTTGGTTTTCTCAAATGAGATTCGGAGACCTACTTTAATGGCTTGCTTCTGCAACTCTTTAATTTGTAATTCTGCCTCGGACCAGTCCTTGGCTATGAGAGCCAGATCATCCGCAAAAGCCAGGCAGTTACACTTCAGTCCTTTGGTTCCCATTTTGATTCCACTGCCTTCCTTCAGATTTTGATTCCACTCTCTAACCACCTTCTCCAGCACACAATTAAATAATAGCGGTGATAAACCATCACTTTGTCTGACTCCAGTTCTGATCAGAAATGGTTCTGACACTTGTCCCATAAATTTCACTTTAGAATATGTGTCTGTTAAGGTGGACTTAATTATATTCGTAGTTTTGTTATCCAGGCATTTTTCATTTTATTATATAAACATGTAAAAATAATATGTAATTGGGCTTATTTTTCCCTAACTATCAAAATGAGAAAAAATCTCACTAGGTGACCTACTATGTAATTTTACATAACACGACCGATGGAAAGTTGAAGCAAGTTTTAAGGTTAATATTGACTAAATTATCTTATACATTGCCAATACAATCTTTTAGTCCTTTAATGATTTCTGGTTTGAATGGCTGTTATTATCTTGGATTTTGGATATTCTGTTTTCGAAATATCAGTCTTTTGATTAACACCATAATGGGAATAATTAAGTGTAATTTAAAAAGTGTAAAAATCTTTTGAAACATTAAACAACTTTAAAAATACTCAGCAGGTCCAGTGTTATAAATTAACAACACATAAATATATACACATACATTTACAGGTGTTCAGTGGGCCTACAGGATCATGCATATACAAAAAACAAACTTTTGATGTATTACCGGCTGAGTCATTATGCATAGTTATTTAAAGATTTTCTTTACACCTTTCTCAATTAAACAGTGTTGTAAAATAACAGTGTCCATAAAGAACTGATAATAGCCGAATGTTCAAAATCTAGATTAAAATGTTTATCATCTATGAAAATTTGATTTCATATTTTCAAAAGTTCAAAAAACATCTCTTGATCATGCAATAGGTCAAGTTCTATCTCGTCTTCATGTTTAATACCATCTTATTTATACTTCCTTCTGCTACATTGTTTCATCAATTTTCAAACATATATTAACACTATTGTTTATATATTTGACCATAGTTCTAACCTTTATAATTGTAAGAACAATTTTGTACTCAGGAAGAGGAACTTAAGTCACTAAGTTTGGAGTATGAGCAAAGCAATGAATATTTTGTAATTCATAATAACTTTTTTACAGCATCAACCATGTTAGATCCATTTTCTGTTGTTTTACCGACAATATTTCCCATAATTAATGAAGTTTTATACATTGAATACATTGAATAAATGGTTTGCTCAAGACATTCAGTTTCGTAATTAGGTTGTAACTGCATGATACTTAGATAAATTGGCAAATGTTATTGTTTTCAATAAAGTGTGCTGTTATGCCAAAAAAAGCTTTTCAGAAATTCTTTCAGTTTACACATGCATATATATGTTGAAAGTATCTATAGACAACGAAAACTCGCAATAAAAAAGGACTATATACAAGGATAAAAACATTTGTATTGATGACAATGTAATTTATCTTAGGTTAATTTCAAAATGTATGTAACTTATAATGTTTAAAAAAAATAAAGCAAGATTATATATATATATATATATATATAATATATATATATATATATATATATATATTATTAATATTATTATTATTTGCGCATAGACCCTGTTGGATTACGCAAAGCACTCCGACTCATGTCTTGTTCCTTCTAATCCTCCACACCTCCCTCACCCTGTCCCCATGGATCCTCTTCCGCTCCTCCGTCCATTTTACCCCTGTTCTCTTTGGGATTTCATTCTCTGGGACCTTCCAACCGAGCATCTTTCTCCTGTATGCGTGTCTATCTTCAACATCTGTTGAGTCTATTCCTGCGTCATGTAGGTCTATTCTGACTTGTGCGATCCACGACGTTGTTGATTTGACACTTGTATATACTTAAGGATTTTATTGGCAAGTCTCGTTGTTGGGAGTCTACCGATGTATCCATAGAACCGAAGCCTCCTTCTTCTGATATCTGCTGCCAGGTTCGATATCTTCTCTGTGGTCTTCCGGGAGTGCAACCTGTATCCATCTTCTGTTAATTTCGGGCCAAGGATCTTCCTCAAGATTTTGCGTTCTTCCTTCAAAATACCCTCCATGGTAGCTTTTGTGTGGAGTGCTAGCGTCTCGCTTGCATATAATACCTCCGGTTTTATGACTGTGTTGTAGTGTCTGATTTTTTTGTGCGTCGACATACATCTCTTATTGTAGATATCACGCGTTATACCAAGAGCCCTCGTCATTCTCAGTAGCCGAACCTTTTGCACAGCCTTCTCGCCACCTGTGGGTACAAGAATTTCTCCCAGATATTTGAAGTGCTTGACTCTGTTTATCTTACCATATTTTGTGTTTAGTTCTTGAATATTTAATTTTGTACAGAAGAATTCGGTTTTTTTAAACGAGATCTGTAGACCGACCCTCTCTGCACATTCCTTTAGGACTTCTATCTGTTTAATCGCTGTTGTTTCATTATGTGTGAGTATGGCCAGGTCATATATATATATATATATATATATATATATATATATATATATATATATATATATATTTGAATAGGTTTTTCATATTTAGGATTATGAAGCAAGATGTATGAAATCATTGTGTTGTTTAATAAAATTGTATTGAACGAATTTTGAAATAATAATCATATATTTTATAAGATAACAAAAATATTACTAATTTATGAAAATAATTAATTATAAGTTATCAATATTCATATGAATACCTAATGCAGTATTTATGGTCTAAGAGAACAGCTTTGCACAACTAATTTTGAGAAATTTCGTCTACTAGATTATTTTTCCTTTGTCAATTTTTTATTGTATTTGCAGACAACTAATGAACAAACATTTTGTCAATGAAAGAGTATTTTTAATGTAATTTACGTTATTGTATTTATCAGCTGTTACATGTCCTGTGTTTAGGTAGAAATAACTAGTATAAATTTTATTTGTTGTTATTGTGTTGCGTTATTGAAGTTTATATTTTCAAATGATTAGGATTATATACATATTCTTCCCGTCAGTGGTCTATCAACTCACCTCATAAAGGCTTCCGCGGTTTCGAAACTGTAGTTTCATCTTCAGGCCATACAAAATGTTAAATCCCTCTGTCGAGGTCATCACAAAGTCAAACAAAACATTAAAACATACATCACAAACACTAAACACAATTACACATTTAAAATATTCATCATGCAATTCGGCTTGGCCAAGCTACACACGCGACTCGTACGTCGTTACATTCCGGACTGCTTGTATTTTCACACTTGAATTATTTATTGATTTTTTATTTTTAAGTCGTAGCCTATTAAAAGCATTGATAAGCTAAATTATGCTTGTTTAAAACAATATCTTTAATTGTTGTTGAACAATTAAGTTAATTTTTTGAAGCAATATTATGTTGTTATTAAAACAATAATGAGTTGCTTATTGTTTAAGCAAGTTTTATTTATTTGTCATAGTACTAACCACATTACACCCATCTGATATGGCTAATCATGTGGTGCCATAGGGTTAATTATACCAATGGATAATTTTATTTATGATGTGGTTATAATAATATGCTTGATATCTATATATAGACAGGTTTATGTAGACACGCAATTTTTATTTACAGGGCTGTGTCGGTAACGGCCAACAACAACGGACACGTTCACTGCTGAGAGCGGCAGCAAACAGTGGTGCCCTTTGTCCTCACATGATCCAAACCCAAGCTTGCCAACTGAATTTGACTTGCTTTACTTACCGTTGGGTCGTGACAAACTTCAGTTCATGTTTACCACTTGGAGGCAGCCCTTGTGGTGAAGGAATGACAACTAGGGCAGTTTATTGCCAGAGAAGTGATGGCAGACCTGTGGAGGACACGTAAGTTTTAAATTTGTTTGCTTTAGTTTAATTTTCTTCAAAGTTTGAGTTAATAACTTCTTGTTAGTTATAAACTTTCAGCTGAGGAGCCAATATTCTGATGTTTCTTTTAAGCATGTCTTGCCATTTTAAACACTTATGGGTCATCAATCATCAATAAAATTATAATTTTAAACATTTTCAACAGTCTTTAATCTGTCACTGTAGCAGAGTCTTCACTCAAGTCACCCTCATTATTACACACTCAACAAATAAAGTGAAAGCACAACACGTATTTTGCATTAAAACTGTGTATATTACAAATTTACGTGCAAAACGTTTTGATTAATTTCTGAAACACTCTGATTATGTTGTTTGTACATGATTTCTTTATTTTTGGTAAAATTTTAAACATTGATAATTATTTCTTTTCTTGGCCTGCATGGTGATTTTCATCTGTATGTACTTCCTGTAAATGTAAATTGAGTGTACAATCAGTGAATTGTGTAATGATATGGTGCACCAAGACAAATATAAGTTTCTCTAAAACTACGTTCAATATGAACATTTAATTTGAGCTTCACAACCCAAATCAAGCACTGTGCATCCTGCTGAGTGATCTGTATTATATAGTGAAGTGATGCACTGTACCATTGTTGAAAAGATAGAGTATTAACACTTCAAAGTAATACAATAACAACTACCAGGTACTTCAAAATAAATTACATTTTTTTCTTCATTTTAAGACCAGTAATTGCAATGCATATGTTAATTTTACTTGAAGTAGTGATTTTATAAAATATGGTTATTCTTTTTCAATGATAATGCATTTAAACATGTGGCTGATCATTGAGCATTCTCATTCTATAGTCAAACATTTCCTACCTCACTGTTACTTCCCACTCTCCTATATTATAGATTGCTCAGTTATGTTTATCTCTTAGTGTGTCACTTGTCAATGACCAGTAGCAAATATTAAAGGTGTATTTTGGATTAAAACTGTGTTTTCGTTTTATAATCATCACGTATGTTAATGTTAATACAGCTGGTGTAGCGAGGAAACAAAGCCCAGCCCTGCAGAGAAGTGGTGCTACGTAGACTGTCCTGTAGACTGCCATGTAGCAGAATGGAGTGACTGGAACTCCACACATTGTCATTGCGGAGAATCAGGTAGGCCTACATATTTACTTAGTTGTTGACAAGTTTAATTCACTTTTGAATACCATCTTTTTCGAATTACTTTTCACTCATACAAAATATATTTTTTTGTTTATTTATTAACTTCCTTGCAAAAGCGATAGATACGTGTGTTCAGAAAATAACGAGAATTTTTTAAATTTCGCGGGCTTGAATAATCCGATTATCAAACATTTTTTTTTATTATGTTGGTATACATGCCCTTGAAGTATGATAAAACTTTTAGCCGTTTTCATTGTTGACTTTGTCTGTGACAGCCACTATAAGGTTAGACGTGTTTTTATGAGCTCGGCAATTTTCGTTTGTTAAAAGAAATGGATCAAAGAATTTGTATCAAATTTTGTGTAACAAATTGTGTGAAATGTTAACAAAGGCCTATAGTGAGTCTGCTATGAGTAAAGCAAGAGTTTACGAGTGGTATAAGCAATTCCAAGAAGGCCGTGAAGACTTTGAAGATGAACACCCTGGACGCCCTAGCACATCAACAACAGTGGAAAAAGTGAACGAAATGGTTATGAACAATCGCCGAATCACAATTAGAGAGGTCGCTAATGATGTTGGCATATCGATTGGATCATGTCATGACATTGTGTCTAATGTTTTGTATATGAAACGCGTGGCAGCAAAATTCGTTCCAAAATTGTTGAATTTTGAACATAAACAGCGGCGAATGGAAGTTACTCAGGAGTCACTAAATGAAGTCAACGACGATGCAGAATTACTGAAACGTATTATAACAGGTGACGAAACATGGGTTTACGGATATGAATAAGGTCGATCGTATGACTTAGTTTACGTCGAAACTAAGGCTCAATCATCCCAGTGGAGGCATTCTGTCTCGCCAAGACCGAAAAAGGCTTTACAAGTGCGGTCGAACTTGAAGGTTATACTCACTGTGTTCTTCAATATTAATGGCATAGTGAGTCATGAAATCCTGCCACCAGGTGAAACGGTCAATAAGAAGTTCAACCAGGTTCACCAGGTGAAACCTACAAGTTCAACACCGTTTGCATGAAGCAATCCGAAAAAAACTCCCGGATCTTGGAAAAACAATTCATGGCTTTTACACCACGGCACCAGCTCACACTTCATTGTTTGTCGATGCCCCTGCCTCCATATTCGCTCCGTCGGATTTTTCCTATTTCCAAAAATAAAGAAAACCTTAAAGGACCTTCGTTTTACAGCCGTAGATGACATTAAAAGTGCATCGCTGAAAGAAATAAAGGCTATCTCAAAGATCGAGTTTGACAAGTGTTTCGAGGATTGGAAGAAGCGCTGGCACAAGTGCATAATCTCCAATGGGGACTATTTTGAAGGCGACAACATCAATTTAGAGGAATAAATAAATATTTTGTTCAAAAAATTAAAATTCTCATTACTTTCTGAACACACCTTATACATATACTGCATGAGTTCAGAAAGTAAACACCATTATGTTCTACAGCCACCTGTATCAGTGCTCCACACATGTGGTTAGTCTTCCTGGTTCATTGCCTCTTCACTTATGACATGGCATTACAATTTATTTGTGTAGTTTTTCCAGTTTTCTGTTTTTTTTTTAAATTTTAAAACGATTCGTGGACTAGAGACTGAGATTTGTTCCGTCGTTCAGTTTTTTAACACAAGCAACATTAAGCCAGGGGAAATTCATCATTAAATTCAAGATGTTTACGATGAAAATACAATTAGTGATGAAATGATGAGAAAGTGGATTAGGAATTTTAATGAAGGACTAACCAATGTCCAGTAGCCTTCTACTGTCAACGATGATTTGGTAAGGAAAGTTGTGGCAAAATTTGTGAGAAAAAACAGTTCACGATTACAATGTTTTCTGATGGATTTCTGCAAGTTCACGATCTCTTTTGCATGAGATTGTTTCAGACCACTTAGGTGATCATAAGCTGAGTTTCCACGGTGTTATAAAATGCTTAATGATGTCCACAGATCCCAGTGACTTCACAGTGCAGTGACGAGGGAGAAAAATTTCTAAATCAAATCATGTAACTTGGGTGGCTTAACTTGGATTTCTTGCATTCAAAAACTGAATGACATAATCAATCTTACAGTGGGTGTTTCATGAATGCCTTAAACACTTTAAATGTCCACTGAAATGTCAGTGAATAGGCAATGAACCAAGAAAACTAGCGTGCGTGTGAGGAGCACTGATAGCAGTGCTAAGGTGGCAATGGAATAAAACGATACATACATCCTGGACATGCCTCATATAAACAGCAATAAAATATAAATATCAAGAAATAAATATCCAATATACGATCAAACAATAGGCCTATAAACTAATTATTCCAAATAGCTTCACAAAAAAAATCTTCAGTAGAATACAACAGTAACTTTAATGTGTACCTTGACATGTAACATATTTTCAAATATATTACGCATTATAACACAAACACACGCATACATAAAACTAATAATAAGAACAGTACAGCAAAAAAATACTGAAATATTAAATACAAGCAAGAATATAACTCAATATGAAAATGACAACAATCAAATATTACTTGTGACAAATAGACCTAAAAGTAATACTCTTTAACAAATGATATTAAACTAAAGATCTATGTTACTTTGGATATAGAAAAAAACTAACACTTGGCTCCCGTAAAAGCATAATCTGCTTGGGAGATACCCACAAGTAAAATTACAATCAATGACAGAATTAAGGCAAAATTTTACCTAATAAAATATAGCTAGTTAGGCAAAATAAAAAGAGTTCTGGAAAAATAAAAATCATTTCTCCAAATTGGCATGCATGCTTCACATAGGATTAATTATCGAACAAGAGAAATTATTTAATGTTTATATTTAGGAAATGCTCAACATTGACCTGTTTAAAAAGCCAACCTCACAAAGCTGCACGTTTCGTGTGTTTTTTGTAAAGTTTGTTTTGAAGGACTTCCATGGTGCTACATAAATTTCCTGTACTTCTTAAACGTACTCTCCGCCCAATAACCCGATCAGAAAACTTCCTATTTCCACTTATAATAAAAAAATGATCAAAGTGCTTTATAAATGTACAAAAGTATCTTAATGGTAAAATGTGTAAAGAAAGTAATAACCGTCTTGAATGTTCTAACCGACTCTTTCTCAAAATCACCTGGTAAACTGTTTCTGAATATTAATCACATGAATTAGATTACTAATCTAAGTCCCTCCACAATTACACAAACCGTATATGCTATCCTACTTTGAACCAATGAAAAATACAACATTCGCTTAATATCCAGAAGACATATTAGACGCCTCGGTGGCCTAGTTGATAGCGTACTGGGCTTCCACTAGAGATGGGTAAGAAAACTCCAAACTGTTATTCTATTTACAAAAACAAACTACTTTGCCAAACGGAAACTAGCAGTTTGAATTGGACTGGATCGTGATTTGTTAAACAAGGAACAACAGTTTGGACTTCCCTACCACCTACGTTCTATTCGAATGTTGCCGCAAGCACTAAAACATTTTTCTTGCTATTTTCCTGTTAAACTGTTTTCCTTCAAACAGTACCTTTTCTTTAACTTGCTATTTGCTATACTTTTTCCCTCTATTTCTTGTTGCAACGTAGTGAAGTGAGAACTGTTTGGGCGTTGTCAAAGTTTATCTCTATTTTGTTGCGAGTTGTTTGAAAGTTTTAAATGTAAAATTTGTTGTTCAAACATTTTTTGAACTGTAAAAACAGCCATAATTGTGTTTTATATTAGTTTTTCTCCGTAGTTTACTTTGAGTTTAGAAATTTAAAAATATTTAAAGGACAATTTTGAAAGTTTTCTTTTACTTTTTTTATCTTTTTAAAATTAAGTGCATAGTTTTTAATTATTTATTGGATGTGTGGACTTTTTAAAATTAACAATATCTACTCTTGTTTATATTTTGAATAATTTTAGGTTATTTTAGGTTAATAACCTATCATTAACCTATCATTAACCTGTAATAACCTAATGTTAATAACCTATAATTTTGTAACTATATAGAGCCAATTTTATTTAAACATATTTGGCCTATGTTATTATTACTATATTTTACTTATTAACGTTACTTTTTTCAGTGTTGAAAAATGAAAACCTACTTTCTCCCAAATAAAAATATGACAGTAACATCTCACATAACCTAATTTTAATACATAACCTAATTTGTAAATACATAACCTAATTTTATTTAAACGTATTTTTTATACTTATTATCAATCATCAATATTTTTTAATCAACTAAAAATATTCTAAATTTTTTGCATTTCAGTAAATATGCAAAGGCTATTTAATTTTTAAGTAAAAAAAATAATGCTTCTATTAGAAATTCATTGCATTTTGTAAATATAAAATGGCATACATACATATTACATTTTGAGAATGTAATTTAATTATTACTACATTTAATTATTTTTTTCTAAATGTTTTACCCCCAAAAACAGTTAAGGACATGGTGGTAAAGGGAATGAAAAAGTAGTCTTAGAAAACTGATCGTTTGTGCTTATGTTTTAGCTTCTAATACAACTTCGAGTTTCATTTTTCTAAACCTGTTTTTTCAAACAGTTATTTTTTCCCAACAAACAGTTAGTTGATATTTTTTAAAAATAGCAGAAGTGCCCATCCCTAGCTTCCACCCACATTTTCAATTCACATAGTACATTGTCCGTTGGGTGCTGCTACCTGGAAGGTCGATCGTTAAACTACATTCAGTCGGCTCACAGAACTGTTGTAACTGCATTTATTGAATGATTTCGTCCTTAACAGTACAGTATATTTATTTATTTGTCGATAAAATTACGTTATTTTCTTGCTACCCGTGTCGCTTTTATTGCGAATTTCCATTGAAAAATATACTATTTGAGCGGCCATCATGGTAAGATCCAAAAACGGGACCGTGAAATTAGTGCCCATCCTGACTTATAGATCACTAAATGAGAGGTCGTTAAATAAACGTGAATATACGTACGTATATAATTATAATATTACGTTCGTAATTTTGTCCCGAATAGATTCAAATTTTGCGGAAGAAAAATCGATTTTTCCAAGAGCTTGTAGTACTTTGTTACCCAACCAGCGAAATCAGAACAACTAACTCACATTTCATACGAAAAAAATTTCGACTATTTAAAAACGTTGAAAACATATTGAATAAAATATAAACCGTAAATTTTTCTGAAATTTTATCCCGTCTTCTTTTAAATACCGCTTCATCATGGAAACCTTGTTAAATATAGCTTTTTCAATTGTCAAAAAATCTCGATCAGCGTTAAAATGAGCCTAAATTAGCGTTCTTAAAATTTGTAATGTAATTTAAAAATTAAAACGCTAGTTTCGTAATATAAGATAAGCGTGATGGCGAAATGAGATATTCGAAAACGTAGCCGCCTCGGTGGCCTAGTTATACTGGGTTTTCACCCCGAGGACCCGGGTTCGATTCCCGGCCAGGGCTTGGCATTTTCATAAGCTATAAATCATCCCATCGTCTGCATTAGCCCAAGTGTGCACAATAGTCGGACGTTAAACACAAAAAAAGATCCTGAAGACATATATTTTTTCAGAAAATAACACTTAAAATACTACATAACTTAGATTTCAACTTGGATAAATGGACTTTCCAATTTAACTCACTGTCAGTGAATACACCCAAATATTTTATATACACACTTGGTCTATCAATGGAATGTGTAATTTTTCAAGAATTTCTCTTAAATAAAAAAATTAACTTTTTACATATCTCCTCAGAAAAGAACCACTTAATACCATCTGATTTTTGAAAAAAGATTACCTGATGGCTTTTTGCCCTTTTTTGAATATTACGTCTTTAAAACTGTCACAAAGGAGTAAACAAAATGGTTTCTTTTAATTAATCCTAACTCATTTATTTTATTATAAAAATACATAAAAATGAAAAATAATTTCTTTTAGTATATTTTCTTTGTGTGAAAATCCTCAAAACATGGATACAGTGCAACTTTATACTGTGAAGATTCAAAAGAAAGGTCTTTTCTTTTTTGTTCGTTTGTTTTCATGTTGTAACAAACATTAAATTTCATTGAACTTCCTTTGAATTTTTCTTTTCCGTTCATTACTTGTTGGTAGCGGTTGGATGAAATGATGTCCTGTAGGCCGCAACGAATGCCTATCGGTAGTCAGGTATGGACCTGATCTTCTTTAGGCATGTAATGTACTTATACAATTCTCTTAATCAGGTTAAGGCGATAATCCATTAGCAATTGTTTTTACCAGTACTTAAATTGATCATGTGATACGCATTTAACACGGCAATATCAAGTAAATGTAAATTGTAACAAACAGCAATAATAACAAAGCTACAACAGAAATCAATGATCATGTGATACGCATTTAACACGGCAATATCAAGTAAATGGAAATTGTAACAAACAGCAATAACAAAGCTACAACAGAAATCAATGATTATGTGATACGCATTTAACACGGCAATATCAAGTAAATGTAAATTGTAACAAACAGCAATAATAACAAAGCTACAACAGAAATCAATGATCATGTGATACGCATTTAACACGGCAATATCAAGTAAATGTAAATTGTAACAAACAGCAATAATAACAAAGCTACAACAGAAATCAATGATCATGTGATACGCATTTAACACGGCAATATCAAGTAAATGGAAATTGTAACAAACAGCAATAATAACAAAGCTACAACAGAAATCAATGATCATGTGATACGCATTTAACACGGCAATATCAAGTAAATGTAAATTGTAACAAACAGCAATAATAACAAAGCTACAACAGAAATCAATGATCATGTGATACGCATTTAACACGGCAATATCAAGTAAATGTAAATTGTAACAAACAGCAATAATAACAAAGCTACAACAGAAATCAACTAGATAAGTAATAAATAATACAAATTTTTAAGAAAATAACCATCACAATATTGAAATAAATTAGTACTTACATATGTCTTACTTCAAATACAGCCAAAAGGATAATAACTCGGTAGTTATTGGTCAAGCCGCCCATATTTCACACATCAAACTATCCTGACACTGCAAGATCATCCCATTTTCATGCCCAAATTGTCATTCACCAATGAGTGTATTACTTTTATTATATTTAGCTAGAAAATGTACCAATGTGAGAGAGGTTTATACAATAATTTCATATTATCTTCTTTTATTCCATTTACACAATAATTGCAGCAAGTAATATGACGTCATTCATGTTAAATATGTGAATGATATGTTATGACGTCCTTACTCACTGTTGTACTCTTTAAAGGGTTAAACCATCATTCATGGTCACTTCATGTATGTTCAATGTAACAGAGTGCAGCGTTATATGCATATGCTTTTTCCTTTAAGTAGACAAAAGTCGTTTATATGTGTGAGAAACAAGGCTCTCAAGGTAAGCCATATTTAATTTGAGCAATTTGATCAAGCGTACCATTTATCTTTACACATTTTTTCTCACAGAACATAAAAAAGTATTTTATTTAAAGTAAATTTGTGTTGTGCCTTTATTGTATCTAATTTGAGATACAAAAAATGTTTGAGTCCATAAAACCTTGAGTCCATAAAAATGTTTTACATGAATGGCTGTCTACTGAAATGTTTGTGCACATTAGTGAAAACTGAACAAGCTGGCGAATTGGATTAAGTTTGGTATGAAGTTGGTATAAAAAAAAATACAAATTTTTTACTATATCTTCGGACCAGTATATAATTTAAAATAAAACTAAAATCAATCCTTATTTTGGTCAATAATATAATTTTCTACTTTTATTGTTCATTTTGTAGAAGATTGTAAGGTACAAATAGCACTTAATCTTCTTGCAATGCATCAATGAATGATTTCAAGTATTATTATAAGTATAACAAATTTTCTTGTTGCCTTTTACTCGGATAATAGGTATAAAACTTTAAAATTATTGGTATTTTTATTTAAGTTACCCATAATACTCAAATACTCATATACTCACATACTCACATTCTCACATTCTCACATTCTCACATACATATTCACATTCTCACATACTCACGTTTTCACATACATTCTCACATACTCACATACATACTCACATATATACTCACATACACACACTCACATACTCACATACTCATATACTCAGATACTCACATATAAACATACTCATATACTCACATACACACATACTCACATACTCATATACTCACATACACACATACTCACATACTCAAATTATCACATAATCACATACATATTCACATTCTCACATACTCATATACTCACATACCCACATACTCACATACTCACACACTCAAATACTCACATACCCAAGTACTCTAATAAATATAAAATGTTTGTATGCGTAAATGTTTCCGTGTGAAAATGTAACAAAAACCCAAAAATGTTAAATTTGTAGTTACATTCATTGTAAATATTATTACAATTGCGCTTATGTTTTCTTATATCACAATTAATTTTGTTTACATTAACTGGATAGCTTATAATTTACTTCACAATTTTATAATAATGTTTCAGTTTTAAAAATGAATGTTATTTTACAATTTAGAATGTAAAATATTGTTTCGATGTAAAACAGGCAGTAATAAAACGTACAGTGTAATGGTTTGTTTGTGTTAGGAATAAGTCGTCACGCATTCATCTCAACAAACCCCAGTTCTTCTGGTCGTCCATGTCCGTCACCCCTTGTTCAATGGAAGCCTTGCCCTGCCCTGCCATGCTACAGTTGGGATACTGGTGTTTGGTCGGAATGCCAATTACATGTATGTACTAATTAGTAAAATTAATATTTTATTAATGCCTAGGTGGTTTGGTATCTGGCTGTTTTGTAACCCCTAAATAAACAATAACCAACTCATATGGCCAGCAGAAATTTTGAATATTTTATTACAAATAGATTCCATAAGATTTATAAACAAGATGCAGTCTAATGCATTTTAATGAGTGTACAGTTTTATCTACATATACACCCAAGTTTTCGAGAATTTTGACGAATGAAACAAAATCTATTATAAATTTTTTGAATCTGTATCAATTACAAACAAAATATTAAATTTAATTTATATGTGATTGTGTTTAGGGTGCTACGTGCGGTCATGGAATACGGAATCGTAATGTGACGTGTACACGAGGCGGTGACAACACGACTGTAGAGTCATGGCACTGTTTGGGCTCTAACAATAGGAAGCCAGTGTCATGGGAAACGTGTCACATTCCGTGCGAGAGTGATTGTCAACTCTCAGAATGGAGTCGCTGGTCACATTGTCATGGCGAATGTTTGACGGAAAAAAAAGGTAATTGGAGGCGGACTATAGAAAGACAGTGCATTTGGTGGATATATTTGTTACTAATGCGCTTCATATGTGTTGCTGTGACGCCACAATTGACTGTAAGGACGCATAAGGACAATAATCGTGACACGCAGTTGTCTCACTGTATTGATGAATTTCAAAACTGTAACAGCAAGATATTTTTGTATCTTCTGTTTTTAAAGTATTATTTTGAGCCTTAAAATTTGCAAAAATTTTCATTATAAATTGGAAAATTACACTGGAAATTAAAAAATAAACCCTGAACTCTGTCACATCGTTTTTGTGAAATAAAACTTTCAAAAAATTTTAAGATAAAAAGATAATGGTTTTTTTTTAATATTTACTGGGTAAGATATTAAAATGTTACGGATATAAGGGAGTATTTATGATGTGGCCATCAATAGTATATTTTCTAAAGGATATCTTGTTCGAACAATATTTATCCCCAATTGATTGCTAACGACATAATACCAATACCATGACAGTTAAATGGAAAAATGAACAGATTTATCATTTGTTGTTTTTAACTTTATTGTACAGATCCACAACGTAAGTGCTGTTGTTTTTAATTATTTTATCAAGTTATGCAAGGTGTATAAGACTGAATGTTTAAGCCACTTTATAAACATATTCAAATAAAAACAACATGTTTTTAATGTTTTGCCCAATTTCTGTTAATAACAGATAAACTACATTCCCACACCCTTTCATCTACCAAGATTCAATGGTTAATCTTATGCATCTATTAGAGACTCTAGTTATTTTTGCTTGTAACACTCACACTTATTGATTACAGGTTATGCAACTCGATCTCGTGCCGTTCTACGTCCACCGCAGTCTAATGGTGGAGAACCATGTCCAGAAGCTCTATGGGAAACTCGTACCTGTGATTTAGATCCTTGTCCAAAATTTATATGGGCCATTACACGCACAGGAAGGGTTACATGCAAGCGATCTGATGGTGTACTTGTCGTAGGTTAGTATTAATTACAATGCTGGCATGATACGAGGGTTGATCAAATATAAACGAGACTGACTTTCTAAAAACTTTTCCGTTGGACATTGAACTCTAAAGGGTGGGGTTTCAGGTAGCCTGGGAGGTTTGGGACGGGCGTAGACGGGCAACATTTCCGTTCGGACCCTTCAGTATAAAACTATACAATGAGTGAGAGTGAAGTGCACGTTTCCGTGGAGCAGAGAATTATTATTAAGTTTTTGGCCAAGGAGGAGGTCAATCCGACTGAAATTTTTCGTAGATTGACGGCTCAATACGGGGACAGGACCCTGTCAAGAGCTCGCGTTTTTGCTTGGCACAAGGAATTCGCCGAAGGACGGGAAGCAGTAGAAAACCTGAAGGCCAAATCACGATCGTCGGCCGGGAAGGTAATGGCCACTGTATTTTTCGACAATCAAGGCGCCTTTCACGTCGATTTCCTCCATCAACGACGCACAATAAATGCACAATATTATTGCGATGTTTTAGAGGCCGCAAAACAGTCTTTTCGTAGGAAAAGGAAATCTAAACCGGCGAGAAACGTCATTCTTCTTCACGATAATGCCCGACCACATTCGGCGAACGCTACGAGGCTTAAACTCGATCAAAATTGGCTGGGAACCAATGGAACATCCCCCATACAGTCCAGACTTATCACCCTGCGACTATCACCTGTTTGGACCACTCAAAGAGGCGCTTGGAGGCCAGCGTTTCGAAGACGATTCTGCGGTGGAGACCTTCGTGCTCCAATGGCTCAATGAACGCCCGAGAACTTTTTACGAAGATGGAATTAAAAAACTTCCAATCCGGTGGGAAAAATGTGTTACTCGTGCGGGAGACTATGTAGAAAAATAAGTTGTATCAAGAATAATTTGTAAGTAAGCAATAAATTTTTTAAAAAATCAGTCTCGTTTATATTTGATCAACCCTCGTATTTTTTAGCCTATAGGCCTATTATTTTTTAGCTAGTTCACCGATATGACAAATGTCTAAATTTGTTTGGCGATTATGTCGAAAAATAGTATTTTAGTTCCTCTTTCAAATGTATATAATAAAATTTATTTCCTGTACTTAGTTTTTTTTTTATCCAAAAACGTAATCTACTTTCTGAATAGCCCTCGTACAATGCTGGCATGATACAATAATATTTTACCTCACGGACTATGCCTGAAGGAAGTAAACTTTAGGTTTATAAAAATGAAGTACTAATAGTTATTTTTATGTGGTTCTATATTTATTGAATACCAAATTACATGTTTACATTTCTGTAAATTTTTTTACAAACAGATATTTTAAACCAATTATTTTATTTTTATTCTATAGGGCACTCATGAAATTAAACTACGGAGTCACTTTAACATGATAAAGTGCTCATGGAGTATACTTCCAGTTTTTACATAAACTACAGCTTGTACACAACTAACAGCGCAAGGGGAGGTAAGGGTTTGTTAGAATGTCTACAAATCTACTTTACGGATGTCGATGACGCACAAGTTGATCAACGTTGCAATGCAATTCCAGGCACCAAACACTACAAAATATGCTATTTGCAAGCATTTTTCCACCAACACAATGCATTGATAATATTATTCAAAACTTCATTTAACAACTTACTGGTGGAACGTTACGAAGTTCAAATACAAACCAACAAAACACCACTTGGACAGTATGCAGGACACTACAACGCACCTATCAATGAAGTTGCGATTGTAATAGTTGGCAAAGAACATGATGTGTTATATTATTCTTCAGCGAAGAAATGATACCATTCAATCTGTCACCGGAACACACCAATCATACGATGGCATTGCAGAATCCCATCGTTTATTAGGAGGGGCAAAACGGACATCACTTCAATATTATGCAAACTAATTATCAAGGTCACATAATTTACGATTGTGCTAGGAGTTTTTGGTTGCCAAGACCCTCGGGATCTTCAGTGGGTTGCTGGAACTTATTAGGGGCACCAATCTGCTTAACTAGGTATTTTAAGAGGTTGCACAATAGGTCAGTCGATCGCAGTGGCTCTAGTATATAATCTTAATCTTAAATTAATTATCAATAAGAAAATAAATATCATAACTTTATTTTCGTTCTAATTCTTTATTATTATTTTTTTAATTTTTTCTGCTGCCGCAATGCGCCGGGTACCAACTAGATATACTGTATAAGTAATATAGTATATTACATTAGTATAAATATATATATATATATATATATATATATATATATATTATTATCTGCGCATAGACCCTGTTGGATCACGCAAAGCACTCCGACTCATGTCTTGTTCCTTCTAATCCTCCACACCTCCCTCATCCTGTCCCCATGGATCCTCTTCCGCTCCTCCGTCCATTTTACCCCTGCTCTCTTTGGGATTTCATTCTCTGGGACCTTCCAACCGAGCATCTTTCTCCTGTATGCGCGCCTGTCTTCAACATCTGTTGAGTCTATTCCTGCGTCATGTAGGTCTATTCTGACTTGTGCGATCCACGACGTTGTTGATTTGACACCTTGTATATACTTAAGTATTCTGTTGGCAAGTCTCGTTGTTGGGAGTCTACTGATGTGTCCATAGAACCGAAGCCTCCTTCTTCTGATATCTGCTGCCAGGTTCGATATCTTCTCTGTGGTCTTCCGGGAGTGCAACCTGTATCCATCTTCTGTTAATCTCGGACCAAGGATCTTCCTCAAGATTTTGCGTTCTTCCTTCAAAATACCCTCCATGGTAGCTTTTGTGTGGAGTGCTAGCGTCTCGCTTGCATATAATACCTCCGGTTTTATGACTGTGTTGTAGTGTCTGATTTTTGTGTGCGTCGACATACATCTCTTATTGTAGATATCACGCGTTATACCGAGAGCCCTCTTCATTCTCAGTAGCCGAACCTTTTGCGCAGCCTTCTCGCCACCTGTGGGTTCAAGAATTTCTCCCAGATATTTGAAGTGCTTGACTCTGTTTATCTTACCATATTTTGTGTTTAGTTCTTGAATATTTAATTTTGTACAGAAGAATTCGGTTTTTTTAAACGAGATCTGTAGACCGACCCTCTCTGCACATTCCTTTAGGACTTCTATCTGTTTAATTGCTGTTGTTTCATTATCTGTGAGTATGGCCAGGTCATCTGTAAAAGCTAGGCACGCGATTTCTGTGTTGTCCTTAGGTCTTCCAAGTCGAACTGGTTTCCAGTGCCCTTCAATTTTTAATTCTTTCTCCCATTCCCTGATAACTTTGTCCAACACCAGATTGAAAAGGAGAGGCGAGAGTCCATCTCCTTGGCGAAATCCAGTTGTGATCAGGAAGGGTTTAGAAATTTCCCCCATAAATTTCACCTTGGCGATTGTTCCTGTCAGTGTTTGTTTGATCAGTCGCAGTGTTTTAGGATCAAGTCCATGTTCTTCCAGGATATTAAACAAAGATTTTCGATCAATGGAATCGTACGCTTTTTTAAAATCTACGAACGTATAGATCACTGGGACATTCCTTTTAGCTTTTACTTGCAATCAGTCTATATTCTATCAATCAAAACCCATTTCCTTATAATGCTGCTACATCTGTTTGACTTTACAGGTGGATGCGACAATAAACGCAAACCACGGCGATGTTCATGGAGAAATAATAGATGCGAGTGTATTGCAGGATCTGTTCTTGAGCCGCAGATACCCTGCGACAATGAAGCAGAACTTAAGGCCAAACTCTATTATCCAAGTAAGTTAACTAGAAATCAAGGTGCAACACTCAGTTTATGCCTGTAAATGATTGTAAAGTTATAAAAAGCAGTATACATGTGCACTTATTTGGCATGATGGAAAATCTTGCAAATATTTGTAGTTTCTCTTCAGAGATAGTCCCTGTATATTGTTGGCTGCCTGAAAGCCTTAAAGAAAATTAGATGTATGTGGTGTCATAGAATGATGGTAATTATTCGAGAAGCATTGTGTTATTCGATTGCTGTGGCTAGGAGAATAAATCTGCAGCAGACCAATCTATTGCTTTTAATCCATGCAAAACAGCAGCCAAAGTGGGGACAAGTCTAAGAGGATTCCTTCTCTAATTAGGAAGGCTAGTGATTCGAAGATTTGTATGGGCATAAAAATTACGAATTTCTACCGGAACTGGTGGTTACTTCATTGTGCACGGACATTGTGGCTTTCTCAAATGAACTAAAGCATTGTTGAATTAACAGTTCTGTGGGAGACAAATCTTTGTACACAGTCAGTATGAATCCCTGTAATATCTACTCGACAGAAGATCTACATTTGTCACTTGTATACTGTGAAGATACTGGGTTAGTCACTTCACTTTCTCGTGAAGGAATTGGGATTTGGATGGAAAAAGTTAAATGATTTATGAGTTATCTCTTGAGGCATAATACCACTATGACTAAGAAGATTCTACCCTTAGGAAAACAGCGAAATGGGAAGAGTTGTGGCCACGTGAAAGTACTTTAACCCTCCATGCTAGGTATCTAGAGGCCAAGCAATCTTCTTAGTGAGCCCCTTCATCAATGAAAGTGAAACCATAAGCTTCATTATTAATTCTTCTTACTGGGACAAACTGTTTTAACATTCATCACAAACCATGAGTATAGTTTTGTTTTAATGAGGTATTGTATTCTGTAATAAACTAAAAGGTGTGTCCAAACAATACTTATTTGTTTTTGAGGTCTCTGCTGGAATACAGTAAGTTTTTCGTTGTAGACCAAGCCTCGCACTTGTGCTTCACTGTAACTTTGCTCATTTATGAATGTTCTAAAGTAAATTTTAAGAAAGTAAAAGATTTTTTTAAAGAAATTTGTAGCTGAAAATGTATAAAATTGCATAAAATGTAAATATATTAAACAAATCACTAACACTATGCTCATGGACAGAACAGCCAAAACAATAACCAAGGACAAGAAACGAACGTTCTAAGGCAAAGTCCAAGCGAACGATCCAAATCTCTGATGAAGAAAGAAAAGCAAGATCACAACGAATGAAGCAGTATTGGGCTACGAGGAAGGCACAGAACATTAAAAAGTGATTGATTTAGTGTACCCCAAAGTTGGGTGAAACAACAAGAAAAATATATTAGAAACATATGTAAAAATAGAAACATAGATTGGAGACTGGAGAATGGAACATACTAAACAATATAAGAAACATACAAAAGTGTACATTTTTCATTATTAGTTGTTCAATAATTTGTAATTGAACGTAATTTTTAATAATTTGTAATTGAATGTTATGAAACGTCACAGTCAAAGATCAAGCACCACATCACACATCATATGGGCAACAAACTGGTCCGGAGAAATCAGAATTTGAAAATAGGCTAGTATTTTAAAAATAACTGTTTTATAGGAAAGAGTCGCTGCCTAAATTATGCAACATCAATTAGACCGTTCATCACAAATATGCAACATCAGTCTGTTGATAGAAACTGGTTGTTGCATAAATCCAATACTAGTGTGCATTTTTTTAAGCTTTTATAATTGTGTTAGCAAAAATCTTGATTATTGAAATTTTATTTAGAAAGGATAACCGTAATAATTAAAAATTACTGCACACAGTCAGAAACAAGAGAATTTTCAAGAAGCAACAATATCAGAGTAATTTTTGGCAAACACTTTTTAGAAATCAGTTTCACAACTTTTCAGAGTTCCTTTTTGTTTTTAACGTATTTTTTTAAAAAAATTCTTAAACGTTAAAAATATATATGCAGATTTTTTGTTGTCAGATTTTCAAAATAATATAAAACAAAGAAAAATATGATTTCCTTAATCGTAATTGATCAGATTTTGCTGGCTAATGAACTTGTTTAATTTGTTGCCAAAATCGTTTTTATGCCAAGTCCGAAACAAATCAGACTGAAATTATAGAATATTAAACACACACGTGCGCGCACACACAGACACGCGCACACACACACACAGACACACGCGCACACAGACACGCGCACACACGGATACGCGCACACACAGACACGCGCGCACACACACAGGCACGCGCGCACACACACAGACACACGCGCACACAGACACGCGCACACACGGATACGCGCACATACAGACACGCGCACACACACACACACACACACACACACACACACACACACAAACACACACAGAAACGTGTATACACACACACAAACACACACACTTAGACACACACACACAGACACACGCGAGCGAGCGCGCGCGCACACACACACACACACACACACACACACAGACACAGACACACACACATACACACACACACACACACACACACACACACACACACACACACACACACACACACACACACACACACACACACACACACACACACACACACACACACACACACACACACACACACACACACACATACACGCACACGCACGCACACACAGAGAGACACGCGCGCGCGCTCAAAAACACACACACACACATGAAATTTTGTATGACTCATCAAAAATAAATGATTTAGAAGTGCTTCATTCAAAATCATATGTCCAGGATTCAATGATTATCGCCTCAACAAATGAACAATTTCCAATGGAAGTTTGTTAAAAATATACGTTGGAAGTTAACATTAATTTCATATTTAATTTTTACACATTTCTTTTGTTTGCAGAAGACGATGAACTAAACATATGGGTGTTCGCCATGATCGGCATTGGTGGCGTGTTTGTCTTGTTCGTGTTATCGTCCACCTATTTATTGTGGTCAGTATACTACAACTCAACTGTATACTGTACGGATACCCCTGATCATTGTCACCTCATTGCGACTCATGAAGAAGGAAAGTCTGTAAATATGTTGGAAGAAGACGATAGCTAAATCATTCCAGTCCAATCACATTTTAATACATATCTATCTCTTTGTAAGAGTCCATTTTATTTTCATTTTAGCTTGTATTAGTTTTTCATTGATTTGAGAAAATTTGTTTTCTAATTGTTGGATAACATGTGGACAGACATTGTAAATTATCTGACAAATTACAGTGTTTCGTTTGTAATAGTTGACGGTGAAACGTTTTTCTAGCTGAATTACATAGGTTACTGATCAAGGCATTCAACATGCATTAACCCTAATAAAATATAGTGATGTCATTAGATAAATCATGGAAACAACGTAAAAGTGGCGTACATAATGAGTAGAAAATTACCTTAACAAATTTGTTTGTGTTGTATGATGGCGTAACGGTATGTATATAACCTTTTGGCTGACATTCACTGATCTGTCATCTTAGTAATTTACTAGTAAGAAATGCGGCCCAACAATCTTATGTTGCTATAATTTAGTCATTACGTTTTTTTTTTAGAAAATAAACCCAACAGAATAAACATCTAAATCTACATTTTTCAATTAACTGATAATTTTAGTTCACTTTTCTGCCACTTTTTTTTGTTGAAGTTATAGAAATGAAATTCTAAAAGCTGTTACATAAGCTTGTCCTTTGGGTTTTGTTTACTTGGTAAACAAAATGGTTGACATTTGTGATGTGTTTGTATTTGGTGTTGTTTATGACATGATTCGGTTAAATTTTATGGTACATGAAAATGCTCAGGATTTACCAGAGAATATCCTGGTATAATATAATATAATATAATATAATATAATATAATATAATATAATATAATATAATATAATATAATATAATATAATATAATATAATATAATATAATATAATATAATATAATATAATATAATATAATATAATATAATATAATATAATATAATATAATATAATATAATATAATATAATATAATATAATATAATATAATATATATAATTTAATATAATATAATATAATACCAGTCAAATTATGATAGCCAATAAAATAAAGTGGTTTACTGTATTTTAAACTTATTGATTTAAAATTTATTTCTTCTTTCGCGTAAAAGGAAAAAATAAGGGAATAAAGGAAGAAAGTACAGTTTAGCTAAAATAGTTGCCACTGGGAAGGCTAGCAGCTAAAGAGTTACTGTACAAACGCAGGTCTGCAAAACGTTGCAACTGTTTTGTTTTATTTCATATAACTTTGTATCATAAATTTTTCTTCCAAGAAATTTTACTACCTGTACGTTCGTTTAGTCGTAAATATATTGTATTTGACCACGTTTTACTTTATTCAACCTATTTAGATAAAAATTTATTATTTTCATTCCTTTATTTGCAATAAGATCACTATTTTGATATCGTATGGTAGGGTTTTTTTCCAAACTGCTAAACTAAAATTAAAACATAATTTTTATTTTCGAAAAACATAAAGAAGAAACAGAACAAATTGCGTCTGTAGTTATAGATAAGTTATCATGTAAAAATGTACAGTCTTTCACAACGAACTAAAGAAAATTGAGTCACATATTGTACAAAATTATTGCCAATTCACGATAAAAAGTAAAAGGGAACTTATTTTCTCACAGTTATGTTCAACAGTAAAGCTATGACAAATTTTACTACTGTACGTAATTCTGACATAGATATATAAAAACATTACTTTAGTCAAATGAATCTCAGTTACTGATACATAAGAAATGATAAATTATATGGTGTTCTCACTTTCACATAAATGTATTTTCTTCACATAAATGTAGGTTATTTATAAAAATTCATAATTCAAATCAGTGCAGCAAATTTTAAACTCGTAAAAAAATGTTACTAGAGCAAATTGAAAAGGCAAAACAAATCCTGACAGCTTCGTTGAGTTATTGACAGCTTCATGTTCAATCTGATGAATTGATTTTTAGAAATTACTTTGATTTCGTTATTTTATGTCAAAGTCTCATAAACTTAATGATTACTGGGTCAACTTCAATTTGTTTCATATTCCAGTTAGACAATACATAGAATGAGAACAAACAAAGAGACACATAACTAACGGTTGAAAACCTTGTAGATTAGATCACTAAGCAACAAGGATGTCCAAAGGCCACATGCTCTTACCAGCTCTCTGTCTTGCTTCAGTTAGTCTTACACGTGATGACACACATTCTGAAGAGAATCTGTTTCTTTGTGAATTTTTTTGTAATTCATCAATTAGTTTCAGCTGTTATCAGAAAATCTGTATCATTTGTAGCAGTTTTGTATACGAACGAAGGCGTTTTACCTCATTTGAAAAAATGTCCGAATTGTGAAAGCCAAATGATGCTAAATGAAGAAAAAACCCAAGTTTCGATATTAGAATTGTATCAAAACTGTAGACAAACAAGAGAAAAAAGTGAAAGTGCATATCTTAAGAAGTGCATGTCTCAATACAACAATATTTACGGTTGAGTAATACCTACGGTTTGAAAATCATAACTTATCTGAATAAGTTGTCTGTCATTTTGTTGCTCTTTGGGCTTTAGCTACACACCTTCTCGACCCAACCAGCTGTTGAATGAACTTGATCTATCTCATTACAGTGTAGTATAGATTATAGATAGATTATATTCTAGAGGAAGGGATTTGTTCAACCCCAGGCACTGCGATCAACTGACCTATTGTGCAACTTACCTCTTAAAATACTTAGTTCAGCAGATTGGTGCCCTTAATAAGTTCCAACAACCCAATGACTAGCTCATTCTGCTGAAGATCCCTAGGATCTTGGAAACCAAAACCCCCTAGCCTCCTACTAGCAAGAGCCTCACAATCATAAATTATGACCTGCAGTTTCCTCCTCCTTCCTGCACAATCTACACACGGTTTCTCCGTGGTACACATCTATCCTGTTTATGTGCACCCTCAGACCATAGTGCCCTGTTATGAGCCCCATGATCCTCCTGAGTTGTGCTCTGCCCAGAACATCTGCTGCTCCTTCAGTTCCTCTAGAACGAACTTTGCTTAAGAGACGTTTACTCCAGTGTAGTATATTGGAGTAACTACTTGAGGGAGGTGTGTGTTATAGTTGTTGCAGAACAATCACAGGCCAGAACACCTGGATGAACCACAGGATAAACCTGGTAAAATAGTCGAAATTGATGAAGCGAAAATATGTAAAAGGTAACAGAATTCAGGGTAGCTGGGTTTTTGTAAGTATTGAACAAGAATTAAAAAGTTTGTTATATCTGTGGCAACACAATTATTGTCGTTAATAAAGCAATAAATTCTTTCCTGTACTACATTTGTCATTGACTTTTGGAATACCAACAATTGCTTACGGTTTGAGAGTTATTCCCATTCGATGATGCACCACAATTACAGCTTTGTAGATCCAGACGCAGGAGCCCAGGGTATTGAATGGTTTTGGAGAGAAGTTTGTCGTAACGTATCGAAGTACAGAAATACAAAGCACTATTTTATCGACCACTTGGCAGATTTTTTTTTTTCAAAAGGAAGTTACTTTTTTCATGCTATTGGGAAAGTGTATGATGCCACAGCAATCAGACACTGCAGCTTGGCTAAACTCCGATATAGAAACCGATCAAAATGACATTTTTCATCATTAATAATGACTTCCAACATTAATTACTGTGCATTTTCTATTTTAATTTACCATTTGAGTAATATACGTAAATATGGAAAATGTAAATGTGGAAAAATTTAAACTCGACCCAGTAATGCTGCAGAATTGTTGTTTCGTTGAAGTTTTCTTCAACTAAAAAATGTTGAAAACAAACATTTCTGAAATAAAAACCAATATTATTTAGGGTACTAGAAAACTATACTGTGTGCCAAATTTTATCACAACTTAACTATTCACACAAATATAGATGGGAATACATACGTGAAAATCATTGTTTTTTGACTCGCTGAACCTAAAAATTATTATATCATTAATATCACAAGATTATTTCTCTTCTTACAGTGTGAAAGTCAAGATTTAATGTAAAGTATTTATTGGAACATGAAGTATTCAGTGAATAAAAAACATATTGTCTAAATTTTAAATGTGGTAAAAAACAATGTTGCTGTTTCATTGGTTATAATCTAATTCATATTATATTTCTGAAAGTTTGTGTGTTTGTTTGTTTGTTATTCAATCATGCTTTAACCACTGTACCAATTAAGATGAAATTTGGTAGGAATATGGTTTAAGTATTAGAGATACATATAGGCCTATTCCCGTTTTACAAAACATCATTATACTACTTACCCAGCCCAAAATAATTATCAGTTTTTAGTTTTGTGGCATGTGTTAACTGTAGTTATTTACTGGACCTGAGATTTAGGTACCTGAGATAAACATAGATTCATCCTATTTTAAGAATCTTAATCTGTGTTTTATTTATTGCAAAATTATTGCTTTTAATGTAACATTTTCAATATTTCAGTTGAAATTTTTTTCAAAACTGGCTTTAATTTGTTACTTTGTGTTGAATTTTCAATATTAAATGTAAAAAAATCCCTACACAGAGTGCCAATTGTAAGGTAGTTTACATTATATGAAAAAATGGTAAATATGCAGTGTAGCATATCCTTATTTTTCGATATTAAAATATAAAATTAACAAACATAAGCTCCGTTTGGAATGCTTACTAGAATTCGTTACCTAATTAATGCAAATGTAAACAAAAAGAGAAAATATTGATACTGACATAGTTGTGCACCTGAGGCGTGACATTATGTATAGTTGGGGGACGGTAGCATTTGTATGGGGGAAAGAATATGTTCCTTTTTAAACCTGGATTAAGGAAAAATCGTGATTAGGGAATAAGAAAACAAAAATATTTGTATAAAAATACCTAATTTATGGTTTTTAGTAAGAATACTCTTTTTGCATGCTATAACATTAGCACAGTGCTGATTTTCCTCTCCTCTGATTATCAACCTTTTTATATGTTCTGATCATGACATTGGAAGTGTTAACATAAGGGGTTAACACTGTACTTAATCCCTTTAAAAGTAATGTAAAACAGAAATGATTTACTGATTGATATTTTGCAATATTTAGTATAATTACAAACAATAATTATCAATGGTACGTACATTTTTAATTACACCTGTTCAACATCCGTTTAGACATACGTTCAATTTTGTTTAATGTATGAGTTCTTTATCGATTACTGAAGAAAAGTAAAAAAAAACAATTGTGTCTGTATGTGCATTTTTAATCTAAATAATATTGTAGTGTTTGTTAAACATATTGCTTTAAATTTAGGTTTTGAATTTACAAAAAATCACACAGGAAGAACTCTTGAACACTTCTTTTGTAGTGTGTTTATTCCAAGTGAGTTATCCTCTCCAATAACAAAAGTTTATCTATGCTACTGGGTGAGAAGTCGAGTGTGATAACATTTTCTGTCATTCCTAAAAACATCGGTAAGAGATGTGACACTGTAATAACTGACATTGGGTGTTCTTATCAGATAATGAGTGGTTGTGATATATGTTGAAGCAAAATTATTGAAAATTGATTGCAATGTCTGACATTACTTGTAACTACGAGGGTTGATCAAATATAAACGAGACTGATTTTTTAAAAAAATTATTGCTTACTTACAAATTATTCTTGATACAACTTATTTTTCTACATAGTCTCCCGCACGAGTAACACATTTTTCCCACCGGATTGGAAGTTTTTTAATTCCATCTTCGTAAAAAGTTCTCGGGCGTTCATTGAGCCATTGGAGCACGAAAGTCTCCACCGCAGAATCGTCTTCGAAACTCTGGCCTCCAAGCGCCTCTTTGAGTGGCCCAAACAGGTGATAGTCGCAGGGTGATAAGTCTGGACTGTATGGGGGATGTTCCATTGGTTCCCAGCCAATTTGATCGAGTTTAAGCCTCGTAGCGTTCGCCGAATGTGGTCGGGCATTATCGTGAAGAAGAATGACGTTTCTCGCCGGTTTAGATTTCCTTGTCCTGCGAAAAGACTGTTTTGCGGCCTCTAAAACATCGCAATAATATTGTGCATTTATTGTGCGTCGTTGATGGAGGAAATCGACGTGAAAGGCGCCTTGATTGTCGAAAAATACAGTGGCCATTACCTTCCCGGCCGACGATCGTGTTTTTGGCCTTCAGAGGCGCCCTCTCTCCCCTCTTCCGCCACTCCATACTTGCATGTTTCGACTCGGGAGTGTAATGGTGAACCCATGTTTCGTCACAGGTGACAATCCGGTTTAATAATGCCTCACCATCTCGTTCAAATTGGGTCAATAGTCGCTGGCAAATCTCCAAACGATTCCGTTTGTGAACGTCGGTCAAAATTCGTGGAACCCACCTTGCAGATACTTTGCTGAGTTCCAGGTTTGATGTAACGATTTTTTGAACGCTACCATAGCTCAACTGGAGTTCATCTGCAATAAATCGCAGCGATATACGTCTGTCTTCGTCCAGGAGCTTCCGAACAGCATCAATGTTTTCGTCCGTGACGGAAGTGGTCGGGCGACGATCATGGCTGAGGTTTTCTACTGCTTCCCGTCCTTCGGCGAATTCCTTGTGCCAAGCAAAAACGCGAGCTCTTGACAGGGTCCTGTCCCCGTATTGAGCCGTCAATCTACGAAAGATTTCAGTCGGATTGACCCCCTCCTTGGCCAAAAACTTAATAATAATTCTCTGCTCCACTGAAACGTGCACTTCACTCTCACTCATTGTATAGTTTTATACTGAAGGGTCCGAACGGAAATGTTGCCCGTCTACGCCCGTCCCAAACCTCCCAGGCTACCTGAAACCCCACCCTTTAGAGTTCAATGTCCAACGGAAAAGTTTTTAGAAAGTCAGTCTCGTTTATATTTGATCAACCCTCGTACATTTTAGACAGCTATATTATAGTGACAGCAGGTCTTGGCACCGATAACTGTCACACATGATTCTACATCTCATAACTGTTACTAAGAAACTCTGTATTGTTGCAGTTATTTAGAACGGGAGCCAAAAAAATAAAGGTTTCAAGTTGAATCTACAAAGCGTTGATCTTCGCACCGAACATACTCCTAACTAAACATAATCTAGCGTGTAGCATGCAGAGGAACGGATCCATTCTTAGATATATATTTTGTAACAGATAATTTGTCAGAAATGCAGATAGAGCTTATAAAGTAAGTGTATTTTTTTAAAGTATGCATGCTTGTTTTTGAGGGAAAATTAACAAAATTGGTTTACGGTTAGTGTAGTTTGGTCTTAAACTATATTTTGTGGCCGTTTCGGTAGTTGAGACATCTGTTCTGGAAACTTTTGTAATACCGGAATTAAATGTTGCTATTGAACTAAATTTTATTTTTTACTGAAACTAATTTAAGCCTACCAATTGTGTTAGTTGTTTTTTGGTTTCATTGAAAATGATCAGAGTGTAAACTCATATTTTTGAACTTGAAAAGTCATTAAATTTTAGGAAACTTAGAATCAACGATCCTGAATGTTTGGTACAAAGTACCTTTGGTGGTTGTGAATTGCTGTAATTATCAGTTGTGAGAATTGTTGTGTAATTTATGTTTATGTATGTATCACAAGGAATAAGCAGCAACTGGTGCAGTAATCAAACAGTAATTTTTGCAACATGCATTATCAGCTGTTTTGAATTTTTGCAGAATTAAAGGATATTACTTAGTAGGTGAAATTGATACTATTCTTCTTCCATAAATCCAGACCTTCTGTGTCTTTCTATCTTGTTCTTAGGTTGACCTTTCAGAATCCATCATCCTATTAGTCTCATGCCAGTAACCAAAAGCTCGTGTTTTACAAAACACCTTTTATTATGTTTTATGAGATATGCTTATTGGATTTCAGCATATTATGAGTAATATTTGTACAGTCACGCTGTAAAAGGAAGTGTATTGTTGTCAACAAAGCATTGTAAAAGGCAATGTAACACCATTTGCAACAATATATTTCTTTCATCTTTATTTCCTTGAAATGGTTACGACAAATACATTGAAACTGCCAAATAACAAAATTTATGTAGGGATCAACAAATACACAATTTTTGATCACATGCATGAAGACTGTCCTTGAAGGCAAATGATGTAGCAGTCACATGACAAATCATCTCAGAAATTATGATGGTAAACAAACAGAAAACCAGAAATAGAATGAGGTATGACTGTTGGAGGGGTCATTATATTTCAGTCAAGTGGATGCTGAATTCAGTTGTAGATGAGAATCATCTGCTTAATAGTTCAGGACTGGATAAGAACCAACAAAAAGAAAATAACATTGTGATGTTAGTTTTGATTATGACGAGATAAACCCTATAAATTCTGTTCTAAATAAGAACAGACACAATTATTTACCTTGTAAGGACGTCTACCCCCCCCACTATTATTTTCATTTTGCCAAACATGCTGTTTGAATGCATTACAATTTTTTAAGGAAAATTATGTGTATGTAGGGACTTCCCTTCATTTGTATCCTTCCTAAATTTTCTACAAAATTTGTAGGCAAAGAAATCGGTATATTTTCTCATTTCTTAACCCGTCAGGTTCTTATTTGTAAAATATATATTTTTTTTAAATACTATAAATCTTTAGAGCTAATAAAATAGTAAATGGAATCAGTCGTTAAATAAGAGCAGATCCCAGATGCAGTAGTTGTATCATGTAACAGTGTTACTGTCTACTTACTGTTTGCAGCTACTGACTACTGAACCAGTAAGATGATTGGAATAAAACACAAAAGTTTGAATACACAAAAGCATTTTCTAAAACTCAAGTATACCAAAAGAAAAAGTACTGTAGCCAAGTTCGGTTTCAGATTTTTCACTTTAATAGTCAGCTGTAACTAGTACTTTTTTCTAAAATTATTTTCATTGACTTCAAAATTATGAACCCTTTATAAGACGTAACATTTATGTTTCTTCCTTCACTATGTCATCAATAAAAATGCACGCATACTGTGAAAATTGTTGTTTGATTTCTTTGTCATCATGACTTTTTCCATCTCATTTACGTGTTGAATTTAAACTATTATAAAGAAAGATTTAATTGTAACTAAATTTTGTAGCTACTTCTAATTTTAAGAATTTGTACTCTAAATGATTGTATATTATATTTTCTTTTATCATATTTATAAAGCATAGAACAATTAAGATTTATTAAAAAGAAAATAACACATTGCAGGTTGTATTTAAGATATACCTAATGAGGAAGATATATTAGTTAATATTAGTAATAGATTTTCGTATTGTGTGTGCATTGGTACACACACCAATCTTATTGGTATCTTTATTTTAAATTATTTTCAATAGATTTGTCTCTTTGACTATAAAAGATCCGGTGTTAATACCTTAATCACGAAATATGCTTTATAGTTGTGGCGATATTTCCAGATGTTGTTATTTCAAGTCATGCTGTTTTTTTATGAAAAATACTTTAATGTTATTGGACAATAAGAAACCAGAACAAGGAGTGGAGTTTAAAATGAATATATATACATGTTGAATATAAATATCACATTGTATATGTTGTAGGTATATTGTACAGGTATATGTTGTAGATATACCTAAATATCAAAAAGGACTTGTATGAAATCTTTTTTAACTATATCAAAAGTTCGGGTGTGAAATTTCTTCTCTGAATGTTTTCAGGTTGTATGAAGTAATATGGAAATATTCATATTGTTGGATAAAATTTTAAATTGTGAATATTTTTAGCGATATTTTTGCAAAGATTTAAATTATTCTAATGACATATTCAAATGCGGTGCGTTTAGAATTGTTTACGTTCAATCTATCTTTAGAAAGAAGTGTCACTCTTCCTTTAAGGATTAAAAAGTTGTTTATTAACAAGTAGGCAGCCAAGAGATGACTTTCTCACATCAAAACGTGTTGTATAATAATGAACAGAGAACAGAAACTACAAAAATACAGTTTACGAAGACTACAGGAGATTGGTAAACTTTTATATAAATATGGTTTTGTTTAAAAGTTTTTACTTCCAAAACTATTCTCAACACTGTAGCCCCAGTTTATAGCTATTTAAGAAACAGGTAAAACTATTTTTTACTATAAAAATTATCGTGTTGATGTAACAAAGAAAACTTTTCAAACCTTACTACTATGTTCACGTGACGAAATTAGTTCCTTCAAAATAGTACCAAGTAAATGTAAAAAAAATATGACAAATATCACTAACAGTATTTGTGTCTACTTCATTATCTGTGTTTTCTATAAATATTTTGTAAGCTTTGGTTTTTATTTTGTGTATTCTCGTTTGGTTGTGTAAATATTAAGCTATAGTGTACATTTAAAGAGACTCATTATGTGTGATTAGTTAGCGGTAAAGGGGAAGGTGCTTTCTCGATCGAGGTTGTATCGACAGTGTATTTAGATTTTGTACATTCGTTCAACGTCTGTTACTGTAAGGTTAGTAGGAGTTGCTGCAGGGAGATGATTTGAAGGAGGTTTAAAGGATAAAAACCTCCGTCTGCACTTTCCGCCCAGTCAGCTGGCTACAGTACCTAATCATCTTTTTCAATATTTTTACGATGTTTAAAACAATCGATGAAATATTGAAAAACCTTTTTCAAACACAAAACTTTTGACAATTCTGATATTTCCGTAGAATAAATGTATTGTTTTTTTTTTAAAGAAATTGAATATTGCACATGCTTTGTATCTTACTTGTCAGTTTGTTATGGCTACTATTGATGAATATTGTTTGGTTTAGCTCTGCTTTATATACAGGGTGTTCATAATGTTAACATTGATATTAAAGAAAATCATTTATTCTAAATAAGGAAATCGTTCTCGTAAATTTTTATTTGATGTAAAATATATTTTAAAAAGTTAATCACGTGAGTAAAGTGTGCTTCGACCCTTTTTATTTTTGTGTAGTATAAATTACCTACTTTTGAATAAAATATACACAGTGTACCTATTTCATTAAAGAGGAAAGCAATTTTATTTTGTAATGAAAACAATATTATGACATATAAATATGTTGTTGTTACTAAGTTAATGGCTGCTAGATGTGAAAATAATGACAAAAGACTCAAAAGTAGGCTTATAAGATTCATGAGCTGGAGGTCTGACGTTTTCAGAAAATTTTCATTGAAAAACGAGTCACTTGAAATGAGGACTTTGAAATTATTGTTGATTCTAACCTGTAGGTGGATTTTTTGTCATCCTAATTTCATACAAATTTCGCATAAAAATAAGTTGGTACAAGTTCGACACCCAGAGAAGTGTGTTTTCAGGTTTCAAAGGCCAACTATTTCAAAATGGCATCCGCTCCTAATCTTTAAAAAAATTTGCTTGTGTTATTTTGAAAATATGATTTCGCAATCACAATCTGGTTTAAAATCTGCATTTAAAAATGAGCATTTAAAATTTTATTTCAAAATATAAAAGTGAATACAGTGGCTACTACATATATTCAGTGTTGCAGATTTTATCACTGATTATGATTTTCAAAAGTGCTCAAAATAAAGATGTTTTGGTTTGTTACATTTTGGAAAATTGGTTTTATCACTTCAATGATATAGCTGCACACACTTTTTTTATCCACGATTATAATTTGAATGGTTTGATATGCTATCAAATTTTGTTCAATAAATAGTTTGTTGAACCATTTAAACATTTCAATTCCTTATTTGCAGAATAGTTTAGGTTAAAGGAACAAAGTAAGGAATCAACGACATTTAATAATTTGTAACAATTCTGTTATTACTCAATGAAATTAACGTATATATACGTTTAAAATTCTCATGATATTCTTTTTGTGAACATAAGACTTCTATAGTCTCAATATATGTCCTGAGGAAGATTGGATTTCTTGTTTGTATACAGAGGCCACAAAATGTCTTTATATGTACAAACAAACACTCTGTATATATAGCAATACAATAAAATAATACATCATTTGGTAGAAACAACACATATCTGGTGATTGTACATTATTTAACTAATTTTAAACATATCAAACAAACACACAATAATAGGAAGCTACACAAACAAATACATACCTGACTCATTTACAATTTTTTTTTGAGTATACGGTTTTTGTCTCAATTTATCAGTAGCATGTATTTTGTTACTATATACCTTATTTATAAACAATAATATAAGTAATTGTATATCTGCTCAAATTTTTTTCATGACTAAATGCACAAATATATAGTCTTAGCATCTTTGTGGAAACCTGTATGATTGGAAAATATTTAAAGAAATTTATCATTTATGACTTCTAAACATATTGTTAGTTACGGTGATCCTTTATTGGGAACTTCTTATGGGGATCCTTAGTGTCATCCATTTTCAGAAACTAATTATAAATGTTTTTAATTTTGTATAAATCTGTAGATACACCTTCGAGTGTATTGACAGTGTGTAATATGTTTACGGTTACCAATGTAGATTTTGTGTAAAAAAGTAGCTTTAAATATTGCATAGTTAAGTTGTTTATTGTTTAAATTTTATTTATATGAAAATTCAAAAATTATTATCAGCTGATGTTTTTTTCAGTTTGGAAAATTATTTTGTGGTACTTTTACTTCTTTTAAACAATTTAAATTTATAATGTTTTGATATTACAGAAATTATAACATTATTTCCCTTCTATGTGGTTATTTTTATATATTACGCTATCATTAACTACTGAATATTATTGTAGTTTATTTGGATATTTTCTTTATAACCTTTTTCGAAATTTGGAGATTCAAAAATTGGTTAAAGGGGGTTCTTTATGTAACCAATAATGCCCAGCATTATCTTTGCTTTGGTGATACAAAAGGAAAAGTCACATATGTTCCCATATGTAAGTTTAAATTCGGAATTATATTTCTTACTATAATGGAAAGTAAAAGAACATTTTATTTTCAAAAAATTATTACAGCATCATTTTCTGAGACCACTATAAAATTTGTTCACCTTGTTATGAGAGAAGCATGTACATAATTTTAAGAAAAGATAATTAAAATATCGACTAGTACTGACGAAGTAGTTTTCTTATCTAAACTAAGGTTTTTTTACCATCATTTCTGAAACACACTATATTCTTGCAAATTAGTTATCTGAAAAAATTATTTGGAACAAAGACCAAATAATTTGACAAATCTTATTTATGTGAAATGCTTGAGTACGGCAAAACCTTTTTCATCACAATTTTGAATCATTATTTTTGTCTATGGACATCAGCTGATTGTAATTATTTATTTGATACGTATTACTTACCGGGGGAAAAATGATGTTACAGATTAAGTTAAAACCTACTCTAAGTTGGCCGTTGTTTTTGTTTGTAAAAATTATGAAATTGTTATAATTACATATCTGGCCTATATATACAATCTTATATAATAGACAATATAATATCTGTGGGATTTGTGTAAAAGCTTGTATATATAATATTACATATAATCTAACAAAACAATGGTTTGAAACCATAATGAAGAACCAGTCCATTAAATTTAAAAATTACATTTTTTGTATGTTAACTGTCATGTGTGTCAAGTATAATAAAATACAGATTAAAGTTATTTAGTTTGTTGTAGGTGAAACCATAGCATAGCCTCCATCTTTGAACCAATCATTGTTTTTATTGTGTATTGTATATCACAGTTATCCAGAGGCAGCATTGAGGACGAATAATTAGATTTTAGAACTTTGCCAGTCTCAGCTATGGAAGTAAATGTGAACCTTCACATTAAGAGGCAGATTGGAACAGACATAAAGACTTTGTCAGCTGACAAGGTGATGTAACAAAATACGTGGTCTGAGACTTTTTGCAACAAAATTTATTACAGTGTGCTACAATGAACCTCTTGCAGTTGGTTACAAACATCAAGGATAAAGAACCTGCAAGAATCCTTCAGACCTTAGATATGCTGAAGTCCGCATCCTGGAGTTTCATTAGAATCAATAAAAGTGACTCAGTTAAATCAATGTAAACCTGGTTCAGGTTTCAGTAACCAAAAGACCTATATAAATCTTGTAATGCCATTTCAAGCATGGACGCCAAGCATCATGCCTAAAGCGTTGACCAATCAAGAGATTTGCTTCTAGTCAGGCTCGTTGAAGCTACAGAAAATATGAAAAATAAGAAAACAAAAAAATATTTACACATTTTGCATGGTGGAGCTTAGCGTGCTGTTACGAAGTAAAAAGATATGCTCAAATGGATCTCCGAACACTGTTGTGTCATAAGCAATGGAAAGTACAGGCAAAATAGTAAAAACGTATTGCATATAATAGGCCTTATTCAAATCAAAATTACCTCGCTGAATCAAACATCGACTGCAACCATCAAAACTGAATTGCAGAGAGATGAAAATCCAGGAATAACGGCCGACAATCCTACACACTTCGGCAAATGTATGCCAAGCTTTAGAAATACTAAGACATAGGAAAATCTATATCTACTTTCTGAAACGAAACTTGGCCGCATCAACAAAATATTACCTCAATTGGTTCCTAAATAACTTACCAATCCACTGAGCTTGTCTCACAGAAAAATAGAGTCTAATTTGTGATCGATCGTGTTAGCATGCACAACAGACTGCTGCGGAAAGATCAAGTGTCTTAATTAAGCGGAATAGAACCCTGGAGGATATGTAAGATACTAATGGCAAACGCATACCATTAGAGAATTACTATTCTGGAAGTTTGAAAAAATATGTAAGTAAGTGATTTTATTTTATTCACTTTTCTTTCCAATTAAAAATTAAGTTATACAATTTCTGGTTTTTGTTAAAGGAGGTAAATGCTTTACGTGAACCATAACATTAGACTCTCCTTAACATCTTGCTATTATAGGCTGCACTTGTATTGGATCCATATTTTCGCCCAATCTGATATGGGGCAGTATAATCCCGTGGTCTCCATTGTGATTTCAATCACATCTAATTGAGAAGTAGTGTAGTTGTTTTTGTGTTCGCTAGTGTCAGAAAATAATGCTCTCCCCATAAGATATGGGTACGTAAAAGTCAGAGAAGTTTCTTCTTAAACTTTATAACCTATATGAAACGTACAACCATCATATTACAAAAATAGAAAAGTTTAATTGTATTATTAAAGGCATAAAAATGACATTAAAGTAGGCAATTTAACTTCAGCTATGCTTGCTTCTGGTGGTTTCAATGATTAACCATTTCACTACTATTTACTACTTCCATCGTTGTAATTCACTAGCGAGAAATCAGTACAATAATCTATCATTGCTATACTTAAGTCAGTAATAGTTGAAAATAAATCCAATAACCCCAGTAGCACACATTGTTGGCCCAATGTTGGGATTTTGTCGGCAAAGTTGGGCAATGGTTAGTTAATATGCCAACGAATTATCTTCAATGGACCAACGAGCTGTTTCTTTGCTAGGCCAACTGTTACATTCATGAAAACCTCTGCTGTTGGCCCAACATTAATTCTTATTTGGCACAAAATATAAAAAATATTTTGTTAAAATGAATATCTTCCAAAAGTTTAAAAATAGTGTCTTATTTGTTAGCATAGTAGTATTATATGGATGTTGTAAAATTTACTGCAAAGTGCAAGCGCACGTGATGACTTGCACAGAATTGCAAACAAGACAATTTTTTTTTTAGCATAATTGTGAACAGAATATATCTTTAATTACTATACTCACAATAGTGTTACAATCATTAAAAATTAAAAAAAATCTTATTCTATTTCTACTTGACTATAATCATTTACTATGGATGATTTTATGTACTTATTAGTTGAAATATTGCCAGCACTGTGGAAAAGTGAAAGTTTGTCCGTTACTGGTTTACTTCTTTGTTGTCACTCACCAAGAGTTGCAGGATCCTACATGTACAGTACAGTTGTAGTTTTAATCTGGTGCTAAAGTGCTTTTTTTTGATTTGGCTCTTCACAATTGCCATTTAAATAAATTTTGTTTGTGTGAATTGTAAAATAACCTTATTTCAGTAACGAAATATGCTATGTTGGTTACTCAACTAACTTTCAATAGTAGGCCTAACCCTACTAATTACCAATATGTTTAAAGTGTTATATTTTATTTAATTGATTATTGAACTTAATAATAATCATAACTTTTCTACATTCGTGAACACGTTTGAATACTTTTTCTTATCAAATCCAATATGTATTCTTACTCAAAATAATATGTACATTGTAATATACAATTAAAAAGCTAAAGTAGGCTACATATTATATATTACTTCGAGTAAGAATATTGTACATTTGATAATAAACGGTATTCAAATATGCTCGCGAATGTATAGAGAAGTTATTATTACTATTAAGTTCACTAATCAATTGAATAGAAATATAATACTTTAAATATGTTGGTAATTAGTCGGGTTACCATTGAAAGTTAGTTGGGTAACTATTGGGAGTAAGTTGGGCCAACAATTTCTTTGTTCGTTTTTGGTGATTTTTAATTGTTGGCCCTATGTTGGGATTTGGTTCGTTATTAATTTGTGCCAATTTTAACCATTGCCCAACCGTGTGTAAAAACAAAATACCAACAATGGGCCAACAGAAAATGCTACTTGGGAAGTAACATGTAAATCTATATTTTCAATTACCTGATCGTTTTAGTTTACTTTCCTGTCGCTTTCATATTTTTCTGAGTTACAGAAATGAAATTATAGGAACTGTAATATAACCTTGTCCTTCGAGTTTGCTTATTAGATGATCAAAATGGCTGGCAATCGTTATGTGTTTGTGTTTGAAGTTGGTGTTCACATAATTCAGTTAAATGTTACGATATAAGAAATTATCAAGGATTTACTAAAGAATATAACAATACCAGTCAAATTAGGATTTTTCAGTTCCAAGAACTCGTGGTGCGATTCCTCATATCAAAATTAGATGATAAGATCCAGTAAACATAGGTCTATAAGTGCTTTGTTTTCTTTCTAGCAGCCATTTTGTTTTTTAAGTGAAACAATATATCTTAAGAACGGTTCAAGATAGCTTCATGAAATTTATTGGCACACATACGTATCTGTATAACGAATGTTTAAAAAAGTACTTATGTAAAACAGCAATTAAAATTTTTTAATAGTGAATAACTTTGTAATCTCATATTTTATGAAAATTGCTTTGATTGGATAAAATATTGCCCTTTTCATTATAAATAAAACGAAAAATTATCTTTTAAATCCAATAAAACATAACGATGTACTTAAACTGCGAAAACTTTTACATAATGAAAACCTAAGGTTCCAAGAAAAACCAACATCTAAAAGGGGATGAACAGTCTCGGATGAAACAGTCTAAAAAAACAGTCTCGGATGAAAGAAGGAAGGCAGCCTCGGATAGAATGAAGCAGTATTGGATACAGCGGAAGGCAGCTAACGCACATCAAAGTAATTGATTTTGCGTACCCCAAAGTGGGTGATCCGGATGAAAGAAAGAAGAAAACATAACGGAAGTTTTGACCGAAATTTGAGCCCGACATCATTTCCTCCTGTGGAAAATGGGAATATGGCAGCTTGTAAAAGTTCATTACATTTTTAAGAAAGTGACACCTTTTTATTAATGGCACCCAGAAATTATCCACAATAATTTTTAAGATCATTTTATGTTTTATCTGTTTCAAAATATTAATTTTTATTTACTGCCGATGACATTTTATTGTTACAACTTCTACATTTAGTATTAAAAGCAAAATCATACTGTGTTCGTAAATAGAAAAACTGTAAATTCTTGCTTCTTCATTGTTAAATAAATCTTCCACTAAAACTAAGCACTTCGTATCCCCGCCAAAATAAATACTTTTAGGAAAATCTTCAATTCAATGAAACAGTACAAAATTTGGGAAATTTTTCCAGTAAATTAACGAGTACTGAGGACCGATATGTGCTGCGCTCTAGACAAGATTTCATCAACTAGATCATGAAATATTAATGTTTCACCTGTAGCTGTAGTTTTTTTAATGCGAAAACATATTGTACTCTATTAACGTATGAAAATACTTCGGGCCCGAGTCGAGGGTTGTAACCTTCATACTAGCCAGAAACAGGATGTCAACCAGAAACGATATACCTGATAAACAGTAGGCCTACAATAGTTTTAATAACAAAACATAACCCATCAGGTGCTGCCACCTCTTGCTTTATTTTATAATTATAAAATTATTATAGTGCTAAACAGTGAAACGCCAGTGTTCTTTGAGTGATGAAATTATTCATTTTAATATTTTTTAATTTTACCTTTTTTGAAACTAATTTCACCCGAGCAATCAGCGTTAAACTATCCCTGACCGCACTGGGAGTTTAATGTACACATTTTTTAAATTGGCCAACTGGTTTTTATTATTACAAACTAATATCTTTGTTTACTTTTTCTTTAACACAAAATAAATGTTAGCTACACAGAAATATGTATTTTGTCTTCTTACTACAGACAACGTAACGGAATATTTCGTAGTTTATCTATGGAACAAGAAGTGTTTTACGGTTCTGCGATCATACTAGCATAAAAATAATATCAGTTTGACTTATTGGCCAATATAGGTTAGTTTTTAGTTCGTTATAATTACTTACGGTTTTGAACGTTTTCAATAATTTAAGAACGTTTTCCTTTTTTAAGTTGTGTTTTTGTAGTAGTGTTCTAACGTAGAAGTATGTTTAAGTAATTGTTACTGAAAGGCAATAAAGGTAATATAAACTTTACATCTAACCTAGGCTATAACTCCTAACCTAAAAATAAAAATTTTTCAATCTGGTAACTAACCTAAAAATAAAAATTTTTCAATCTGGTATTTAGGTAATTGTCATTATTACTACAACAATGCAGGAAGCAACTATTATTGCAAAGTTCATGAAAATAAAATAAAATTTTATTTTAGTGTATTTTTATAACCATATTATTAATGATTTTTTTCTTATAAATTATGGCCTCTTTCAGATAGTATTATTAATAATACTTTTCATTAAATTATTATTAAAAGTTCAAAACTACTAGTTTACGTTTCGGAAAGCTAAGTGTAAAATAATAATTATTAGTTCTTAATTATTATAGATTGAATAATTATTATTACAGATTATTAATTTTTTGAGATTGGTTAGTTCCCGTATTTTACTAGGAATTATGTTCTAAATTCTTTCAAGAGGTAATTTTTAAAGGTCTACAAATCGTGTTCCATTCATAATTGGTGCTCAATTCATGGTCCCTTACTGTGAGGCCTTTAATAAGTTATTTTTCAACAGGAATTGCTAATAATCTTTGACTGTCCCCGGAATGAAAAAGAAAACTAAGTAGGCACGTTGCACTACGGTTGGGCTGACACCTGCGAATGCCCCAAATGTGGGTATCTCGGGCGCGTAATTTTTGGTAGCGGGGACTGCGTTCGCGCTGTCCCTACAAAAAATTTTACCGACTAGAATTTTTAAGATAGCCATTTAACAAGAGAAAACTACAACGAACGGTTATAAACGGGGGTTATATACTACTAACTAAATAAACTACCACCACCAGTGCACTCACACCGCCCCCGGACTTACCATACACTTTCGAAAGTGCAATCGAAAAAAATGTTTTTATTATAACAGTCTTAAATCCGAATTTTACCGTTCGTATGAATAAAACCACACTAATTACTGCAAATAACTCCATACTTATTCGATAATTGATTATATTTTATATTATATAGTATTAGCAGTGCGAACGATTTATTACAAATACTAATACAAAAGTTTTTTTTTTTTTTTTTTGTGACTATTGTCCACACTTGGGCTAATGCAGACGATAAACCGCGCTTGCAAGTTATTCAGTGCGATATAAACTTTCTGTTTTACAACGATTATTCTACAAGTACAGTAACTACAAAAAAGGTTTTAATTTTTACAATTTTATTCCCAAAATTAGTGTAGACCTACCTATATTATGTATTTATATAGTCAAATCATGTATATGTATTCAAGCATGTGTTCCGATAGTTCTTCGCTACAGTAAGTAGTTTATTTTTTTAACGCATAATATAATTATTTAAAATGGGATTTTTCCAAAAGTATATTTTACTTTCAGCACACAGATACAGTATTTATTTTATTTAATATTAAAATACGACTTTGTCACTCTTTTTTCTCAAGTAGTAAACGATACGCTAAGCGTGGTTGGTTAACACATTTTTTCTATTACAGAATTATTATTAAAATTAATTTTCAATTCACATAATACATTGCCCGGGTGCTGCTACCTGGAAGGTCGATCGTTAAACTACATTCAGTCGGCTCACAGAACTTTTGTAACTGCATTTATTGAATGATTTCGTCCTTAACAGTACAGTATATTTATTTATTTGTCGATAAAATTACGTTATTTTCGTGCTATCCGTGTAGCTTTTATTGCGAATTTCCATTGAAAAATATACTATTTGAGCGGCCATCATGGTAAGATCCAAAAACGGGACCGTGGAATTAGTGCCCATCCTGGCTTACAGATCACTAAATAAGAGGTCGTTAAATAAACGTGTATATACGTACGTATATAATTATAATATTACGTTCGTAATTTTGTCCCGAATAGATTCAAATTTTGAGGAAGAAAAATCGATTTTGCCAATAGCTTGTAGTACTTTGTTACCCAACCAGCGAAATCAGAACAACTAACTCACATTTTATACGAAAAAAAATTCGACTATTTAAAAACGTTAAAAACATACTGAATAAAATATAAACCGTAACTTTTTCTGAAATTTTATCCCGTCTTCTTTTAAATACCGCTTCACCATGGAAACCTTGTTAAATACAGCTTTTTCAATTGTCAAAAAATCTCGATCAGCCTTAAAAATGATCCTAAATTAGCGTTCTTAAAATTTGTAATGTAATTTAAAAATTAAAACGCTAGTTTCGTAATATAAGCTAAACGTGATGGCGAAATAAGATATTCGAAAAAGTGCAAGGTATGGTAAAGAATTTTTTTTTTAATTCGAATACTAACATGTCAGAAAGAAAGCTACGTGCCGCGATTATATTATGTTGTAGTGAAATTAAAAAAAAAACTTTTTTAATTTTCAATCGCCATATCGAAAGAAATAGGCTACACTACACGTTTAAAAAATTACTGTAAATGCTATTTGAATAACAATAATAATAGAAATGAAATTTTTCTGTTATAAAGTTTGGCTAAATAAAAGTATCTCATAACATGCTTACCGGGTAATTCGGGTGACTTAGGCCTAAGGTAAGGTAAAGTAAGACGATACATGTAATTTCCTTCAAACAGCGCGCATTCTTCTTAATTATCACAAAATCGTAAACACTGAAGTAAAAAATATTGAACTTGCGCGAGAAAAAAGATTTCAATAATTGTGGTAAAATATTTCCGTCGCGTTACGATTTGGTTTGTTTGTATTAAGTGGGCCGGTCCCTGCGGTACTGCAATACAGGGTCAACCCGTGACAGAGGTGGAGCAAACCCCTAGCACTCCGTCATTTTCCAAAAATCAGTTCCGACGCTATATCACCACCACCTCTGCCGCACATCCCACCGAGTCTCTCCGAGAGATATCCGGCAACCTCCTCTTCGGTGGTATCACGCCCGATTCGAGTGCGAACTACACTGCGCAAGATCTTACGCGCCAGATCTTTAACGACTGGATCCCGACAGGTGACCAGTCGGAAGGCATACACCACCGACGCAACGTCCACCTGATCCGACAAAGGGAGAAGACCTGCTCCACCCTCTGAAGAGTGGAGGTAGACAACCTCAGCGCTAGCTCTGCGTGGCAGATAAAGCCACGACTTGGCTACCCGCCTAACCTCTTTATCCAGTTTGGACAGTGGACTCTTCTCAACCCTAGCACCCCTTAGGATGAAGTCGAGGCGAGGCAAGATGAACATGCGCACCGTCTCGATTTTTTGCCAAGGCGCAAGCAGACTCCGATCTACTGCTAGCAGGTCTTCAATCATACAGCTAATACCATCCACCGGGGGTCTGGCAGAATTTGTAGCCAGAGGGGACACCCAGGTGGCGGTATTCTTCTCCCTCCAACAGGGCCGCTATTGGCAGTCCATGAATATTAAATATAGTTGGTGTCACTCCTCGACGAACGCGGCAATCAACGTCCACACAGGCACACTTACTAGCTTTAAACTGCAGACCCGCCCAAGACGCGACATCACCGATGGCGTTCAACATATCCTGCATCTCAGCAGCACCAGGTGCGATTAACGCCGAATCATCGGCGTATGCGACCACCGAAAAGTTGTGGCCGCAAAGGCTATACCCATGCGTAGATGCCAACCTCTGAGCTGCTCGATTTCCAGGTTAAAGAGGATGGGACTAAGCGGGTCTCCTTGCTTAACCCCAGCCTTCAGGGGGATAGGCCCCGTAGAGCCCGCCGGAATTCTAATTTTGTTGCAGGCTCCCCGATACATGTCAATGATGGCGTCTACGAGCCTGCACGGCACCTGGTGAAGCTTGAGAATTTCGCGCAGGTATTCGTGGGCACAGACCCAAACACGTTTGAAAGGTCAAGCCACGAAAGAACTGCACGCTTGCCTCTCCGTCTAGCGTCGTCGATGACCGACTGCACAAAGAAGTTGTGTTCGTAGCAACCCTCGTGCTCCATAAAACTCTTCTGAGCCCAAGAAACACGAGAGGTTGCAGCAGGCCATTTTCCCAGTCGGTTCGCTAGTTCTCCCGAGTACAGCTTGGACACACAACTGGCCAAAGTTAAAGGCCTCCAGTTGTCCAAATCTGTCGTTTCCTATCTCTTGTGGATGAGGACCGTGTTGGTCACTTTCCACGATGGTGGCACTCTTCATTCATGCACACACCGACTCATTACTGTTGCCAATACCACGCATCCAGGATCTGCTTTTCGCAGCGCGCTATATGGTATCCCATCCGGACCAGGTGCCGTGTTTGCCATTCTGGTCAGACGATCCATAATCTCGAAACTCGTTACTTCGCGCGCGTGAGCTCCTCCAAAGCCGCATTCGCCCCAGGAGACTGAGACGTGTCCAAAACCAAATCCGGGACAACTCTCCAGGCTTACTCGCCTTTCGACAAAACTTCCCGGAAATGACCTTCAACAATACCCCCACCCAAAGAGCAAAACATTCGCTCCAGCGTATAAGATCAAAGATACTTCGTTTTGATCTTAGCCAAGAAGCCGAGAAGAGATAAGGGTTAATCGAAAATTTGTAGACCAATCGAAAGTAGTTGGTAACCATATCGCGCGAACTTTTGTTTTCCCCCATAGATACTTACAACGTTTTGCTGGCAGCCGGCCACCTACCGAAAGCGTTATATTCCGCTGTCAATTCTATTTGAAAGTAAGTAGTTATCATTTCTAATTGTGTCGATAATAACCGTTCTGTCTAGACAAAACTAGGGAAAACGTAAACTCGAAGCAACATTTTCGGTCTTCCTGAAGTTACGCTAGATTTCGTAAAGAATGCGCTACCGTAGCAATCGTTGAGTTTGTTATTCAGTAGTTTTTTTTTAACGTCAGACTATTGTGCACACTTGGGCTAATGCAGACGATGGAATGATTTATAGCGTATAAAAATGCCAAGCCCTCACCGGGAATCGAACCCGGGTCGAAGCCTAGTACGCTATCCCCTAGGCCAACGAGGCGGCATCTTTTTTCCAGTAGTAATGACTAATTATAATTTTCGTTATACGGCTGTTATCATTAGATAATTTTAATTCTTTAAACATTACCTATTTTAGCGGCCATTCATGACCCGGACTCGATTCCTTTATTAAGTGAGCACTGATCATGATCACAACTGTAGAACTCGTTTGGAGACGACGTTAATGAAATAATATTTTTTTTTTTTTTTTTTTTTGGTGTTTAACGTCCGACTATTGTGCACACTTGGGCTAATGCAGACGGTGGGGATGATTTATAGCGTATGAAAATGCCAAGCCCTCGCCGGGAATCGAACCCGGATCCTCGGGGTGAAAGGCTAGTACGCTATCCACTAGACCACCGAGGCGGCTAAATAATGAAATAATAATGCCATTACTATAATTATACCGTAATATCAAAAATTGTTATAACGTGTTTTAACAATAATTTTTGTACAATTCTCGGGATTAATAATAAATTAATACGTGCAAATCTTATACGGAAAAATTATTTTTAGGTGTTAGGTGTTACACGTTAGACGGGGTTAAACGAATTTACGAACGTAAATAGAGAAAACTCAACTGTACATACTTTATTTATGTGCAAATAAGTACAGTAAATAAACAAAAATTTCTTACATAAAATGGGTGACACTCACGTAATTAAAAAAAAATAAATAAATAAGTAAAAATAAAGTGCCAACAGCACGTGGTGTTCCCAAGCGGTCACCCATCCAAGTACTAACCACGCCCAATGTTGCTTGACTTCGGTGATCGGACGAGTACCGGTATATTCAACATGATTTGGCCGTTGACGAGAGTATTACTGTTTGTAACGGCATACGAAAACAAGAATGCGATTTTCTTTCCCTTTGAAAACGTTGTTATTAGCGCGATTATTTAAAAAAAACAAAACACTCGCTTACACCATAATAAGCACCACTTCCATGTACGTCGAAGAGCGGAGCAAAAAAACCTTGAGAAATAACTAAAATCGTACTGTAATTTGAAGTTTGAAAAATGAATACAAAACACTTTTAAGATAGCCGAGTACAGCGCGTCTTTCGGAGTTTTCTAGAACTGCGACTGCATCGACGAAATATTATAATTTCACGACTTATTGACAATTTTCTCGTGATTAACTTTTTAACATTCTAATCGCAATGATTTTAGAACTTATGAAACTATACGCTCCGCTTTTTGCTTTCCCTACTATGAGTCGTGCACTAATTTTTGACCAGTTATAAGGGTTAGGAAAACATGTTCGCGCTACATGGGATGTACCTATTCTGGATTACTCTGTTTACGCATTTGCCATCTGAAGAGGAATGGACCCGATTCCTGTCCACAATGAACACAGAGGACGGTTCGTTGTGGAAACTGAACCGCCAACTCCTAAGATCAAAACCCACCAACCATCCCCTGTATGGCCAGCACGCTCTGGCATATTCTCCCACGACAATGCAGAAGCGTTTGTAGATTCCCTCCAAGACCACCAGTTCAGTCCCAATGCTCATCTCTACGTGGACGATCACATCGACCACGTGGAAAATTATCTCGAGGACTACCTCAGTGGTCCATTGGGCCAGGTCCCCGATCCCTACACAACAGATCAGGTGGTACACGTAATAAAAACATTACACCCACGGAAAGCAACTGGTCTGGATAATCTAAACAATCTGGCTCTAATGAACATCCCTGCCCAAACAGTAGGATACATAACCAACATCTTTAATGGAATCTTGCGAACAGGCCACTACCCCACATCTTGGAAAGGAGCCAAAGTCATAGTCATACTTAAACTACAGAAATCGGGTCTCTTACCTCAAAACTTCCGACCAATCTCGCTGCTTCCTGGTCTCTCGAAAGTGTTCGAAAGACTGGTGAACAGGTAGCTTACTGAACACCTTGCTGACACAGTCCGACACGAACAGTTTGGCTTCCGCCGAGAGCACTCTACCACCCAACAACTAGTCCAAGTTATCAATAGCCTATCAGATGGCTTCAATAAACGCCTCCACACAATAGCTGTATTCCTGGATATCAGCAAAGCGTTTGACATGGTATGGCACGAAGGCCTCCTGTACAAACTAGCTCACAGCCCTATTCCTCCATGCTATGTCCACTTAATGCGATCGTACATCGACAACAGATGGTTCCAGGTGTCCGTCGATGGTACACTCTCTACGCCCAGACCTATTACGGCTGGCGTGTCTCTAGGATCAGTCCTAGGTCCGTTGTTGTACAACTTGTACACCAACGATATGCCTGTTCAAGAACCTGTGTCACTGCGGTTCTTCGCCGACGACTCCATGTACTACTATTCTTCAGCAAACCTCGAGTTTGGGGCTAAAATTGTTCAACGTCAGTTGGACTTATTGGAGCCATGGTTTCGTAGGTGGAGAATTGCAGTGAATGCAGATAAAACAGAAGCCATCGCCTTCACGAACAAACGTTCTCCCAAAACTGTACTTCAAATCAACGATACTCCCATAGCATGGAAACCCAAAGTCAGATATTTAGGTATTTTGCTTGACAAACGACTGACTTTTGCTCCTCATGTCAAGCAAACGATAGGCAAAGCTTAAGCTTTTTCCTTTTCTTACGAACAAAAGTCCAATACCCCTAAAAATCAGGCTGACAATGTATAAAATGTACATCAGACCCATCCTTACTTATGCAGCTCCGGCTTGGTACTCCCTCATCTCTAACTCTCGAAGGAAACGGCTGGAATCCTTCCAAAACCGCACTCTACGTTTCCTGACCGAATCTCCGTGGTTCGCCAGGAACGAAACCATACGCCACGGGCTCAAAGCCCTCACACTCGAGGAATATACCCTAAAAAAGCTAGCTTCGCGAGCAGAAGGCTCCAAATATGCGCATCTGTCAGCCATTGTGACAGATCCCGCTCCCCCACTACGATACAGAAAAAGGCCTCTGTATCTAGTCTACGAACCCCCATGAAGTGGCATAGTCACTCTTCTACAAAACATACCTTGAAAAATCCAAGCCCAACCCACATCTTCATTTCTCACCTAGACAAGACGCAATAAAGCCACTTACATTACACATATTGTAAATGTTGTCCAACAGAAACAAGATTGTTGCCGGGGAGACTACTTCTCCCGCCACTGACTAACTGTACAGAGTGTAGGATTGGAAAACATATTTTTTATTCCAATTTTATTGATAATTAACATAAATACTGTAAAAAAAGAAACACATGTTTAAGAATTTTACAAAATTCAATTCCTAAAGGCATAAAAAGTAGGTTCGAAACTTTGCTTAAGAAAAAAACATATTTTGATCATTTTTCTTGATACATAAAAAAAACTTGAAAATACAAATAATTAAAAATATATTTCAGCACTTTTCAAAATTCACCCCTAAATGTGTGAAATAAATGTATACAAGTTCACAATTACTAAAAATGTTATACATCTCAAATATTAAAAAATACATTTCTTCATTAAAAAAAAAGAAAAGAAAAGAGAAATGGTTGTAAGAGAAGCCTTTCTTATTATTATTTAATCGTTGTAAGGCAGTATTGCCGTCGGGGCTCATCTTATACTTCACAGACTATAATTTACTGAATGTAAAAAAGCGTGTATCAGTTGTTTGTACCAGTCCAGTTATTTCTAAAAGTTTATCTTTGTTTTATTCATTCCATAGAGTAGATCAATACTGCAACTTCGTTCACTTAGGAACAACAACTAAAAATCGATTAACGTCTTCAACGAACCCGTTTCTAAACAAACTTTCTTACACCAGACAAGAACATTATGACGTAACAAAACAATCTTATGTAGTTCTTTGAAGAGAGTAGTTCTTAATGTTTGTAAGAATGACATCAAGGAATAAATGTAGGGAGTTTTATTTAGTTGTTTCCCAGCTAGATTTTACGTTTTTTGTGTGCTTCTCGAACAATGCTCGAGCGCTGAGGTATTCAAATAATGTTTAAAATCGATTACCAATTTCGCCCACCTGAACTTTGATATCTGCTAAATACAGATTATTCAGTAAAAGAAGAACCTTAGTACATTCGCTGTTGAAATCCGCAAATTAATAAACAACTTGTCGGTACTACTTAACGATAGTAATAGTAACTAGGCCTCGGTGGCCTAGTGGATAGCGTACTAGGCTTTCACCCCGAGGACCCGGGTTCGATTCCCGACCAGGGCTTAGCATTTTCATACGCTATAAATCATCTGCATTAGCCCAAGTGTGCACAATAGTCAGACGTTAAACACCATAAAAAAAAATTAACGATAGTATTGAAATTTTTGCGATTTAATTTGGTTATAGGCCTACAAAATCTTAAATGTTATATATGCTTAAAGCTATTCTTAGGTTTTTTAATTATCTAGGAAACCATTACTAATCATTATGCACAACACTTGAAAGTATATAGTCAACACCCATTTTTTAAATTTTTTTTGTGCATACACGTCAAACTTATAATTATATAACCATAATTTAAAATATCACTGTATTCTTATTAATAAATATTTAACAATCTGAACATAATAATACAGTTTAAAAACAAAAACTTCTTTTTACTTTGGCCTGCACAGGAACACGATTTGATCAGCTGTTGAATTAAAATCAAGTGTTGATCAGGTTTTATTGTAAATACAAATGACAATATATATATATATATATATGCGGTAGATGATCAGCAGTTTTCAGCTCTTCATAAGTTGAAAACTTCTATAGAGTTGTGCAGGGGTGCAGACTAGCTGCACCTATTGAGAGTATTTAGACGTCCCTCGCGGTACCCGAGTCTAACATACACTTACACTTACGACTTTAACACTTTACACTCACACTTACATACATTTAGGGAGGCAATAATAACCTCAATTTGCATTTCACCTTAAAAAAAGAAAGAAAGAAAGTACCTTAACAGACAAAGTCGTAGGAATTAAACAAAAATATTTAAAAATCGGTAGAGTGTAGCGTAGGAAATGATTTACAAAGGGCACTATTAATCACGTTTTCTTCTTCAACACTGACACTACTACGGAACCCATTTTCATCAACCATGACTCCGTTTTATCCGTTCCGCTTGCAGAATGCGCCTTTTTACACCGGGTGGTATAACAGAAAAGACCCAAAAACTGAACAAATTGGCTCTAAATCTTTATTTTGCGCTAAAGTATCTCAACGATAGGCTACTGTAATGTCCATAAATCAGGTTGCAACATACGGAGGCAACAAGGTAACCTATTTATTTCTTGCAAGAAATTAATTTAAACCCTGCCAAACTTCACTGTGTATCTCAGCGTTATAGAAAAACTTTGAGGGCTGCCAAGTTTTAATGAAATTTCTTTCGTTCTTTTTTCAAATAATATAAACCCGGTTGCGACCCTGGAACCAGAACTTGGTACTTCTGGAACTGGGGCGTGCGAGAATTGTTTAGAATTGTATAGTGCTTAATCCGCAGATTAAAGTTTGCTCCGTTTATTGAGAAAACAAACATAAAATTACTACAAACAGGGGGAGTTGGCTTTTGTTTGCTTTACCCTCTAACACTTAGAAGGCTTCAGCTTTTTTTAAATAAAGTAAATTTATGTAAGTAAATTTTTTTATAAAGTAAGTCTATAGATCGGCGATACGTAGGTACAAAAGAGCAGCCGTTATTTTAGTGTTGATATGTACTTGTAAATTATTTTTATTACTTAATTTCAATTGGAAAAAGAACTACTGAAGTGGCCATCATGATGGTAAGGTCCAGACGCCTAACCTTTAAATGAGCGTGGATTCTGACCTGTATGTGTGTGTGTGTGTGTGTGTGTGTGTGTGTGTGTGTGTGTGTGTGTGTGTGTGTGTGTGTGTGTGTGTGTGTGTGTGTGTGCGTGCGTGCGTGCGTGCGTGTGTGTGTGTGTGTGTGTGTGTGTGTGTGTGTTTGTATTTGTATTCTCAAACATTTGTATTCTTCATTATAAATTGTATTCTTCATTATAAATTGTATTCTTCATTCATTTACAAACGATTGGAATTCCCAGTTGTTATTTGTAGAATTCCCAATCGTTCGTAGACTTGATTATGAATTCCTAATTGCTTGTAGAATTCCAAATCGTTTGTAATCTTCATTATTGATTCAATTCCGAATCTTTTATTATATTCTTAATTTTTATAGTCATGATTATGAATTTGCAATTGATTGCTGAATTTTCAATCGTTTGTAGTCTTGATTAGGAATTCCTAATCGTTTACAGTCTTAAATATGCAGTCCCAATCATTTGTAGTCTTGATTATAAATTCTCAATCGCTTGTAAACTTCATTATGAATTCCCAATCGTTTGTAGTCTTAATTATGCATTTCTAATCTTTTGTAGTCTTGATTAGAAATTCCTAATCGTTTATAGTTTTCATTATGAATTCTTTTACAGTTGTAGTCTTGATTATGAATTCCCGATTGTTTATAAAATTCCCACTTGTTTCCAGTCTTCATTATGAATTCCTAATTGTTTGTGAAATTAGAAATTTGCTTGTAGTCTTGATTATAGTTTTTAAAATCTCGGCAAATTAAAATCTTTAAAAATACGTAACTTTATTCTTAAAAGTTTTCAAAAGATGAATTAACGTCAATATGTAAGTAACGTCAAAAACTGCATAAATAAGCACTTTGAATTTTCGAAAGCCGTTGACATTAAGGAAATTAATTTGATGGCGGTCAGAGTTTATTTTCATGTAATTTAAAATTTCATAATGCTAGTACGTGAAGATGTTAGTGATAGTTGTGATGTTGAAACCAGACTGTCAAAAAAAAAAGATTAAGATAAAGAAGATCTTTTGGAAATTAGTTTCCTTTACGTCAGCGAGACAGCTGCGTGCTACAGCAATAACATTTTATTTAGAGAGCGACCGATATTTTTTGTAGAAGAATAGCATCCTTGTGCCAATAAATGTAGATTTATTGAAATATAAAGATGGAAAGCGGTGCATGCAGAGATCTGAGTAAAACTGCAGATGTGCATTATTAATTTTTTGCGAACATTCAGTTTTAAATTGAAAAGTTTCAACGGAGGAAAACAGGAATAAAGCATTTTTCCCAATTTATTAAAAGCTTTTTCCGGTTAAGAGGTAATATTAATTTTGTCTGCAAATTGTTAAAGTGTTTCCATTATCAACATTAGAATGCACTGCTGATCCTGGCTTGTTTTAGCTGCTCTAAATTACCTAATTAAAACTAAATGTATGGGGTACCTACATGTTTGTCAGGACATCAGGGAACTTCCACGTCTCATATTTTTCCACCTCAATGTTTTAAAATAAAATAAAACCTACTTAAAACCGATAAAAAATTTGTAATCAAAACTCCAGGAACCGTATAACTGTCTCCGTG
>CM040187.1:62671280-62691280 GCA_022606455.1 Callitettix versicolor
CGATTGTTTGCCAAGTTTGAATAAAATCGGCCTAAAATTTCGAACGCTAATAAAAATACAAGCTTTTTAATCACTTAAAATGTGTACGGCATTTATTTCACGGTTCCAGGGCTTGGGCTTTACCTTGATGGCTGCTCCAAGTAAATTTTTTATCCGTTTTATTTTTGAAAGTTTTCCAATCAGTGTAAAAATTTTAAATAAAACTAGACCGTCGGGAATTGAGGTTGTTTCTAAAGCTTTTAAATAAATTACACGTAACCGAGATCAATCACTGGGAAAATAATTTTCTTTGACGGGGTAAAGCTAAGAGTGAAGTTCTTTTATCGGAACTTACGTGAAAAAGGCGAACGCAAGTTTGCAAGTCTTAATTAAGTTAGCAAGGAGTTTCAGATATCATCACCGTACTAGCTCGACTCAACACTGCAATCAAACTAAGAGAAAACTTAAATAAAAAACGCAACACAATTTTCATTGAAAATGAGCTATTTTAGCTGCCGTTATATTAAGACAGCAGTTAATTTAAAATGATCGCCTTGTCCTCTACATGAATACGAATAATATATATATATATATATATATATATATATGTGTGTGTGTGTGTGTGTGTGTGTGTGTGTGTGTGTGTGTGTGTGTGTGTGTGTGTGTGTGTGTGTGTGTGTGTGTGTGTGTGTGTGTGTGTGTGTGTGTGTGTGTGTGTGTGTGTGTGTGTGTGTGTGTGTGTGTGTGTGTGTGTGTGTGTGTGTATGTGTGTGTGTGTGTGTGTGTGTGTGTGTGTGTGTGTGTGTGTGTGTGTGTGTGTGTGTGTGTGTGTGTGTGTGTGTGTGTGTGTGTGTGTGTGTGTGTGTGTGTGTGTGTGTGTGTGTGTGTGTGTGTGTGTGTGTGTGTGTGTGTGTGTGTGTGTGTGTGTGTGTGTGTGTGTGTGTGTGTGTGTGTGTGTGTGTGTGTGTGTGTGTGTGTGTGTGTGTGTGTGTGTGTGTGTGTGTGTGTGTGTGTGTGTGTGTGTGTGTGTGTGTGTGTGTGTGTGTGTGTGTGTGTGTGTGTGTGTGTGTGTGTGTGTGTGTGTGTGTGTGTGTGTGTGTGTGTGTGTGTGTGTGTGTGTGTGTGTGTGTGTGTGTGTGTGTGTGTGTGTGTGTGTGTGTGTGTGTGTGTGTGTGTGTGTGTGTGTGTGTGTGTGTGTGTGTGTGTGTGTGTGTGTGTGTGTGTGTGTGTGTGTGTGTGTGTTTATGTGTGCGTGTGTATAACGGTCTAAAACCTAACATTTGGTAATTTTTTGTTTTAATCTGAATAATTTATATCAAATAAAAATGTAATTCTTCCCAGGATTTGAGTACTCGTATGTCATTCCAAATATATCTGTTTTATTCTTGAGACTATTCAAAAGGATTAATAACGTTTCTACGAGTAGTGTGCTATGATGTGTAAACACATGTCATAAAATTTCTTATTTGACGATTCTCTTGCTTCTAAAATTGTTAGTATTAAGGGCTGTTAACAATAAATTCTAACAATAGCCAGACAAATAGCCTCAAATATTAAAAAGTTGATTCGACTTTAGAGAAAGCATATCGAACGCTGCAATCTGAAATGAAAGTCGACCAAAGTTTTAAACTGAAAGTTAGGTTTCCTTTATAAAATGTTTGTGTGTTAAGGGCTGAAGTTACAGACGTTATCCATTCACGCCAAATCGGTTTCTTATTCCGCTCAAAAACTTTTAAGTAACTTGTGAGTATCTTGTGTGAGTTGATGTGTGTAGGTTGGTTGACGTCTGTCGTTCTTTTATCGATCTATAAGCAGCGTTAAAACAGTCGCGTTTTTTATATCGTATAACGCGTTGGAAATTTCGATTAATTATATAATTTGTCAGTATTACTTGTTGTCACTCTTGAACGCCTGAAGGTTTCTCCAAAGGCTGAAGAGGAGAAAGCCAATTGACTTGGTGTGTTGTTAAGAATTCAGACTTGGTTAACTGGATTACAGTTAGGATAACCATATCATTGTTAACTACTTAATGTATAAGAAAAAAATACTAGTTAATTTGTATTTAACTTGTATTAAAACAGTTTATAAAATAAAAATTATTATTGAGATATTTCAATGGGAAAATGAGTTACGGGGCGGCCGTAATAAGTTGGATTACAAGAGTGTGCGATCACACACACACACACACACACACACACACACACACACACACACACACACACACACACACACACACACACACACACACACACACACACACACACACACACACACACACACACACACACACACACACACACACACACACACACACACACACACACACACACACACACACACACACACATATATATATATATATATATATATATATATATATATATATATATATATATATATTATTATTATTATTATTATTATTATTATTATTAATTATTTGCTTATAGACCCTGTTTGGATCATGCAAAGCACTCCGACTCATGTCTTGTTCCTTCTAATCCTCCACACTTCTCTCATCCTGTCCCCATGGATCCTCCTCCGCTCCTCCGTCCATTTTACCCCCGCTCTATTTGGGATTTCATTCTCTGGGATTTTCCATCCGAGCATCTTTCTCCTGTATGCGTTTCTGTCTTCAATGACTGTTGAGTCTATTTCTGTGTCATGTCGGTCTATTCTGACTTGTGTCATCCACGACGTTGTTGATTTGACTCTTTGTGTATACTTAAGGATTCTGTTAGTAAGTCTCGTTGTTGGGAGTCTACTGATGTGTCTATAGAATTGAAACCTCCTTCTTCTGATATCTGCTGCCAGGTTCGACATCTTCTCTGTGGTCTTCCGGGAGTGCAACCTGTATCCGTCTTCTGTTAATCTTGGAGTCAAGGATCTTCCTCAAGATTTTGCGTTCTTCCTTCAAAATGTCTTCCATGATACGTTTTGTATGGAGTGCTAGCGTGTCGCTTGCGTATAATGCCTCCGGTTTTATGATTGTGTTGTAGTGTCTGATTTTTGTGTGCGTCGACATACATTTCTTATTGTAGATCACGCGTTATACCCAGAGCCCTCTTCATTCTCTTAGCCGAACCCTTTGCGCAGCCTTCTCGCCGCCTGTGGGTTCAAGAATATATATATATATATATATATATATATATATATATATATATATATATATATATATATATATAGTGTTCTAAAGGTCAGAATCGTTTTTATTTCAAGGTCCCGGTTATGGGTCTTATCATGATTTATCATGATCCAATTGCTCATTTTCCCAATGAGTTTAAATCTCATTGGATCAACACACCAACTCATATTAAATCTAATGAATTCCGATAAAAATATGTCGGTGGTCATTTTTTTTCATTCTCCTATTTCAATGTAACTAGAAATTTTAAAATGCCAAGTAATCCAGGCTTTATCTGTAACATTAGATTATTTTATTTTAGGGCTTAATCACTTAATATAACTTACGGTTTACAGTTTTGAAGCTAGAGGAGCGTCAGTTTACCTGTAAACAACAATACGCGCGCAAACATTAGTGCCTTGTTGACTTAGGGATTATAAAACGTAAATGAATGAAATAGATTAATGGTGTTCCAAAGCAGGTAATGTTAGGTTAGGTTATTAAGCTTTGTGTTGTAATGTGAGGTATCGTTAAAACAGGCTAACCCGGGGTTGTAAGTTAATGCGCCAATTTGCATGCTTACGTCTTACATAAGTAATTAAATGGGAATTTGGGGGGGGGTGTTAAGCCAATCTGTGCTTTGAGCTAATGTTTGGAGTAATACGGTATTAATTATTATGGGGCTGTTGTGCCAAGCTTTAGGAATGGATTCACCAAAAGAAATGGGTCACTGAATTTTTTTTTAGAAATATAATAAAATTATTAAATATATCACTGAATTAAAAACTTACAATAATTATATTTTATCGCAACACATCTTATTTAGGTAATGATTATTAAGTGTTATATAATTATATAGTTTAGAGACATTCTAATTAATTTAAATTATTATTCTAATTAAATTAAAATCAAAAAATAAATATATAATGACTTGTAATTTACTATTACTATTCCAAGTGTTTGTTGATTAGCAGATTCCCAATTGTTTGTTGAACAGGAGATTCCCAATTGTTTATTGGCTAGGAGAATCTCAATTATTTGTGTATTACCATATTCTCAATTGTTTGTTGACAGGATATTCCCAACTATTTGTTGGTTAGAAGAATCCCAATTGTTTGTTTATTTGCAGATTCTCAATTGTTTATTGAACAGGAGATTCACAACTATTTGTTCATTAGAAGAATCCCAATTGTTTGTTTATTAGCAGACTTTTAATTATTTGTTTAACAGGAGATTTCCAACTATTTGTTGGTTAGCAGAATCCCAATTGTTTGTTTAACTGGAGATTCCCAACTACTTGTTAGCTGGAAGATTCACAATTTTTGTTTATTAGCAGATACCCAATTATTTGTTGAACGGGAGATTTCCAACTATTTGTTGGTTAGAAGAATCCCAATTGTTTGTTGAACAGGAGACTTCCAACTATTTGTTCGCTAGAAGATTCACAATTTTTGTTTATTAGCAGATTCTCAATTATTTGTTGGTTTGAAGAATCCCAATTGTTTGTTGAACAGGAGATTCCCAACTACTTGTTAGCTAGAATATTCACAATTTTTGTTTATTAGCAGATACTCAATTATTTGTTGAACGGGAGATTTCCAACTATTTGTTGGTTAGAATAATAACAATTGTATGTTGAACAGGAGATTTCCAACTATTTGTTAGCTAGAAGATTCACAATTTTTGTTTATTAACAGATTCTCAATTATTTGTTAAACGGGAAATTTCCAACTATTTGTTGGTTAGAAGAATCTCAATTGTTTGTTGAACAGGAGATTCCCAACTACTTGTTAGCTAGAAGATTCACAATTTTTGTTTATTAGCAGATTCTTAATTATTTGTTGAACGGGAGATTTCCAACTATTTGTTGTTTAGAAGAACAATAGTTTCTTTATATTTGTTTCCAATATTTGTTTGATAGAAGATACCCAATTGTTTGTTGAACAGGAAATCCAAACTATTTTTTTTTTTTAGAAAAATCCCAATTGTTTGTTTATTAGCAGATTCCCAATTGTTTGTTGAACAGGAGACTTCCAACTATTTGTTCGCTAGAAGATTCACAATTTTTGTTTATTAGCAGATTCTCAATTATTTGTTGGTTTGAAGAATCCCAATTGTTTGTTGAACAGGAGATTCCCAACTACTTGTTAGCTAGAAGATTCACAATTTTTGTTTATTAGCAGATACTTAATTATTTGTTGAACAGGAGATTCCCAACTATTTGTTGGTTAGAAGAATCCCAATTGTTTGTTGAACAGGAGATTCCCAACTACTTGTTAGCTAGAAGATTCACAATTTTTGTTTATTAGCAGATTCTTAATTATTTGTTGAACGGGAGATTTCCAACTATTTGTTGTTTAGAAGAACAATAGTTTCTTTATATTTGTTTCCAATATTTGTTTGATAGAAGATACCCAATTGTTTGTTGAACAGGAAATCCAAACTATTTTTTTTTTTTAGAAAAATCCCAATTGTTTGTTTATTAGCAGATTCCCAATTGTTTGTTGAACAGGAGACTCCCAATTATTTGTTGGTTAGAAGAATTCCAATTGTTTGTTTATTAGCAGATTCCCAATTGTTTGTTGACTAAAAGATTCCCAAGTGTTTGTTGATCAGCAGATTTGAAATTGTTTCTTTATTAGCAGATACCCAATTGCTTGTTGACTTCCAGTTGTTGACAGTCAATTGTAAACAACTGTAATTCTAAATAGGTATAAGATGGTGTTAAAATAATTTTTAGTTTTCATCATTAGGTTAAAAAATTGTATTACTACAAGGAAATCACAAACAGACTACAATGATTGCCAACATTACATAATGAACACTTGTAATGAATTAAATTTTCCGTAATGGTGCTTTCGCGTTATTTTTTATGCCATGAGTCAATTTTTAATTTTAAACACTATTATTTTCAAACAGTCTTTGTAGAGGTATATTTGATGATATTTCAACGAGTATTTGTTGAGGTGTAAAGAAAGACCAAGAACAATTGTAAAACGTTTATTCAACGTACAAATCATAAACCAGCCGATTCTTCTGCAAAACTTAGAAATGAGCCTCTCTTTAAAAAAAATTATGTTATTCGGACAATATGTACCATTTGAAATACGTATCATTCGTATTCGGACAAAATGTATCATTGTAGAACAATACTTGGAGTTTCTAGAGAATTGTGATCAACTCTTATTGTCAAGTGCTTAACTTAAAACTTAGCAACAAGGCATAGGTATAGGCCTACATTCACTTGTGATTATTTAACCGCAAGTCACCAACAACGGAATGGCTGCACAATACAGCATCAAACAGTTTAGGTTAGAGTTTTGAAATATGCTGTACAGCAATAAATTTAATCCAGAGAGCTGTTGTTCTCTGGAAACGTTTCTAGAAAAATCTAGAAAATTTATTGTTATCTGTTCTGCCGTAACAAGAATACCAACTTGTATTAACTTTGTATTATTTTAAATTAAATTCTCAGAAATGTAAACTACTTTTCTTGAAGACATGGATGAAAAAATCAAAAAGTAATTTGTTTTGTTTTTTTTGTACTAAGGATTTATGCAGATGGAATAGTCAAGAAATAATTTCTTCCTTTTTTTTGTAGTGCGTATTTATTTAGACGAAACAATCAGAAAATAATTTCTGCTTTTCTTGTAGTGCGGATTCATTTAGATGAAATAATCGGGAAATAATTTCTTCTTTTCCAATAGATTTTTATGAAGTAGTAAATGCCTAATAGTTTATTACAAAGTGGTGCATTTCCAATCTTTTTATATGAAACAGCGAATTCCCAATAGTTAATTATAAAGTACTAAATTATCTTAGGTTAATATGAATCAATTAATTCTCACTCTTTTAATATGACGTAGTAAATACATAACGAATTCCCAGTATTTTAATTTAAAGTAGTAATTTTCCAATTTTTAATCATGAAATAGTAAATTCATACCCCAATTACGAGGTATGTCCAGAAAGTAAGTTCCGTTTCAATTTATTTACGCTGTAGCGCTGCGATCGTAGTTCCGCACATGCGCGGTAGACGCTCTGTATCAAGAAGAAGAAACGTGCGCCATTTTGAGATCGCTGACAGCCACGTACTTTTTGTTGTGCTTGTTTACAATGTCGGTGTTGATTGAAAATCCCGCCGCTTGTGAAATCAGATCTGTGATTCGTTTTCTGAATGCTAGGAAACCAACTGAAATTTATCGGCAAATTTGCGAAGTTTACGGACAAAATGCGATGAGTGATTCAATGGTGAGAAGATGGGTCCGACAGTTCAATGACAGAACGATGAAGAACGAAGTGGGCTTCCATCTTTGGTTACAGAAGAACTGATTTACGCGATTGATGACAAGATCCAGGAAAACCGCAAGTTTACAATTAATGCTCTCGCTATGGAATTTCCCCAAATCTCACGATCACTAATTCATGAAATTGTTACCAAAAAACTGAAATTTCGTAAACTTTGCTCACTTTGGGTAACAAAGATTGTTACTGAGCAACACAAAACAAACCGGATGGGTAGTGCACTTCAGTTTTTGGCCCATTATGATGAAGGCGGCAAAGAATTTCTGACACAGATAGTCACAGGAGATGAAACTTGGGTTTCTTACGACACCCCTGAAAGTAAGCGGCAATCAATGGAATGGAGGCATACTTCATCCCCAGCAAAGGTTAAGCCGAAACAAATCTTGACACCTCGAAAAATGATGTGCACAGTGTTCTGGGACTGGAAAGGCATCTTACTCATTGATTTCTTACCGCGTGGTCAAACAATCAAAGCAGATGTTTATTGCGAGACACTTAGGAAATTGCACCGCGCAATACAGAATAAGTGCCGAGGATTGCTGTCAAAAGGTGTTGTTTTTCTTCACGACAATGCAAGACCACACACTGCAAATGTGACGAAAAACCACCTACAGGGATTTGGCTGGGACGTGTTTGACCATCCTCTGTACAGCCCTGACCTCGCTCCTAGCGACTTTCATCTGTTCTTACATCTCAAGTCTTTCCTTGGCGGTCAACACTTCAACAATGACGAAGAGCTGAAAGAAAATGTTTCCAACTGGTTGAAGAAACAGGCGGCAAACTTATATGAACAAGGTATACAAAAACGTGTGCCACGCTATGACAAATGCCTGCAAAATTTCGGCAGTTATGTGGAAAAGTAGTTTAAGAGTTGTAGAATTTTGTGCAATAAATAATTTTTCTGTATCTGTACACAATTTAATTTTATTGCCAAACGGAACTTACTTTCTGGACGTACCTCGTATTTATTATGAAGTAGTAAATTTCCAATTGGTTATTATGAAGTTCTAAGTTATTTAGTATGATGTAAATTCTCAATTATGAAATTGTAAATTCCCAATCGGTTATAAAGTAGTAAATTCTCAATTGTTAGTTATGAAATATTAATTTCCCAATCAGTTATTATGAAATAGTAAATTCATAATCGTTCGGTTTTAGAATTTTAAAAGTAATATTTTGTTTATAAAATACTCAGTTATGTAGCGTATATTAGTTACAAGGCAACACATGTGGACTTGAGATGCATTGCACTGTTGTTAGCGATTAGATCGATAGGAATCAGCTGAACAACGGATAAATCGATACGTAATTAGTCTAGCTCTTGGCTAATGCCTAGCGGGAAATGAACAGATATATGTTAAGCATTCGCTTCCAGTCAGTCTCTTGTTGGCTGGGACAATAGAGGCTTGGGTATTTCAGGAATTGTCTTCACGCCATCAATGGTTTGTCGCGTTCAAGTACAGTTTAGCGTTGCGCGATAAGTGGTTTTATGAACAGTATGCTTGAAGGAACAGCGTTTATTCGAACCTGCGTATATACGTTCAAGTTACAGCGAACTATCCGCCATCTTAGTCAGTGTGCTAAGAGCGCTCTAACATACAAAAGGACGTAATATAAAGAGTTTTAGAGGCGTCTCAGTACAAATGGGGTTTCTGTAATGCACAGCAGTAATTAAGAAGGTGTTTATGTAAGTCAAAATTAAGAAGAAATTCCTTACGAAAATATGTCCACAAACAATTCTATCAGCCATTTTTGTTTTGTTGTTTTTACTATTTTACTAAAAGATTGTTTCTTTGTTATATTTAAAGAACAGCATATCCGAGCTGAAATTTTTTATCATGCTCAAACGTGTACCTTGACCAAAACATAGATTTTGGGGCAGACAGTCTAGTTCTCAAGCTTGTGTCGAAAATTGTAAAGCCAGGATTGTTAAAGAGTTCAATTGAGCTAAGGTCATTGTCAATTTCAGTGAATATAATCAGCCGGGATAATGTGCTTGTTAATAGCCGATCGATATACGTCAGCTCCGGTCAACCCATTTTCTGTTTGCATTATACGGAAATTATAAAAGGAGCAAGCAAGTTAAATCTTCTTCTATTCTACTTCAGACTTGAAGCGAAATACAGACATACACACACGCGCGCGCGCCCGCTTGTGTCCGTTCGACACAATCGTTTATAAAAGAATCATTTTTCCGACGTTTGGCCAAAATAGTATTTGGCGCCTTCAAGATTATTCTCGCTCCAAGTCTGAAGTCGAACTGCAGACTTAAGACTTGAAAGTTGTAGTTCGACTCCAGACTTCGAGCGAGAATAACCTTGAAGATGCCACACGCCATTCGGCGAAACGTCGGAACAATGTACTTTTCGCAAGTACATGGGTTTTCAATGCTATTCACATTTTTCCAGTCGGGCAAGAATACCTATAAACATATTATTTTCTGCATTGAGGTCTTCTATTCTGATTGTGAACAAAAATATTCTATAGCTATTGACAGCGTGGAATTTATATTGAAAGCTGAGATTGATTTTAGACGTGGCCAAAGTCAGCAGCAAGTTCAGAGTTCAGATCCGCTGTGGCATTCAGGCGGCGGGAAATGGAATGCACAGTCAGTCAGCATGTTTAGACGTGCACTTCAACGAAACTATTTTGTAAAGAAATTGTGTGGTTTTGTATTTTAAATTGGAAATTATTTGGAATGCGATGGAAACCTATATTGGATTAGTTTATGTTTATTCAATTCAGAGAATAATAATTTAAATAGAAGTTATTCACCATTCAAGATAATCATTGAAATAATTTTGGGGCGGGGAAATTATTTGATTCTAGCGTGAATTGATCTTTATGTGTGTAGGGTACAAAGTGCTTGTTTTCTTATTGTCGATATGATTTAGTTTAGAGATATGTTATATTTTTAAACAACTACTAAAAAAGGAGTGATGTTTTTCTTGGCTGGGTAAGTATGTATGTTTGTTCCATCATAACTTCTTAACGGCTTGTACGATTTTGATCTATCTTACCTTATTGGATTCCTCACTTCACCAGAAGTGTCATAGGCTACATGCATTTCATCCAAACCTCCTCCCAGTAAAATAGAGTAAAATTGGAGTGGAATAGATAGCATAAATTTCCGATAGGATAAATAAGTTGCTAGAAAATTGAAATTGAAATAAGTTATTTAATCGAAATTCTTAAATAACTAATGTTCTCATACAGTCTTCAGCAACTTATTTACATGGGTAAAAGATAATGACTATGGACTATACAATAGAATTCACTCAGATTTAACTACGGAAAGCAATAGCAAAACACTAACTTCGGAACCAATAGGCCTAGAGTTACTGCTCAAGTTTCAGCTGATTCAAGGCATTGAGTTGGGAAAAATGACACACTGAACACAAAAATCAGCCGAACCTAATTTGAGTTATGAAAATCGGAAGGAATGATAGATAAGCTAGCGATAGAATTTGTCCAAAGGTCAGACTCGGTGACGACACCAGATCTTCAAATTACAGTAAACTATAGCATTACCCGTCGCGGCTTCGCCCACAAAACTTAAACTGTTTCAGTAATGTAATAATTTAGAAACATAAATTAGAAAACATAAGCGTGATCATCTAAACTCGTGATTATTTTACAGTGAATATGAAAAAATATTATAACCTGAATATGTTGTTTTATTGTTTTCAAACGTGTTTCATTCGAATTTAAGAATATCTTATCAAGAATATTTTTGTCCAATACAAACATTTATACCTATTATATATTTTTGTCCTTTTAGGGAATAAATTCGGAGGAAATTACTGAATTGCGTGTGTCATAATTTGTGTTTTAAAATATTTTGTTTACTTTTAAGAAAATTTGATAAAAAATATTTTTCTCCAATGCAAACATTCTTTTTTCTCCCATTATAACTCTTTTTCCATTTTTATTCTTTAGGGGATGGATTCAGAAAAATGTTGAAATATGTGTTTCGAAGCATATTTCTAGAATATAAGATAAACAATATTTTTTCAATACAAAATTGTACCCCTTTTTTATATTTTATACCTTCTTTCAATCTCTTTAGGGGATGCATTTTGGGGGGAAAAGGTGAAATCAGAAAGTATTTCATTACTTATACTTAAGAGTGACTATGTTACGTTTTAAGAAGGTCTGATGAAAAACATATTTTTTTCAATAAAAATTGTTGTACCTCATGTTTACCTCTTTAGGGGTTGCATAATGGAAAATCGTTTTTCAGTGCACCCCTTTTTCAGTGCATCTCGACAATGTTGTAAGAAGGTACATTGAAAATTGCAAGTCTTTAGCTATAATATTATTGGCTGTACGTTGATTATTAAATTTGGACTGGGTAAGTAGTTTAGTGGCGTTAAAATCACATTTTTTTTTAAATCCTTTATTAGAGCTTCTTGAAATTGTTGTAAGAATGTACCTTGAAAATTTCAAGTCTCTAGCTATAATAGTATTTGCTGTACGTTGTTTATTAAATTTGGACTGGGTAAGTAGTTTAAGTAGTATTAAAATAAATTTTGTGCAAAATCCTTTCTTAGTACGCGCTTACATATTAAAACGAAGGTATCCTCAAAATTTCAAATCTCTAGGTTTTATAGTTTGGGTTGTACGTTGATCAGTCAGTCAGTCAGGGCATTGCCTTTTATATAAGAGATAGTGAACAACATTTAATCCTTCACGCGAAAAAAATTAAAAATTACATATAATTGATTTAAATTGAAAGACAAACTTTCAATCCCATACATGCTAACTCCAGTCGACGAATGCCGTACATGGGGACAGGACCAAAAGAGATCACAGATCAGCGTTAGGACTTCGCAGTACCTTTTTTGTAGTGTTGTTCTTTTTTAAAATGGAAAAAAAATTGCAAAATTGCTAAAAAAGGTTAATTTTTTGTGGTTTCGTCTTTAAAAATTACTTAACAAAAATAACTGCTTAAAAAAATAAAAAACACGACTGCTAAAACCGAAAATACAAAAAAATACACAAAAATTATATATTTCTTAATTAAACGAAATGAAAATCTGAAATATAATTTATTTAAAAAGATGAAAACAAGGAATTAGAATAAATACTGAAGAATATTGTTCGAGTAAATTGTAAATTTGTATGTTAAGTATGTATCTCGCGGCAGCTGCATCTCGATATATTTGCATTAACCAGCCTCCGACTGCATTTATTTTATTAACTTAACAATTATGTAAATTCATAATTTATTAACTAAATACTCAAAAAATATTCTTCAGCATTTATTGTAATACCTTGTTTTCATCTTTTTAAATCTTTTAAATATTCATTTTTTATATGTTATATTCATTTTTAAATATTTAAATATTTAATATTCATCTTTTTAAAATAAATATTTCAGATTTTCATTTCGTTTAATTATGAAATATATAATTTTTTTGTTTTGTTTTATGTTTTAGCAGTCGTGTTTTTTATTTTTTTAAGTAATTATTTTTATTTTAAAATTGATAAAGCGATTTAGGAATACAGTACATTTAAACTTATTAGTCTATGAAATATTTAGAGAAAGTGATGTGATATATTAGTGAATTTTGATTCAAAAATGAACTATTGGAAGAGTCATCATAGTAAGACCCATATTCTTGAAATGAGAGCCGATCGTAAACTTTATATCACTTTATGACTGATCATTAATTATGTATGGGCCTATAATAAATAATTAATAAGTATATACTTTTTGTGCTTTTATATATATATATATATATATATATATATATATATATATATATTCAGTAAAATCGATTTAACCGTTTCGAAATTACGTCACTTTGAAATTTATGTAGGAAAATCGTAATTTCCCTACCTTACATTCTTTCCAAACCTGACAGCGGTCAGAGTCTATTTTCGTGTTTTCAAATTAACGTGAAAATGAAAAGTAATAATTTACTGTTATTTTAATTATGATTTTGATATAGAAATCGGATTTTCAGAAATGTGGAAGTTGTATGGTATGACATTGTCTTTTTTTTGGAAATTCGCTTCCATTATGTTATCAAGACTACTGCGTTTGGGGTTGTTAAACCTAAACTTGCCCGTGTGGTAAATCATGTTACATTTTGTGTAACGAATTGAGTAATTTTATGCAAAATATACAAAAGCTCATAATAATTTTTCTTCAGTAAAAATGGATTTTTTGATGGATATTTTAATGACCTTTTTTAGTTTAGAAAGCACTTGTATTGTTAAAAATTTAATGATCAGTTTTTTTAAATTTAGCAACAACTGACAGTACACGAAGTAATGCAAGATTAGCCGTGATTTACCGTTAAATTAATTTTTTGTAGTTAAAGATATAAACACAATATATTTTTGTATAATATATTAGTTTAACATTTGGCAGGTATGCACAACTTATTATTTTGAAATCAAATCAAAAAGTATTTTAATATAAAAATAATAATTATAAATCGGTAAGTTTCATTATTCACGGATTGAAATCAGCCAAGTACAAGATTTACAAAACAATGTTGACATTCATATTTAAAAATGGAATAACATTTTCTTGAACTCGTTTTTATTAGTTTTACTTGTTTGTAATTAGGATATGTTATAAAAAAAATTAATGATTGCATTAAACATAAAAATTAAGTTAAAAACTATCAAATTACTTCATTAAAACAGTGTTGTCAACATTCTTCAACTATTTAACAACACTACTTTAGGTCAGTTGTTACTTTGTTATAAAAAATAATGTTTCTGTTTTTTCCCCTTTTTCATGTACATTCCTTTTAAGCTAGCTTCCAGGTCTCGGTTGAGGAACGTGTAGTTAACTGAATAGTAAATTTAAATTGTCTAGTACTTATATTACGAGGGTTGATCAAATATAAACGAGACTGACTTTCTAAAAACTTTTCCGTTGGACATTGAACTCTAAAGGGTGGGGTTTCCGGTAACCTGGGAGGTTTGGGACGGGCGTAGACGGGCAACATTTCCGTTCGGACCCTTCAGTATAAAACTATACAATGAGTGAGAGTGGAGTGCACGTTTCCGTGGAGCAGAGAATTATTATTAAGTTTTTGGCCAAGGAGGGGGTCAATCCAACTGAAATCTTTCGTAGATTGACGGCTCAATACGGGGACAGGACCCTGTCAAGAGCTCGCGTTTTTGCTTGGCACAAGGAATTCGCCGAAGGACGGGAAGCAGTAGAAAACCTGAAGGCCAAATCACGATCGTCGGCCGGGAAGGTAATGGCCACTGTATTTTTCGACAATCAAGGCGCCTTTCACGTCGATTTCCTCCATCAACGACGCACAATAAATGCACAATATTATTGCGATGTTTTAGAGGCCGCAAAACAGTCTTTTCGTTAAAAAAGGAAATCTAAACCGGCGAGAAACGTCATTCTTCTTCACGATAATGCCCGACCACATTCGGCGAACGCTACGAGGCTTAAACTCGATCAAATTGGCTGGGAACCAATGGAACATCCCCCATACAGTCCAGACTTATCACCCTGCGACTATCACCTGTTTGGGCCACTCAAAGAGGCGCTTGGAGGCCAGCGTTTCGAAGACGATTCTGCGGTGGAGACCTTCGTGCTCCAATGGCTCAATGAACTCCCGAGAACTTTTTACGAAGATGGAATTAAAAAACTTCCAATCCGGTGGGAAAAATGTGTTACTCGTGCGGGAGACTATGTAGAAAAATAAGTTGTATCAAGAATAATTTGTAAGTAAGCAAACATTTTTTAAAAAATCAGTCTCGTTTATATTTGATCAACCCTCGTATTCAGGAGATAGAATCTAGACGGTAGTGTGCTTAATGTCACTTAAAATCCGAACTGCTCATCTATCTGTTGCGAGGTTCCCAAACTCGAAATAATTGAAGGGGAACCACTAAGCACTAAGGGTGTATAATTCCGACTTGATTGGTCCCTTCCTCTGCCTCCCAGTCCCCGGGCGGCAGTTTGCAACTGTTGATTGTGATGGACCAATCAAGCGTCTGCTGACTAAAGTTTTAACACTCTCCTGCCATTATTTAACTTTTTAAGACAAGTTCTTAGCGGCTGGTTTATTACAAGTAGTTACTGAACTTTATTTAATTTTAACGAATATTAAGGTTTAAGTTAAATTGTTCGAGAATGTAAATAAGCTACTTCAATGGCTATGATTCCACGAAATGAACTGTATATTATATTATTATAATATATTACATTATTACCACTAAAGAACCGTATATTTATAGAAAGAGGTGTTGTGGCCGTAGCGGCTAAATCACATATCAGCCGGCTACGTTTCATAACTGGCGCACCTTGAAGTTGTCAGTTCGTGTCTAGAAGTACTGCTGCCATCGCCTTACAGAACAGCATAGCAACTGAGTTACACAACCTAGTTCAGCTCATTTACACTGAAAAACGTCCATGCTAAATTTCCCAACTTCTCTCCCGGCTACACCTGTAAACCAAATTCACATTCTGATTGGTTACATTACATGCCCAGGCATTACATCGCATCTACCGTACACAACAGCTTCATTCTGATAATGCGTTATTTTTCTAGTTTTAACAATAGATTATGAGAAATTATGGTTCCTGCCACAACTTGGAGTATAAATGTAGGCCGAAAATTGTTGATGGGCAGAACTTCGAGGACGACCACTGACCGCAAAACAACTACACCAGCCTGCCAACACTCGGAATTACTCCATAACTTGCTCGGGAGTAAATAGGAGGAATCCGGTCAACTTTAAAGAAGACATGAACTTCTTACCATTCCGAATCGGAAGAGTGCCTCGCCAGCCCGCGGCCGATTTGGTAAACGCCCGGACTTGTACTATATCTCTCGGAAAATACAACACTGCTGTATGCTTTTACAGTGCCGTTAACGCCGATCCACTGTCCTCAATAGTTTAACTGGCGTGAAGTGTAGACTTTAAGCAGAACATTTGAATGAATTTTATAAACATGTGAGTGTTTTGTAAATGCTGGCAACTTTTGTCCGGCTTTATTTAAACGAGTTACAAAAACTGATTTTATATAGTTATGTTAGATTAGTTATTGAGGTTACATCCACTTGTTGTGCAACTAAGTTTCTTGGATTTTAGTTTAGTAGTCCGGTACTTTCCATGAGCAGTTCACTTGGCTCATTTTGCTGGAGATCCTCAGAGTCCTTGAAGACAAACACCCTTAGCATACTGCTGGTAAGATAGTTACGATCATAGACTAAGAGACCTACAGTTCCCTTTTCCTTCCTGCATAACCTACACAACAGTAGGCCTACTCCTACTGAGAGTAGGGGATATTCATACCCTGTTAATATACGAGGTGTGTTCAGAAAGTAACGAGAATTTTTAAATATCGCGGACTTGGAGAGTCCGATTGTCAAACATTTTTTTAATGTTGGTATACATGCCCTTGAATTATAATAAAACTTTCAGCTGTTTTCATTGTTGACTTTGTCTGTGATAGTCACTAAGGTTAGACGTGTTTTTATGAGCTCGGCGATTTTCGTTTGTTAAAAGAAATTGATCAAAGAATTTGTATCCAATTTTGCGTAAAAAGTGAAATTAAGTGTAACAAAGTGTGCGAAATGTTAACAGAGGCCTATGATGAGTCTGCTATGAGTAAAGCAAGAGTTTACGAGTGGTATAAGCGTTTCCAAGAATGCCGTGAAGACGTTGAAGATGACGAACGCCCTGGACGCTCCAGTACATCAACAACCGATGAAAACGTGGAAAAAGTGAAAGAAATGATTATGAACAATCGCCGAATCACAATTAGAGAGGTCGCTGATGATGTTGGCATATCGATTGGATCATGTCATTACATTGTTTCTATTGTTTTGTTTATGAATTCGTGCAGCAAAATTCGTTCCAAAATTGTTAAATTTTGAACAAAAACAGCTGCGAATGGAAGTTGCTCAGGAGTCACTAAACGAAGTCAACGACGATGCAGAATTACTGAAACGTATTATAACATATGACGAAACATGGGTTTACGGATAAGATGTCGAAACTAAGCCTCAATCATCCCAGTGGAGGCATTCTGGCTCACCAAAACCGAAAAAGGCTCGACAAGTGCGGTCGAACGTGAAGGTTATGCTCACTATGTTCTTCGATATTAATGGCATAGTGCATCATGAATTCCTGCCATCAAGTGAAACGGTCAATAAAGAGTACTACCTACAAGTTCAACGCCGTTTGCGTGAAGCAATTAGAAATAAAAGCCCGGATCTGTGGAAAAACAATTCATGGCTTTTGCACAACGATAATGCACCAGCTCACACTTCATTGCTTGTTCGTGAATTTTTGGCCAAAAACAGTACTGTAACGATGCCCCAGCCTCCATATTTGTCAGACATGGCTCCGTGTGACTTTTTCCTATTTCCAAAAATAAAGAAAACCTTAAAGGGCCGTCGTTTTACAGACCGTAGATGACATTAAAAGCGCATCGCTGAAAGAACTAAGGGCTATCTCAATGATCTAGTTTGAGAAGTGTTCCGACGATTGGAAGAAGCGCTGGCACAAGTACATAATCTCCGTTGGGGCTATTTTGAAGGCGACAACATCAATGTAGAAGAATAAATAAATATTTTGTTAAAAAAATTAAAATTCTAGTTACTTTCTGAACACACCTCGTACACTCTCAGGCAGTGGTGTCAAATGGCAATGTACGAGTATTGAGTTTTCTGAGTCCTCTTCCCATAATCCACACTGTCTTTGTAAGTGCTCCTAGAAGGAAATTTTATAGACGTTTACTACAGAAACGCACTCTAAGGTTGTCCCGTCTATCCTGGTGAAACCCAGCCGAACACAAGAAACTTTCACTTTGTGCTCCGATTCGAAAAACGCAGGTACGGACCTCAATCCAGTCAGCCTTTGCGCCTCCTCATTACCCTCAATCTCGCATCGTGCCACGGTATCCAGTATAAAGGAACCTACATTTACGCAGTATTGAGAACTGAGGTTTTCATGACATATCCAGACTTGTTTGAACTTTATTACTGGACCCGCGAGTGCTGTCAGTATAGGATCATATGCCCAGTCAGAACAAATTAACCGTTTAAAAATTGACGGCCATTAAAAATCGTACTAGTAACTTTTAGTTCCGACTTTCTTGAAAACGTCACAATAAATAGCGATAAAAATGTCCATAAATTAGACTAAACTGTAATTAAAAAAGACGTTTTGAAGAGTATTAAGACAAGTTTTTTACGACCATTTTAAAACGTATTGCAGAAACAGAACCGTTACACAATTTACCCTATCGTAATAGCTGCACGAATTTCACCCATAGATATATGCTAAAAAATCCTAAACTTCTAAGAAAGAACTTTATAAGCTCTGTTGCAGAAGACAGACATGCGCGCGCACGGTTTTATTTGGCTTTGCAATCTCTTTGTACCTGTACAGAGAGATTGCATTTCTAAAAGTTTAATGATCATCTTGAACACACACTTATATTAGATATCATTGTTCACAGTACATTGTATGGCAGTAAGATTAGTGGGAAGAGTGGTAATTTTATTAGGCTAAATCAACGGCAGAAAATAAATCACTTACCTTTAAACGTTAAGGGATTAATTATATAGTAGAAACGTGTTATTTTTTCACTAGCATAGACCTTTTTCAGGACCGCGGAGTTATAAAAGTGTTTTTTTTTTTTTTCTTTGCTTCAATGTTTATATAGAGGACGGAAGATTAATGTGACTAAATTAATTTAACATTATTTTTTAATTTAGCAAGCAGTATAGTTTGCCTATTCATTTCTTTATTTTTCGAAAAATTGGTTTTTACAAAGCACTTATTTGATAAAAAAAACGATAAAAATCGTACATTTTCAAAATCGGTATGGGTTTGTGTAATCGTTTTCCACATAACTCGTGACAATTTTTTTTAATTCTGAAAAACTGTTTTTGAAGCTCATTTTCGGTTTAAAATGGGAATTTTCACAAAGCCGGTGGTAACGAAAAATGTCGCTCAAATGTATTAGCCAAATCAAAGTTTACGGATCCTGTTTATGAGTACTGAGAAAACCTGAAAGTGAGCTTATGTTTTCAAATCAAATTTGATAAATTTTTTTGTAAATATGAAGATTAATATTTTATGTTTGAGGAAAGAACTTGAAATAAAAAAACAAAAACCGAAACACGGTAAAAATTTTTACACTGGTATGGGTTATTAACGGAAATCCGATTAATTTGTTATGTAATTTTTACACTAGATTTAGTCATTTATTCTTTGCGAAAATAATTGAATTCGAGTAATTTTATGTGATGTCTTTGCACAGTATATTCTTACTGGAGATTGTAAATAAGTGGGAGCACAAGCGGAGTGTCTTGTTTTTTGTCCTTGTAAATTACGTATACATATAAAACTCAATTATATTTTTAAAGCGGTGCTTAGGTTAGGTTCGGTTGTGAAGGTTATGGTTAAGTTTCTATTGATCAAACTACTCATACGTAGTGTATGTAAATTATTAACAAGTATAAATCAGCTGACATTCGCCTCGTCTGCAATGCCGCGTTCTGATCTCGTCACGTGGACTATACAGATTATAGCGCATGATTTAAGGGCTCCTTTTATAATGTATTTGGTACAAAAAAAAAAATTAAAT
>CM040187.1:62698780-62798780 GCA_022606455.1 Callitettix versicolor
CTTGTTATTTGGTTGCTTAAGAGATTCCACTAAACGCGATAAATTTGGCGCAATTTGTGATCGTGGGTCCGCATTCCCATAACAACCGGCAACCAATAAGCACCGGAACCCATTGACAGTGTACGCAAAACAACTGTAAAACATAAGCAGCCATAAAGTGTGTCAAGCAATAAATCCAAAAATACTGCCTTGAGACAATAAGGTACGGGAGGACAGAGCCGGTTTATGGTATTTTTATGGTGTCTGTTTTATAGCGTTTTGCTAGTTACGGTTGAACTTTTATCGGCGTGTTTTTATCACAAAGGCTGCTACACACGATTTGTCAAATTATACGTTGTTTTGTGCAACTTGTAACATATGCTGCAGCAGTATGAACGGTTGTAATGTATGTTTAAGGTTGTCCTGACTCTACAGACTTCTGCGGAACCAAGTCTCTATCTATATTAGCTGTTAATTCTCGTAGTTCCCATCAGTCATTGGGGGACAGCCTGAGTGGCTGTTTCTTGTCCAGTTACTAAACTGGAAGCATTAAAATCAGTGATGTCCAAAAATTTATTAGTAAGCTTGATGAACTTAATAAATCACATTATGGTCTGGGGAATAGTATGCAGAAGACGATGGGAGATAGTGTCTCGGCCATTGACCGAACACTGAAATTCTTTCATCGTCTGACTTTTAAATAAAATTTAACTTAAAATAATATTGCAGGGTCTCTTTACAGCCCTGTAACAAGTTGTATATTTGTGGCTATGTATTTATCTGAAATTATTATTGTTTGCTTTGTTTTCCATGTTGTTTAGTTTTATTTATTTATTTGTTGTTATATTTTATTGTTAACTAATTTTAGGAATAGTATTTATAGCTGTTATTGTGTATTGTTTTAAATTAGTGTTATTTTTTATATATTTTTTATTTTTTATTTTGTGATATACCTAAATTTTATTTTATTATTATCGTGCCTCTGCGATGATAACCTTAACGATTTTCGCCGGAAAAAAATCACATTATTAAACGTGATGGTCTCATTAATTACTAAATTTGATGCACACGTTACTAAACTTGTTAAATACATTATTAAAATTGATGGACACTTAAATAGATTTTGTAGAAGCATTAGTTAACTTAATTGACAAACTTTAACACATTATTAAAACTGATGGACACTTTAATAAACTTTATGAAATCGTTACTTAGGGATCCCATTACTTAATTTAATGAACACATTAAAATTTATGGACATATTGAAATTAATGTACAAATTATTAAATTTTATGGACAAATTAATAAACTTGATGGAAACACTATTAAAATTTATGGACACATTAAAAAACTTGATTTAAACATTACATAATTTAATGAACTCATTACTTAACTTGATGAACATATTACTAAAATTGATGGACAAATTACTAAATTTTATGGTCAAATTAATAAACTTAATGGTCGCATTAATAATCTTCACAGATAAAATTAATAGGGCAACAACGTTACACCATTACTCTTAAAATATCAGGTTTGAAAGTTTCCGAAAAAAATAGAAAATTGGCCTAATTTAACAAAATGTATTCATCTAATGTCACTCACTTTTTTGATCATATACACAAGGATTACAACTCATGTTAATGAGCCTGATTTTTATTAAAAGAATTTACGACTTAACAGTAAGTCTATACAAATCTATAGCGGTCAGTTAATTTTATTTTTTTACTTCATTATCATAACTTTTACTTTAATCTTATCAGTCGCCTAGGTGGCCTACTGGATAGCGTACTAGGCTTTCACCCCGAGGATCCGGGTTCGATTCCCGGCGAGGGCTTGACATTTTCATACGCTATAAATCATCCCATCGTCTGCATTAGCCCAAGTGTGCACAACAGTCGGACGTTAAACACACACACAAAAAAAAAATGTAATCTAACCGAACTAATTTGAGCTGTGATTTTCAAACACGACCAAATTTTTAGTAAAACCTAAATACCAAAATTTGAAAATTTGGTTGATTTGTATACATTTATTCATGAAAAAACGAATTTTCTTTAGTTATAACAACATATACGTTTTATTTGAATACTTATGGACTACATTTGGACAGAATTTGGTCAAAATTATTAGCGGCGTTTATTAATTAGTCTCCAGCGATGTGCGCGCGCACACACATACAAAGGTGCATTCGTATTATGAAAGAATATTTACCTTTTTGTTATTTAATAATATATTATTCAAACTACTTTGTGACATGAAGTAGAAACAAGCAATGTATGTATATAAACTTAATGTCCTTTTTGTCGGAAACCACTCTAACAATTATGATATAATTTTAAATATAACATTTACGAATTTAGTAATAATATTAATATCTATCTTGATTAGTGTCACTTTTGAAGAAGTTGGCTTTAAAAAGAACAAACATAAATAAAACGAACCAAATGAGTATCTATCTAAAAATATAACATTTGGAAAGAGCGAAGTTTGGTCACCAAGTGTTGAACTAATTATTTTACCAGTGACGGTTTCTGATTATGTAAGTTGAATGTAAGAATTAGGGCTGTGTCCAAAACGCGGCACTAAGACTGTCATCTCTTAGTGCCGTTAACCGCAAAGTGTGTTTAACTGAACAACGAAAATTTCCCGTAAATAATTCCCAAACTAACCGCTAAAAGCGCTAACCTGTTAATGCGAGGAACAGTATATGTTAACAGTTGATAAGTTAGCCTTACGTTGGCATTACAAAGAAATGCGTTAACCGCTGAAGTTCATCAATAAAACTTCATGCACGCAGTTACCAAACTAACCTCTAACATCTCTAACCTGTTAATGCTGGGAACAGTATATGTTAACAGTTGATAAGTAAGTTAGCCTTACGTTGGCATTACAAAGAAAACCGCTGAAGTTCATCAATAAAACTTCATGCACGCAGTTACCAAACTAACCTCTAACATCTCTAACCTGTTAATGCTGGGAACAGTATATGTTAACAGTTGATAAGTAAGTTAGCCTTACGTTGGCATTACAAAGAAATGCGTTAACCGCTGAAGTTCATAAATGAAAACGTCATTGCACGCAGTTACCAAACTAACCTCTAACATCGCTAACTTGTTAATGCGAGGAACAGTATATGTTAACAGTTGATAAGTAAGTTAGCCTTACGTTGGCATTACAAAGAAATGCGTTAACCGCTGAAGTTCATCAATAAAACTTCATGCACGCAGTTACCAAACTAACCGCTAACATCGCTAACCTGTTAATGCGAGAAACAGTATAACAGTTGATAAGTAAGTTATCCTTACGTTGGCATTACAAAGAAATGCGTTAACCGCTAAGTTTGCTTAACTGAACAACGAAAATTTCCCGTAAATAATTCCCAAACTAACCGCTAACAGCGCTAAAATGTTAATGCGAGAAACAGTGTATGTTAACAGTTGATAAGTAAGTTATCCTTACGTTGGCATTACAAAGAAAACCGCTGAAGTTCATCAATAAAACTTCATGCACGCAGTTACCAAACTAACCTCTAACATCTCTAACCTGTTAATGCTGGGAACAGTATATGTTAACAGTTGATAAGTAAGTTAGCCTTACGTTGGCATTACAAAGAAAAGAAAACCGCTGAAGTTCATCAATAAAACTTCGAAACGCCGTAAATAAACTAACTAACCTCTAACATCGCTAACCTGTTAATGCTGGGAACAGTGTATGTTAACAGTTGATAAGTAAGTTATCCTTACGTTGGCATTACAAAGAAATGCGTTAACCGCTAAGTTTCTTAACTCAATAAAATTTCATGCACGCAGTTACCAAACTAACCTCTAAAAGCGCTAACCTGTTAATGCTGGGAACAGTATATGTTAACAGTTGATAAGTAAGTTATCCTTACGTTGGCATTACAAAGAAATGCGTTAACCGCTAAGTTTGCTTAACTGAACAACGAAAATTTCCCGTAAATAATTCCCAAACTAACCGCTAACAGCGCTAACCTGTTAATGCGAGAAACTGTATAACAGTTGATAAGTAAGTTATCCTTACGTTGGCATTACAAAGAAATGCGTTAACCGCTAAAGTTCATGAACTGAACAAAGGATAAAATTCTCGTGCGCAGTTCCTAAATTAACCGCTAACAGCGTTTACCTGTTAAAGCGAGTAACACTTTTAGTTAATAATTAATGTGTAAACTAGGATTACGTTGGCATTACAAAGAAATGCGTTAACCGCTGACAATGATCAACTGAACAAACTATAAACTTCGCATAAGCAGTTTCCGAATTGACCGCTAACATCGCTAATCAGCTAATTCGAATACACCCATCTTTCACAGTTCAATCTACGTTAGATGTTTTATTGTATGTGTGTGTTACGACAGTTGATTCATTACAGTTGACACAAAAGTGATTTAGGACACGTGTTATGTTCTAAGTTTGACTAGACGATTTATTTTTCAAGCGTCTAAAATTGCTAATCGTACGGTAAACTAAATAGGTGAATCATGATTTCAATGTTTCGTTTTCATTTAAATATGAAAAGTCAAACGCACGAAACTTTAAAAATATAACAGCTTACTGTTCTAAACTGGTGTTAAAAACATTGTTAAATAGTTAACATGAAAAAGGATAAGTTCACTTTTATTAATGAACTGGATAACGAAAAATGGTAAAAGTGCAGTTGTCGTGTCACCAACTTTAGCAGGTTACTTCAACAGTTAGTTAATCGCGGCCAATGTTAACTGGCATTGACGCTGAACTACTTTACCGCGAGTAAGAATATATTCCGTGCTTACAGAACAGTAAGGAAAAAAGTTTTAAATAGAAAAGTTATTTCAACTAATTATCAACAAAGTTCTCATTGTACGTTTTCATTTAACTCAAGACTTTTCGCTTTGACTATTTTTCATGACAGTTTTTATAATTTAAAAGTTTTAAAAGTTTTTATTATGAATATAATTTTTAATGTTTTTCTTATAAATCTACACTGTGTAATATTTATCAAAGTTTTCTATAAAAGCAATTTTATAAATTTTATATAAAAATATTGTGTACAACTAAATAAAATCGTATGACAGTTATACAGTAGAGAAGTAAATGTAAGTAAATGCAAAATGTAAATGTAAAAATGTAGAAACACGAAACAAGAAAATGTTTCTAAAACACATATTGAGAGTCCGCAGGCGTCATGTTTCAAATATACATTAAATATTAACAAGAATTGTTCACCTAACTTCTGTGCCTACTGCACTGCCGCGACGCGGACTGCACCACTTTTAAGTGCTCTATCTGAAACATAATTGTTTATTTTTTCCACTAAAGTGCCAGGACTTACTGGTCCTAGTTTTTCTGCTCAGCTATATATCTCATATTCCTCAGATCTTCAGAGAACAGTGAGATGCTTCGGATGATGTTACCCTGTTCTATCGTCTGCCCCACACTCCAGAGAGTGTCTTGGGATTCAAGTCGTTTCCTATCCAATGCTGAACAGTCAAAATTTATCTGCTGAGCTGTTTCCTCAGCTGTACCACATAAAACGCATAAAAACACATAAAAAACGCTTTTCATATAAAAACCAATTTAATGTAGATGACTGCAAAATATGCAGTGACCCATCAGAATCTCCGTCATTATTCGCAAATCCCTCCTTTTCAACCTACGGGCCTTGTCTGTACATGCAAGCATCCTCTTTGACTCTAAAAAATCGTCTCCTATTCTGGCACATCGATCTACCTCTTCATTATCCATACGACCACCTTGTGGGCAGTATTTAGACCTTTCTGATGCCAGAGGCCAAATATCACGTCTTATTTATCGTCTGCCCCAGTATTTTAGGGCAAAAAGGCTTCTTGCAAGGTCCACGCTGAAAGGAATTTTGAAAATTTTCTGAACATCCTGAATTCAGTTTTACAAATTGTTTTCCACTCACTCCTTGGACATGTATTACTACAACCAACAACCACAGCTCCATATTTAAGGTGGCAACTGGTAGTCCGAAAGTCTTTGTCCTTGAGGGCATCCTGTGTATGGATGCTCGATTTACACAATTGAAATTTCACCGCATACACCTTATCTGCAAATGATTCTAAAGCCTTTCATCCAATCACTTTCGAATGATTATTATATTTCACTTTATTATTCACAGCACCAACAACTTCCGGTGTAATTTGCGTTCACGACCACTTTATACCAGTTTTTGCTGGGCTTCCGGAAGTAGCCTGCTTGTTCTGAGAGGCCTCACCAAGCCGGTTCAGCACAAAATTATCCCGGACCCCAGAGTGTTTGGTTTCATTTGATTAAAACCTGGATTCTTCCATGCAGAAATTCTGCGTAGATGTAAATGCAAATACCCGGAAGTAAAACATTTGTATAAGCTGCATTCTGTGATGAACCTAATAAACTATCTCAGATGATGAGCGTATGATTAACCGAGTGGACACCAAATACGGAGCGGAGCTGCGCTGAATGGAATCAAAAATTAACAGCAACTGAAAGCGAAGTTCAGTCAGTTTAAAAAACACTTTTGTATCTCTTAAATCTAAATATTTAAACCTACTTCAATGGATTCTAGGAAACTACAGTGTTTAAAAAAGCCGTAACCTAGGTAACGAGAAATAATACGTTTGGAACTGTGGCCAGTGTGATGGAAGAAATGGAGTCAGCTTCAAAACAAACCTAGACAGAGTCGAAGTTTCGCGAAACGAAGCCTACGGTTTCAGTGGCTGCACGTACATTAAAAACAATAAGTTCGGTTATGAATGCGTAGTACGCTCCGCTCAGTACCAATCCACTCCGCATATGGTGGCCATCCGTCCTTAAATAATCCCTTGATGAAGTAATATTTTCTTCAAAAGATTAACATGGGAACTTTTAAAGCTAATAGTGCCTGATAATTGAGTTAAGTATATGGGCCTAAATACCATAATTAAAAATAATAATTATGGGTATTATTTTTAATAATTATAAATTATTATACTTATTTAATTTCGGCCTGTATAAGTTTTGACCTGAATAAGTTTTATAATTTTTTGTAGTATAGAATAGTGAAATGGTTAATCTGCAGGTGAATTCTATCTTAAATGGATCGAGTACTGGCATCCAATCAGTGGTAGAGTGTATTTGTGATTCCGGCTATTACTAACCGAAAGTTATACGATTTTGTGCATTTATTATAATGACGTCACGTGAACAGTATTAACGCCGTGCTGCTACAATGATCGAATTCGACCTTGTAACGATGAGAGAAATGTTAGAATTAGTTGATCGGGGGGAGGGGAACTTTAAATAGATTTGAGACGTTACGCTGTTCTCATTGTTTTAACGAACCTTTAAAATGAAATGTCACTCGGTGTAGCATTTACAATTTTCAAGCTCCTAACAAAATCTCCAATTTTGAAGCCAATGTTATATTGTTATGGCATTTCTTATAGCTATGAATACAGTGTGTCATTAATTTCACAATGGTAATGGTACTGTTTTCAGTTTTTTTAACTGGTGTTAAAACTTATAGTCTTTCAGAAATTTATAAATAAAATTCCTAGGTTTCCATGACAATGCTATACCCCGCCTTCGTTACTAGTGTTAAGGGATGTATAACTGCATCTATATGTGTTATAAATATTTAAAGAATTTGGTTTTTTCACATTAATAGAGTATGAAGTTATTGGAATATCCCCACACAATGACAAACCCAGAGTAGGTACATAACTTAAGTTTCGTTTAGGTGTTTCGATGATTTACTTGAAAATAATTTGATAAAAAAATTTTTGCGTAATTTTATTTGCTGTGCAATATTCATATTTTTTTAAAATTTAGAATTGTCTTTTTGCTTTCAGATATGTAGCGATACATTTGCTGTGCCCAATGTTTGAGTAAGTTCTGATGTTTATAGTTTCCTGTTTGGTACTAATATGCATGTACATTTCAAATTAGAATGATTTCAGTATTTATGAAATCTTGTATATACTAGTTGTTCAAAAAACATTAAGTAAGTGTAATTTTTATTAATTAATACATAGAACGCTCGTAAAATTTAAGAGCCGGCCGTTCTGAAACGTAAGTATATCTTACACATATTTTGTTCGGGCTTTATACAAGGTAGCTTCATAAATAATTTCAAAGCAATCGGTCAATGCGTTTTCCCGAAACTGCGTATACTAATCGTCGTTAAATTGCAGACACTACCATATTTAAGCGGAAGTAAATAAGAAAAAATCGTACACATATTTTGTTCGGGCTTTATATAAAGTAGCTTCATAAATAATTTCAAAGCAATCGGTCAATGCATTTTACCGAAACTGCTTGCCTTAATCGTCGTTAAATCGCAGACACTACCATATTTAAGCGGAAGTAAATAAGAAAAAATCGTACACATATTTTGTTCGGGCTTTATATAAAGTAGCTTCATAAATAATTTCAAAGCAATCGGTCAAGGAGTTTTGCCAAAACTGCGTGCCTTAATCGTCGTTAAATCGCAGACACTACCATATTTAAGCGGAAGTAAATAAGAAAAAATCGTACGCATATTTTGTTCGGGCTTTATACAAGGTAGCTTCATAAATAATTTCAAAGCAATCGGTCGATGCGTTTTGCCGAAACTGCGTGCCTTAATCGTCGTTAAATCGCAGACACTACCATATTTAAGCGGAAGTAAATAAGAAAAAATCGTACGCATATTTTGTTCGGGCTTTATACTAGGTAGCTTCATAAATAATTTCAAAGCAATCGGTCGATGCGTTTTGCCGAAACTGCGTGCCTTAATCGTCGTTAAATCGCAGACACTAATATATTTAAGCGGAAGTAAATAAGAAAAAATCGTACGCATAGTAAATAAGAAAAATCGTACACATATTTTGTTCGGGCTTTATATAAAGTAGCTTCATAAATAATTTCAAAGCAATCGGTCAATGCGTTTTGCCAAAACTGCGTACACTAATCGTCGTTAAATCGCAGACACTACCATATTTAAGCGGAAGTAAATAAGAAAAAATCGTACACATATTTTGTTCGGGCTTTATATAAAGTAGCTTCATAAATAATTTCAAAGCAATCGGTCAATGCGTTTTGCCGAAACTGCGTACACTAATCGTCGTTAAATCGCAGACACTACCATATTTAAGCGGAAGTAAATAAGAAAAAATCGTACACATATTTTGTTCGGGCTTTATATAAAGTAGCTTCATAAATAATTTCAAAGCAATCGGTCAATGCGTTTTGCCGAAACTATGTATTAATCGTCGTTAAATCATAGGCTGCCATATTGAAACTGAAGTGAATAGGATAACATCACACATACTTCGTTTGGGCTTTACACAAGGTACCTTCAAACGTAATTTCAAAGCAATCGGTCAATGCGTTTTGCCAAAACTGCGTACACTAATCGTCGTTAAATTGCAGACACTACCATATTTAAGCGGAAGTAAATAGAAAAAATAATACACATATTTTGTTCGGGCTTTATATAAAGTAGCTTCATAAATAATTTCAAAGCAATCGGTGAATGCGTTTTGCCGAAACTATGTATTAATCGTCGTTAAATCATAGGCTGCCATATTGAAACGGAAGTGAATAGGATAACATCACACATACTTCGTTTGGGCTTTACACAAGGTACCTTCAAACGTAATTTCAAAGCAATCGGTCAATGCGTTTTGCCAAAACTGCGTACACTAATCGTCGTTAAATTGCAGACACTACCATATTTAAGCGGAAGTAAATAGAAAAAATCGTACACATATTTTGTTCGGGCTTTATATAAAGTAGCTTCATAAATAATTTCAAAGCAATCGGTCGATGCGTTTTGCCGAAACTATGTATTAATCGTCGTTAAATCATAGGCTGCCATATTGAAACGGAAGTGAATAGGATAACATCACACATACTTCGTTTGGGCTTTACACAAGGTACCTTCAAACGTAATTTCAAAGCAATCGGTCAATGCGTTTTGCCGAAACTGCGTACACTAATCGTCGTTAAATTGCAGACACTACCATATTTAAGCGGAAGTAAATAAGAAAAAATAATACACATATTTTATTCGGTCTTTATACAAGGTAGCTTCATAAATAATTTCAAAGCAATCGGTCGATGCGTTTTGCCGAAACTGCGTGCACTAATCGTCGTTAAATCGCAGACACTACCATATTTAAGCGGAAGTAAATAAGAAAAAATCATACACATATTTTGTTCGGGCTTTATACTAGGTAGCTTCATAAATAATTTCAAAGCAATCGGTCAATGCGTTTTGCCGAAACTGCGTGCCTTAATCGTCGTTAAATCGCTGACACTACCATATTTAAGCGGAAGTAAATAAGAAAAAATCGTACACATATTTTGTTCGGGCTTTATATTAGGTACCTTCATAAATAATTTCAAAGCAATCGGTCAATGTGTTTTGCCGAAACTGCGTTCACATCGTCGTTAAATCGCACATTACCATTTTTTTTTTTTTTTTTTTTTTTTTTTTTTAACGTCCTACTATTGTGCACACTTGGGCTAATGCAGACGATGGGATGATTTATAGCATATGAAAATGCCAAACCCTGGCCGGGAATCGAACCCGGGTCCTCGGGGTGAAAGCCCAGTACGCTATCAACTAGGCCACCGAGGCGGCTCTACCATATTTAAGCGGAAGTAAATAAGAGAAAATTGTACACATAGTTTGTTCGGGCTTTATACAAGATACCTTCATAAATAATTTAAAACCGGTTTGTCAAAACTGCGTGCACTAATCGTCGTTAAATCGTAGGCTGCCATATTGAAACGAAAGTGAATAGGAAAAAATCGCACATACTTCTTTTGGGCTTTACACAAGGTACATTCAAACGTAATTTCAAAGCAAACGATAAATTTGTTTGGCGAAACAAACAAAAAACATAATTTCGAACGGTAAAGTTGAAACAGAGCCCTCGCTTGAGTAAACATTTTAGTGACATATAGACTTTTTCGGGAAATGTTGTGGTTTTCTTATCATTACTCCGTGTAAGGCTAAGTTTAGTTCTGTTTACAGTCGCAGGTGTACAATAATTGTTATGCTTGGCTGCAGTGTATTCCCCCTCCACTTTTCTTAACAAAGTTTCGTTTCCCCACCCTTCCCTCCCTCAGCTGCCGTTTTGTTCGATGTGATTTTTAGTAAGCTATTGTTTATTTGCAGTGCGTGATAAGTCAGTACAATTATGAGTATACGTTTATACAATTTGAGTAATTGTGTACAAGTTCGTCTTTATTGCCGCTATCATTTGTTAAATAATGTATAGTACGTGTGCGCGCGTGTGTACGTGTCTAACTTTCTTTTATACAAGGAATACATTGTACGTGTTATCCAAATTTGGGTTTATACAAAGGTATGTCAAACATTAATACTGAATTATTTTGAATGTTTTTTTCTAAATATTTTGTAGGACAATAACTAAAATTTAATATTAACAATTTGAGCCGCAATCATGGTAATACCCAGACATGGAACCTTGTGTGTGTGTGTGTGTGTGTGTGTGTGTGTGTGTGTGTGTGTGTGTGTGTGTGTGTGTGTGTGTGTGTGTGTGTGTGTGTGTGTGTGTGTGTGTCGCTATATATAAGCGGATTTGTCCTGACTGACTGGCTGACATACAGAGAATCAACGCAGAGCATAAACTACCTGTGATAGAGAAATGACATTTTTAGGATTTATATTCTTCATAATGCTTTGTACACCAAGAAAGGATTTTGTAAAATTTTGATTCTAACGACATTAAACTACTTACACAGCCCAACTTTAATAATCAACGTACAGCCGAGGCTATTGTACCTATAAAGTGCAAACATATATACAAAATTTTGAATTTTATTTATATAGATTGGTGGGCATAAATAATAATTATTTGAAAAGGGTAAAGCCTATAATTTAATTCATGTTACGTACTTACAAAAGTAAAAGTTTAAATTAAATAAAGGAGTATTATAATATAATCTTAATAATATTATAAATGTAAAAGTATGTGTTAACTATAGTTCTGTGTCTAACAAGCTACACTGCTTCAAAAAATGTTGAGGGGTCAGCAATTTCAGCATTGTTAGTGTTGAATAGTCTAGAGAAAAAAAATTGAAGCGCCAAGGTTTCATTACAATACGAGTATACAAACAACACGCTGTGCAAAATTAAAACCGTGTAAATAAATATTTGGAAATTATTCAATTGGAATTAATATTTAGTAAATGCCGATTAAATCGAATCGAATTATTAATTAAAATAAAATTTTCATTGAGTACAACTTGAATGAAAGAAACATAATAACAAGCTATAATGAATTATCTCCACTAATTTGATTGAATTAAAAAAAACGTACAATCAAAAATTAAATAGAGTAACCGATATGATTCAGTAAATCTCTCTCTCTCTCTCGCCCTCTCTCTCTTTCAGTTAATTTAAGCTGCACTGTATCTCGATCAGTGTTAATCTGTAAACGTTTTTTGTACGAGAAATTGCAACGGTTTTGCCGCTTTGTAGATAATGATGCTTTACAATATTTGAATGCAATAATTAAAATTGACGCTAAAACTAATTTATTTTTAGATTGCTTTCCAGGAAACTGTTTGTTAGTGTTGAATAGTCTAGACAGAAAAAAACTTGAAGCATCATTACTGTTTAGAAATTCTTTACAAATTGAGGTTACGTTATAACATTGATTCTTATTCGGAGTTTTTATGTTTTATTATCAAATTTGCATTGAAGAATGAGCTATTAGAGCGACCATTATGATAAACAGACCAGAGAACTTGAAATGAGCACTGATCCTGATCTGTAGATAACTTTTTAAGGCGTCGTTAAACTTTTTTACATATTAGTTTTCCCTAAAGTGTATTTTTTAATAATATACGTATAGTTCACAACTACTTATAAAGTAGAATCGTAAAATAATTTAGCTCTCTTGTTGAAGTCATTAAAGAGAATTCTTGAATTTCAAACATTTTTTTCACACTTATTTGAAAATTCAATTTCCCCACTATATCCAGTAATAAAACCTTTATAATCTAGCATTTTAAATGTTCAACTTAAAGCATTGAACTTAAAGAATGACTTGCCTACGACTTGGGTTCATATTCTTACTTTAAATGTAATTTTTGGAGTTTAAATTTTTAAGTGAGATCAGATTGTTTAATGATTGTACGTTTAAGAAAATAAATATTAGAAATTCAATTCGGTCACATTAGCGAGCCAGTTGCGTGCCACGATTATTTAGATATAGTTCAAATCACGTTACCATTCTAACAAGGTGTTATATTATTTAATAATATTAGGTATACATTTTATGTGTCCAGCCAATTTTCTATGGAAAATAAACTATTTAAAATAAACATTACAATTGTTCAATTCATTATTCAAAGATCATATATTTTTTGAAATGTAAATTTCAAAGAATTTCATTAAAGGACTCCCGGCTTTGTTTTTGAAACGTAGAGTTCTAAATTATATTAGTTACAGTTTCTTTGTAATCCGAAAACGACATTTTACACATTGTTCAAAGAAGTTTGCAAAGAAAACGGTTTTAACGTTTTATTGGCATCAATTTATTCCGAGTTTGTTTCCGTCTTCAGTTTCTTTATCACTTCCTCAGTACATTATGATAAACGTTGGCGGCAGAATCTCTAAATAAGCAATAACCGTAATGTAATCATTTCAATTACATTTACATTTTTCATTTTTACACAACTAAAACGACGATCTAAGCTACCCAATACAATTTTTAATCTTATTTTATTGACCGAAAGAAGCGAGGCTTCTGTTTCAACTAGACTGTAAGGGGGTGTGTGTGTGTGTGTGTGTGTGTTTGTTTCTTTCTTTCTTTTAATTTTTTTCCTTTTTTCTTTCTTTCTATCCTTCTTTCTTTCCTTCTTTCATTCTTTCTGTCTTTTCTTCTTTTTTTTCCTTCCTTCTTTCTTTCTTTCTTTCTTTCTTTCCTTCTTTCTTTCTTTCTTTCTTTTTCTTTCTTTCTTTCCTTCTTTCTTTCTTCTTTCTTTCTTTCTTTCTTTCTTTTTTTCTTTCTTTCTTTCTTTCTTTCTTTCTTTCTTTCTTTCTTTCTTTCTTTCTTTCTTTTCTTCTTTCTTTTTCTTTCCTTCTTTTCTTTCTTTTCTTCTTCTTTCTTTCTTTCATTCTTTCTTTCTTCTTTCTTTCCTTCTTTCTTTTTCTTCTTTCTTCCTTCTTTCTTTCTTTCCTTCTATCTTTCCTTCTTTCTTGCTTTCATTCTTTCTTTCTTTCTTTCATTCATTCTTTCTTTTTTCTTCTTTCTTTCCTTCTTTCTTTTTTTCTTTCTTTCCTTCTTTCTTTCTTTCCTTCTTTCTTTCTTTCCTTCTTTCTTTCTTTCTTGCCGCCTCGGTGGTCTAGTGGATAGCGTACTAGGCTTTCACCCCGAGGATCCGGGTTCGATTCCAGACGAGGGCTTGGCATTTTCATACGCTATAAACCATCCCACCGTCTGCATTAGCCCAAGTGTGCACAATAGTCGGACGTTAAACACCAAAAAAAAAAAAAAATCTTTCTTTCTTTCCTTCTTTCTTTCTTTCTTTCCTTCTTTCTTTCTTTCCTTCTTTCTTTCTTTCTTTCCTTCTTTCTTTCTTTCCTTCTTTCTTTCCTTCTTTCTTTCTTTCTTTCATTCTTTCCTTCTTTCTTTCCTTCTTTCTTTCCTTCTTTCTTTCTTTCCTTCTATCTTTCCTTCTTTCTTGCTTTCATTCTTTCTTTCTTTCTTTCATTCATTCTTTTTTTTTTCTTCTTTCTTTCCTTCTTTCTTTTTTTCTTTCTTTCCTTCTTTCTTTCTTTCTTTCCTTCTTTCTTTCTTTCCTTCTTTCTTTCTTTCTTGCCGCCTCGGTGGTGTAGTGGATAGCTTACTAGGCTTTCACCCCGAGGATCCGGGTTCGATTCCAGACGAGGGCTTGGCATTTTCATACGCTATAAATCATCCCACCGTCTGCATTAGCCCAAGTGTGCACAATAGTCGGACGTTAAACACAAAAAAAAAAAAAAAAAAAATCTTTCTTTCTTTCTTTCAGTCTTTCTTTATTACGCAGTTCTGTCCAAACGCATTGACCGATGTTTTGAAATTTAATGCAAAAACGGATACTAAGATGCCTTATATAAAGTCCGAACGACGTACGTTAAGACTGTTTCACATTCACTTCTGTTTTATGTTGACGACCTCTGACAATGATGACGAGTGTTGCTGTTGGCTATTTCCTGTAGTACAGGCTGAACAGCAAGTTTTATCATAATTTTAACAGCTTTATTAAAAAAAAGGACATACAATTAAAATTTTTTTTTTTTTTTTTTTTTATTATTATTATATAACAATTACAACTAAGAATTTACACTTAACAAGTAATTTACATTTGATATTACGATGTCACTTTGTTTGGATCACCATTCAGTAATGGAGTCCCATAAATTTTAAACACAATGTTCATGTGTTACTCTTGTTTTATTTATTATCGTCCACTAATATCCAAGGGCTTTGTTCTATTAAGACGGCGAACATCATCTGTGTTATTCAACAAGCACAACACTTCAGGATTGACATGTTTTTGTAGTCTGTTTTTATGCATGATTGCGTATTTCATTATTTCTTCTGAAACCGTATTCATCCTGAGGTCACGATGCAGGTCATCATTACGCACGAACCATGGTGCATTAACAATACTACGCAGAACCTTGTTCTGGAATACTTGAACGGCTTTAGCATTTGTTTTCTTCGTACACCCCCCACAGCTGTATTCCATAAGTCCAAACAGGTTTGAGTAATTGCTTATAAATTAAAAGTTTATTGTGTAGGTCTAGTGTAGATCTCCTACCAAGCAGCCAATTCATTTTCTTGAATTTAATATTTAATCCCCTTATTTTCTTCTTGACATGCTCTTTCCAATGAAGTTTTGCGTCAAGCGTCATCCCAAGGTATTTTGCTGTATTAACAGGAGCTAATGAGTGACCATTTAGTTCAATATTGGTTGGGTTTATCTTTCTATTGGTAAAGTTTATGTAGTTTGATTTAGATTCATTTAATTTTAATCTCCATTTCCTTATCCAGATACTGACTTTATCAATAGATTTTTGAATTTTCAGTTTTGCTTCCTCTACATTATCCCCAACGGCCAAAATTGCAGTATCATCTGCAAAAGTAGCAATTACTGTATCGGAATCTTGAGGTATGTCTCTTGTATATAACAGAAACAAAATAGGTCCTAATACCCTTCCTTGAGGAACTCCTGCAGCTATATCCTTTATTCTAGAATATTCACCATCACATTTGACCCTAAAGCATCTTTCTGACATGTATGACTTCAGTAATTCATAAAATTGGTTTGGAAGATCTCTTTGTAACTTATATAATAAGCCTTCATGCCAGATTTTGTCAAAAGCCTGTGCCATATCCAGAAACAGTGATGAGCAGATTTTACGCTCTTCAAGTACTCTTTCAACAATATTGGTAATCCGATGTATTTGGTCAATCGTCGAATGTTGACTTCTAAACCCAAACTGATGATGTGGGATTAGGTTCCTCTCTTCAATAATAGGTTTGAGGCGTTTTACCAAGAGTTTTTCAAAGACTTTTGAGATAATTGGCAAAAGAGAGATGGGACGGTAAGATGCTTTCTCCTGTGATCTTTTCCTGGCTTAGGTATCATTATAACCTCTGCTATTTTCCACTGTCTTGGGACATATCTTAGCCTAAAAGAGGCGTTTATCAAATGTAATAATTTTCGAACAGCCTTTTCTGGTAATTCCTTAACAATTTTTCCAGTTATTAATTCATAACCAGGAGCTTTATTAGCTTTTAAACCTGTTATTACCTTTACAAGCTCGTTGTATGTTACTTTACCAATATCCACTAGGTCGTTCTTTTCTATTGGTATTAATGTTTCACCTGCTGCTTGCGCCTCAAATGGTTTGAATGTGTTCTCTAGGTGAGCAGCAAACAAATCAGCTTTTTCCTTATTACTTCTTGCCCAAGTATTGTCAACCTTCCTAATTGGTGGAATATGGTTTCTAGGTCTCTTGATGCTTTTAGTGGCTTGCCATATTTTGTAGTCACTATCCTTATCTGACGATAGCCCTTCAAGATATCTAGAAATGGATTCGCTTTTAATTTGTTTCAATAATCTCTTAAGTTTATTGTTCAGTTCATTTAACTCAGATTTATATTGAGGCACTCGAGTTTTCTGCCACTTTTTACGGATTTTCCTTTTCTTCTGAATCAAATCCCGTACTTCTATCGGGTATGTGATATTACTCTTAGGTTTTGATGACCAAGGTGTACTATTCCAAGCTGATTTTTGGATATTATGGATGTAAGCCTCTACTTCGTCTTCCAATTGATCAGGAGTCTTAAGAGATGTTTGCAGTTCTATTCTACAACTCAACTCCTTTCTAAAATCATCCCAATTAGTTTTAAGATTTGTTAACTTAGGAAGTTCATCTTTTTGTATTATATTCCCACTTATTGTCATAATAACTGGAGAATGGTCAGAAGCCAACTCATAACTTTCACCAACACACACATACCCATCCGACACGCCTTTAGCGATGAAAAATCAAGAAGATCAGGATCTTTCTAGAATCCGATGGCCAGTAAGTTGGTTTGCCGGTGGAGTAGAAATCGCATTTAATTTCTCTCCCCGATTCGTATAATGCTTTACCTTTTGCAGTAGTCAATCGTGACCCCAATAAGTGTTCTTTGCATTGAAGTCACCTCCTATTATAAAATTATGTCCTAGTGTATTAAAAAGCTTTAAATAGTCCTCCTTCTTAGATTATGTCTAGGTGGACAATATATAGATGATATATTAAAGTATTTGTTTTTGAATTTCACTGCAACTGTTGTAATTTGCATTGTTTCTAGCTTTATTTCAAAACTTTCATAGTGTTTAATGTTGTTTTTGATAAGGACAGCAGAGCCTCCTCTGGCTTTGTTTGAAGGATGATCCACATGATAAAGGCAAAAGTCTCTGATATTAAAATAGGATTGATTAGTGAAGTGTGTTTCTGACACCAAGCAGATATCAATTTTCTCATTAATGAGGAACAATTCCAACTCCATGGCTAGCTGAGAAAGTCCATTAGCATTCCAAGTGGCTATTCGCAAAGTATGGTTCATGTTTTCATTTTTTCTTATTTTTATTCATATTGCTTTCTACCTTGCTTATTCTTTCAAATATTAACTTATTTGTGTGTCTTTGTTCATCTAGTTTTTCTAATATGATTTCCAGATTCTTTTCTATTGTTGCTGTTCCGGAAAAACTTCTACCTAAGGCTTTCGCATATGTTGTCGGTGCCATACTAGTGTCGTTACTCGTACTGTTAGATGTTCTGTTGATTCCTGTTGTATAGTAGGCCTACTATTTATATTCCTTTGAATATGATTTTTAATTCTTAATACACCATTTCTGCGCTTCTGCAATTCTTTGGCAACCTCACAGCCCCGATAATTTGCTGGATGTTTACCGTGACAGTTAACGCACTTTGGAGGATTATTTTTACTCACTGTGCACACCGCAGTTAGATGTTTCCCAGCACATTTTACGCACCTTGAGTCTCTCTGGCAGTACCCTTGAGTATGATTATACCCTTGACATCGCTTACACTGAGGTATTAGAGTGAGATTCCTTCTAAGGGGCTCAATTTTTACCACAATGTTAAGAATTGATTTAATATTATAAATGTTATCAACAATCTCTTTGTTGTCAAAAGTTAACATAAACAAAGGTAGACCTCTCCTTTGTGTTATTATCTCACCATTCTCGTTTTCACTTTTTTCCTTTTTTCAAGATATTGACTGCATCGAGAATCTTGAAACCTTGTTGTTTCAAGTTGTCAATAATATCATCTTTAGCACACGATGAATGTAAGCCTCTAGCCATTACTTTAATTGGCCTTTCATTCTTATCTTCGAACGAGTACCACTGTATGTTGTCGCTCTTCAATTTTTGTGTAACAGCTCTGTAGCTGTCAGAGTCTGGCATGTTTACTTTCCAAACATTATTGTTTAGAGCAGTTAATTTATAGTCTTTATCTGAAGCAACTTGCAGTATTGTTTGCAAATTTGAGTAACTGGCTACCCCAACTATATTTATAGGCGGAGGTTTTTGTAATTTCATTTTAGCTCTTACATCCTTTGAATGTTTTATCATGTCTTCCTTACTTTGGCGGGAAGGACTCATCTTCTCTTCACACGTTTGCTCTTGTATTTCTGGAGAGAATACAGCTTTCCTTTTTTTGTTAGGTCTTTTTTTCTTGATAATCCATTCTGTTTCTTGAGCCAGATCCTCTTCGTCTGTATGGTATACAGAGTGTTCTAGTTTTTCATCACTATTTTCCTTATTTGAACCACTTATCTGAATCTCTTTAAGAAGACTATTTTTAGCTTTTAAATCCTTCATTTCTTGTCTTAGATCTAATACCATGTTCTCTAGTTCTTGAATCCTGTATCGAAGTTCATGATTTTCTCTTAACAAACTAGTATTTTTGTCCCCTGTGTTTGTACTAACTTTATCACTAGGGGATCTTATCATTCTTGAACTTCTCTTAAAAGGGTCATCCATAAGCAATGTTTGGCCCCCCCCAGAATCCGTGGGGCCTGCCTCTGTCGAGGGTGGATTTTCCAGCACAGCTGGGCTGCCACCTGGGGTAAGTACATCCGTAGTTGTTTTGATCATTGCAATACCGTTGACCGGCTCACACCTGTAACCCTAGGCAAGGGGCCCTTACAAGGTACTACCATCCGGAGCCAGATGGACCAAGGTTTTTTAGAGAGGTGTTACTCCTCTATCACTCACCACTTCCTGTTACTTGGTAACAGGCCCTGGGCTTGTGACCGGCATAGCGGGCTTATTTTTAAAAAATGGACAACATATTTTTTTTTAATATTGTGATTTACGGTTTAAATTAGCGAAAAAAGGTCATGAGCACATCAAAGCGCTTTTGTGGAGCGATGCTTTAATTGATAACGCGAGGCTACTGTCCTTTCAATTACGAGAGGACACTGAAATCTACGGCACTCAGAGTTATGTAATGTTTAATTATGTGAGCAGAAGAAAAGTCGGAAGGCACTTTGAAGCCAGATTTAAAATTTTTGATAATATTTTTTCCTAATTTTTAGCTGAAAATTACATATCTTTAAACAGAACATTCACGGTGAAAATGCTTGAATTTCACGGGCAACGCCGTGCTGTTACTGTTAAAAAACGTGATCTAGTGGTCAAGATCGGCGGTATTTTTAAGGTCCTGGGTCTGGTGTTTTACTACGATGGCAGCTTCAATAGCTCCCTAAAAACAAGTGATTACATTGCGAATTAGGAAGTTATTACAATTTTTTTTAACAACCGACATTTTGAAACTGATTTATTTGTGTAAGAGAAGACCTATAAATTTGTAAATAAATAAACTAATTTTCCAGGTAACGAACTCGCCCTATTTCAAAATAAATTTTAAAATAACTTTCGTTTAATATTTAATGTTTTTAAGTTTTGGGAATTTGTTTTCATCATTTAACCCTATCACAAAGAATTCAGTTTGTAAATAAATTTTGTTCAACACTACAGACAATACAGAGACACTATTAAGTTAGCACTTATTGTTTAGCACAGGTACATATACAAAGACGTATAACGATCTCGCAACCAGATTAAGTTTAACAAAAGACGTGTTCAACCAAGCTCCCGGTAACTTAGTTATTCTATTGTAAACATCTTGTCTGGCACTGCCTGTTGTATCGCTACGCGGAACAGCATCTCACATGACGGAACTCTGTATTGTTTACAACGTGTGAAACATGTATAGAATTAGTTTATGTTTGCGTGGGTAATCGTTTAGCAACTCGAATACTGACTTCCTAAGTCTCGGTTGGCGGCCATTTTGAAATTTACTAGCATTCTAATTACAGTAAAATCTCTCTGGAGCAGCATTGAAGGGAACGTTAGTTTTCGCCGCTTTAAGAGATTTCCGCTGTAGCCAGTGGAACGTTAAAAAAACGTTATACAAATACACGTTATACAAATAAACGTTATACAAATAAACGTTATACAAAAAAACGTTATACAAATAAACGTTATACAAATAAACGTTATACAAATAAACGTTATACAAATAAACGTTATACAAATAAACGTTATACAAATAAACGTTATACAAATAAACGTTATACAAATAAACGTTATACAAAAAAACGTTATACAAAAAAACGTTATACAAATAAACGTTATACAAATAAACGTTATACAAATAAACGTTATACAAAAAAACGTTATACAAATAAACGTTATATAAATAAACGTTATACAAATAAACGTTATACAAAAAAACGTTATACAAATAAACGTTATACAAATAAACGTTATACAAATAAACGTTATACAAATAATCGTTATACAAATAAACGTTATACAAAAAAACGTTATACAAATAAACGTTATACAAATAAACGTTATACAAATAAACGTTATACAAATAAACGTTATACAAATAAACGTTATACAAAACGTGTATAAAATGTGTTTTTATTTGTATAACCATACACTATTTTTAATTTAAAGTACTGATTGCCATGGTTGTTGCAAAAATATATAATGTGGCAGTCTTTAAGAAACAATATTTATTAAATAATACTGTATGAATAAAATAATGTAATTGTGAGAAAAAGGCTTTATCTTGCCGTAAGTACTGCAGAACCGCTTCATGAATTACTTCAAAGTCAAAGTCGAATTTTTTGGAAGCTATTAATATCCTTCATTATTGTATTTTTATTTTTCAATATCATGCCAGCAGAAGCACTAGCTAAATTGAAACATCTGCAACACATGTACTTGCTTCACACCTTTCTCTAACTCACGCAAAACTCTAACCTTTACATCTAACGATAAAATTTTCCACTTAAACACCACTACACTGTATTGTAAAAGTATAAAGAATAATGCACCACTTGTAAAATGTTACAAAGTTTTCACTATTAGTACTAGTTGTACTATTTTTACTACAAACTATAAAAGGGTTTAGTAGTCACAAAACACTCGATTCAGTTGTTTGTTGTTGTTCAAAACACTACGCGCTGCTTTTATCACGGGAATATGTCGGCATACTGTGAAATAGAGTAGAAGAGAAGGAAGTGCACGTGTTTCGCCGCTATAGAGAGATTCCTGGAATATTGTTGGCTGCAATAGAGAAAGTTTCAATACATATTTTTACAATATTTTTATCGAGGATTGGAATACAAAATGGAAAAATACCTGCCAAAACAACATAGTCAATTGATGAAGTCCTACATTTCAGGAAGGCAATTTCGAATCAAGTATGAAGATAGTTACTCTGTTTTCAAGCGGATATCTGCCGGAGTTCCACAAGGGGCCCTTCTTATACTTGCTTTATACAAGTGATATTCCAGTCTGTGATGAGGCCATCGTTGAATGATACTGCTATTATCTCAGAAGAAAATAGTATTGAGGAGTCTACTCGAAGGCTGCAGATAGCTGTCAATGAAATTTGTGATTGGACTAAAAAAATGGCGAATAAAGCTGAATGAGACAAAATCTGTTCATGTTACTTTTACTAACAGAAAATTCAAATATCTTCCAGTGGTTATCAATCAGCATGTGATCCCACAAGGTAATAATGCAAAATACTTGGGCATGACACTGGATGCACGACTGCGCTGGAAGGTACATGTCAAAAAGAAACGTAATGAACTGAATCTGAAACTAAGGAAAATACATTGGCTTCTTGGGCGACATTCTGAGTTGTCAGTGCACAATAAACTATTACTTTATAAACAAGTCCTAAATCCTATCTGGACATATGGTGTGCAGCTTTGGAGCTGCAGGAAAAGAAGCAATATTAACATTATTAAAACGTTTCAGAATAAAGTACTGAGAGGCATTGTTAATGCCCCATGGTACATACGCAATGATGATCTTCGTAAGAATTTACAAATTGCTACAGTTCATGAAGAGGTTCGGCGATTTGCTAGGAAGCATGAAGAAAGACTGCTTAAGCACCATAACATCGAGATGCTACAAGTTTTCGACAATTCGGTTCAAGTTCGGCGGTTGGACAGGATAAAACCGTTTGATTTGTACCAAAACAAGATTGATACAACTGTCACAAGATCAAGGTTTTTAAGGATTTTGGAGTGCGTCATAGGATGTACAACCAACTAACGCTTTCATTTCATAGATGTATTCATAGATGGACTAATGTTCAGTTTCAACTGTAATAAAAAAAAAAACAATAGGAGTAGAAAAAAGGACCAACACATTTTGCCGTTATAGAGAGATTTCCGTTATAAAGATATCCTTAATAGAGAGACTGTATAATATGATGTCCTGCTGGCTTATGTTATACTCTTTTGTATAACATAATTATAATTAAAATCTTTACTAGTATTGAAACTTCCAAATTTCATTGAATACGAAAGTGAATATTGACAGCTGTTACTTTTTGGAACGGACTCTGCAAGTAACGTGCTAGAGCTATTGCCAAATAACGTAATAAAATTAATCGGCGATTATAATTTAATTTAACCTTGTTTTTAGAAATTTTATAGATAAAATATACAGGCAGACACTATTAAGTTAGCGGTGAACTAGCTGTTAAACGTTCGTAAGGTTAATTTTCGTATATTTAATGGAATTTGAAAATCTATGTCCCTAATGAATATATATTTTTAACAACGATTGCGATGGAGAAATTTTATTTTTGAAAAAGGGTAAAGACACTTTTTTAATTAATTAATTATATTTGTTTAAAAAATATTTGTAACTTGTCTAAGCTATGACTAATTTCGATTTTTGTGTGAAATGTAAACCAAATCGGAATAAAATTTCGAGAGCTAGACTATTAAAAAAATCGAAGTTTAGTGATAGTGTAGACGAGTTCGTTACTGGAAAAAGCCGTTATACCGTTGTTAAGGGGTTCGGGGTCTCTTTTCTACTTCTCGGGTCCTTCAAACAATTTACAATCGGTGGTTCATCAAAAAATATACCTTTAACACATTGAGATGCGTTACATTACATTTACCTCGTTACAGTTACTACTATGGTTGGTGGCAACCCCAAGAATGAACACAACTTTATTTTTCATGAAACTTTCCCCAAAATATTAATGTATTCAAACCAAAAGTAAAAGGGGAAGAAATGTACGCCAATTTTTGCCTACTTACTTTTACCGCCGATTTTTCACTTCTCAGCACCGCCCGGATGGAATGCTCTTCCGCAAAGTCTTCGGGTCTTCCCAGAAACGACCGTCACCCGGAATATACTGACGTTCCGCCCCCCGGAATCGACTGTTCTTGCCCTACTTCTTTCCCGAGCTTTTATTTCAACTGCTGTTCTACATACCTTGTTGCTTATTACAACAGGCAGTATGTCAGCAGTTTCGAAATTTTGCCTATGTATTTTGTCAATAGTGTTCATTCATTGGCTGTAACGTCATTATAATATTTAAGACTTGTAAATAAAAATTAATATTTTCCTAAATGAAATGGGACACCATTTCAAAATGGCGGCAATCCCAATTTTTTAAAAAATAATATCTTTTTATTGCACACTTTGAAATTCTTAATATGTAATGAGAATAAAAAAAATAAATGTGACGGTAGTATGTAACCCATTTTCGTATTTTCTATATTATTTAAACAATATCAAGATACTGTGTCATCACGTGAGCGAAACAGTTGCGTTCCACTGTTACTATATACTTCAAATTGGGAGAAAATAAAAGCCTAAATTCGTGCATGTGGCATCGTGGTATCTGGTTCACAGACGTGACTGGAGTCGAGCTTTTAGCGGAATTACTGTCGGCCGAAACCAAATCGTTTGGAAAATAATTTTCTTTATCGGGAAAAGAAATAAATGGCGCAAAACATTGTTCCACACTTTCCGCACGTTTAATTCAATCGTTTTAAAAGAGCCAAACAAAATGTATGTGGCGTTAGCTATTGGAGTAGGCCTAATACCGTTCTGCCACTGTCGACAAAAAACTACTATAAAGTCGTCAGAGATTAGTTTTGTCATTTTTTAAATTAACTTCAGCATTACTTTAACTATTATAGTTTTACTGTATATGGGATAGGCCTAATGTATTTGACAAACTTTATAGAAATGTGCTAGCGAAAAAAATTTCAATGTGTTTTAGTTTGACACGTTCAGTAGCTTTTATTGAAATTCTTTTTGTGTTTGTGAGAGAAAATTTTTGCACGTAGTTTAAATCCACTTCCTGGTTCTGAAACTTTACACACACGCTTATACGGTATAATGGTATTACGAGATTTACACTTTGCTACCGGAACTGGCACCTTATGTGATTCTTTTTGCTATACGCCAGCCCACACTGCAAAAGGAATTCATCTATTACTTTCACGAGTCCACTACCTCCAGTGACACTACATTCACAAGTCTAACCTACTTTGGAGTGAAAGTCGTAGGGTTTCCTACGGTACCAGCATTGGTTTATTGGTCCTTCGCCCTCGATTTGTCTCAGATCCACATGATCAGTTTAATCTGTGTAGATTTTCCTTCACGATGCACCGGAGACTTAACGCAACCATCAAAATTTCCAGGCCGCCATATACCCAATTACAATGAAATTTTCAAAACAAAAATTACACAACTATAAATTCTTTTCTAAACATTACGGTGTTCCTAGAGAAATTCAAATGTTTTCACTGTGGATGTTCTAAGTAAAGAGGCGTAACTTCTAGCTAAATGTTGTTAGGAATTTGGAATCTTTCTTAACCAGGATTCTTCAAAGAATCAACTATCATAAATTTCTTTAAATGTATATATATATATATATATATATATATATATATATATATATATATATATATATATAAACTATATTACAACGTTTTTGCACTGTTTTGGCTGCAACTACACTTGGCTACAACCCAAGAATGAAAAATATTGTATTACTCGATTATAAATGTTTTCCCGAAATAACGTTCTTAAAATCCTTTCCGAAAACTTGTGTCCCAATTTATTCAACCCAGAAAAGGAAAGTGGAAGAAGTATACATAAAACTGTCTACTTACTCCGCAGACTGCCGATTTCTGAGCACAGCCTTGCTGAAATATCTTCCTGGATGAACAGTTATTTTTCGACGTAGAGTTGGCCCCAAACGGTCCTCCAGTCCCCCAAAAATCGTCTAACCTACATTTTCTCCAAGCTTTTACCTGAACAACTGTTCTGCATACCTTATTGATTATAACAACAGGCAGTATGTCAGCAGTTTCATAATTTTTCTGCGTCTTTGTCTCTGGCTGTATCCTCTTTACAATTTTTAAAACTAATAATTACAATTTTAATGCCTAATAGTATTTAACGTAAAAAATTAAAAGAAGAAATTAAAAATCCGGTTTAGATATGTTGTCCGATTTTCTTCTGTCCACATTGGATTTGGCTGTAAATCCCCGCACGTAGTTTATTTCTGTTTATAATTTTTTTACACTGTTAATAATCATTATCACCGACTTGCATATGTTTCCTTCAATCACGGCAGCACTACAGATACTTGATGCTATTATATTATATTTAAAAAAAAAGTATTCTACATTCATTTAAAGTTATTCCATTGGATATGATAAACCACTGATAAACTATTATTTATTGGATTACATAAACGTTGAAAGGTCAGTTTGAATGACTACACGTTATGTATTAATCCTGTGTATTCCGACACTGATAGTTGAACCACAGATGCAGCCCTAAACGTAACAGATTAATAACCGCACAGATTAAACAGGATTCAATCTTCCGCTAGATTTGTGTTCACAGATAATGCATTGCCAGTGCTAGAATATGACTGTTGTTTGTAATCCATCTAACATTGTGTTATAGATCAACTAACGCGATCACAGATAAATGTTATTTATCATTAAAATGGATGTTTTTAAAACCGAGGTAATAGTTTTTATATTAGCTACTCCATAAATTTTAGTTAACCAAATGTAAGGCCCTTGAACGGGTATATATTCAATAAAAGATTTCCCGCGTAAATATTTAGAAACTTATCTTTTCAAATTTAAATTTTAAAATCCATTATAATATTCTCGCGTTTAAGTCAGGAAATAAGGGGTGTTAAAGGAAACGAACTTTTTTTTGAAATAAGCCACTCGTCCCGGCAGAACCGATAAAACGTTAGGCATTTTACGAGTGTTACAGCCGGACAACTGCCCCGGCAATAAAGTTGAGACCTGTGCGAGCTGATTCAGGAGAGGCTTTGGGGTTTTTACTTTTTCATGCACCGTTGAATCAGAGAAACCGTTGTAATCATAATGAAGGTCGATTTTGAAAGAGAAAGCAGTACGAGTCACTTTGTAAAAATCTATTGAAAAAAAAACAAATTGGATGTTAGATCACTTTAAATTAATTGCTTTCTTTGAATAAAGAACATATTTTAGGCTCTCTCTCTCTCTCTCTCACACACACACACACACACACACACACACACACACACACACACACACACACACACATATATATATATATATATATATATATATATATATATATATATATATATATATTGATAAGTACCTTGAGGGTTTATACTTTGTTTTAAATTTTTTATTGTAATATAAGCCTACGTGTCCATTCTTATTTTCTAGTTTTTAAGTTACGTACTTCACAACTGGAGTTGATCAATGCCCTTGATACTTCGAGTATTGTTTCATGAACAGTACAAAAATAGTAAATGTTCGGAGAAAAACAATAATATCAAATAGCTACTGCTATCGCATTCAAAAATGTTATAAGACATGAAACTATAAATATTACAATATGGCTGCCATTCAAAATGATATACTTTTTTAAATTTTATTTCAGCGTTAATGTTTACATTACAGTTTTGTTTTATCTGACTTGAAACTCTGCAAATCACGCTCCATATTTGCACATTAAATTAATGCCGAACACTCTGCTGCACATAAACTATACAGTTTTGCTATAAATCACTGAGCGTGTGAGCTTAGCTGATAAGAGGTGATAAGAGGGCACGTCACAACTATCATGTGAATTTAGTAATGGCTGCAGTCAGCTGTCTCGCTGACGTAACACAAGTGAATACAATCACTGACAACATTGTATAACATTTCATTACACGAAAGTCTAACTTGGTACATCGATTTTACTCGTAGCTGGAGCACGGTCGTTAATCGACGAAATCCATTTCAAAATGGCGGATATTCGAAATCTTTAATTATATTTTTTTTTATTAAAACCGTTTTAAAAATTTTCTTGCATCATTGTAGTCAGTCTTAAGATCTGCATTTTTAATTTTCAAGTTTAATTGAATGAACGAAAACAAACTTACAGCGGTAAGGTTTTTTATTTTACTTTTTTTAATGTAACTTACAAGACAATTAATTAATTATAGCCTTTTTTAAAACTGATCATTGTGGGCGCAGGCAGCTGAAATGATCCCACAATACCTCTAGCTCATACTAGTCTCACTTACCTACTCACGACATACACACACACACACACACACACACACACACACACACACACACACACACACACACACACACACACACACACACACACACACACACACACACACACACACACACACACACACACACACACACACACACACACACACACACACACACACACACACACACACACACACACACACACACACACACACACACACACACACACACACATTCACTACTGTACAAAACTACCTTAACTCTAAACATTAAATCGACCCGTACTGACAGAGTGAATCATACCGGTCTAGTGATTCATCAAACGGAGTCCCGGGATATCTGACGACCTCCTAGTGTACCCATGCATGCGGGGCTCTGTGCTGGCGGACGTAACGTCCCTGTCTACTCATGTTCCCATCAGAAATAATGTAAACAGAATGAGCGTGTACTCGCGGCACAACAAAATGCTGGCCAAATGGGGCAAATCCTCCGTGATAAGCGTCAAAAGTAAGGGAGGGCGATTTTTTTTGTGTTTAACGTCCGACTATTGTGCACACTTGGGCTAATGCAGACGATGGGATGATGTATAGCGTATGAAAATGCCAAGTCCCTCGCCGGGAATCGAACCCGGGTCCTCGGGGTGAAAGCCCAGTACGCTATCCACTAGGTCACCGAGGCGGCTAAGGGAGGGGATCGAAATACAATTAGCAGAACAAATATCTGCATGTACCTCATACCATATATGTGGGGAGTTACCCACCTGGAATCCTTTCAGAATCAGACTTAATGGAGGGACTAGTACTGAGCATCTCATGGATATAGAAAGATGGCACAATATTGCAAGGTCTACAAAGACGCAGTGCAATAGTAACTAACTGTAGCTAGTCATTCGTTCAGTCGTACTTTCAAAGCTGATCATTGGTACGATTTTATAAATATTTAATCTATTGACTAAAAATTTAATCTATTGACTAAGTATGGAACCTACTGACTACATATGTAATCTATTGACTATATATGTAAGCTATTGACTAAATATGTAATCTATTGACTATTTAATATATGTAATCTATTGAATATATATGTAAGCTATTGATTAAATACGTAATCTATTGACTAAAAATTTAATCTATTGACTAAATATGGAACCTACTGACTACATATGTAATCTATTGACTATATAGGTAAGCTATTGACTAAATATGTAATCTATTGACTATATATGTAAGCTATTGATTAAATACGTAATCTATTGACTAAAAATTTAATCTATTGACTAAGTATGGAACCTACTGACTACATATGTAATCTATTGACTATATATGTAAGCTATTGACTAAATATGTAATCTATTGAATATATATGTAACCTATTGATTAAATACGTAATCTATTGACTAAAAAAGTATGTAACCTACTGACTAAATATGTAATCTATTGACTACATATGTAATCTGTTGACTAAATATGTAAGCTATTGACTAAATATGTAATATATTGACTACATATGTAAACAATTCACTATATATGTAAACTATTGACTAAATACGTAATCTATTAAATAGTACAATTTTTACGAATTTCATTATAATGAATGATTGTGTTTCCTTATCAGAATTTTCTATTATTATGAAAACATTTTTATTACTATGAAATATTGTTCGGTTATTTTTGATATCTGTCAATTCTATTTAGCCTACAGCAATGTGCACAGATACACAGACTGACAGAACATCCAAAAAACACCAATTGTTTAGATTTTTTACACCTACTACAAAAAGTTTTAAAATATTTTTTACATGATAGAATTACTTTGTACACACTTTATCGTTGATAGTTTTTAAAAATCACTACTTCTGTGAAACAAACAATTGTATAGAAATGTTTTAGAAAAGAATCGTGTTTCTTGCAGCTACGTTAATACATGGGATTGGATGAAAGAAAGTGTCTGCGGTTTAATAGCAACGTTAACATATAATTTGTATTACCGTTGATTTTAATAAACAATAATTTTACTGTGAAAAGATTTTATCATATGAAAAAAGCAGAAATGAAGCAGGTCAAACGTTAAATTAAATTAATACTGGGTCAGTTCATGTTTTGTCAAAGACTTGAGAAAACACCCAATCAGAAAAATGCACACAGATATATGATGTTCGCATAATGCGCACCGTAAACAATTTTTCATTTTACACCCCCCCCTTTGCAGCAGTGTACAAAACAAAATAAATAGCGTGTCTTTGTCGCACAGCTGTTTCGCTGATGTGGAAGAAAATTTAACTATCGAATAAAGTCACATAAACGACAAACTTCAATAAAAAAAATCGATTTTGGTACAACAATTGATTACGATACGTAACCAATAACCATCGAAATAAGGCTGTTTCAAAATGCCGCTTTTTGCGGAAATCGTATTTTACCATAGTAATCGGCGTTAAATGTAGTTTATCATTTTCAGTGTTAAAAATCAACTGAAACTGATCAAATGAATCCTGACAAGCGTCGGGCGCACTTTTTTATTTATAGTATTTGAATATTTAATGCGCTGCTAATGCATATTTAAAGACTGATCGCGATAGAATGATATGTAAAAAAGTAAAATTCGGAGTGAATACTTGTTAATGAACCTGTTTACAACGATATCCGAGATGGACTTTAAATGAGGCTGTTGAGTTGTACTTGCCGCCTCGTTTGTCAACTTATCGCTTCAATTCACGTTCAACTCCCAATTCAATTTCACTGCACAAGAAAATTTACCGTAACGGGCTTAAAAACGTATTCACTTCAAAAATACGTTTAATATAAGAGTTACTAATTAAAAAAAAAAATTATTGTTCAGTATTTTGTGTACTTCTTGTTTTTGTGCTAGTTATACGAATGAGGACGAGGGATCTGCGTTAACTGCAAAGAAAACATTTACGGCAGTCACTCCAGGCTCGAGTTACGAATTGCGCAAGTTCGGAGATACAGTAGTAGCCTTACCCGTGCTTTAAGACGGGGGTAAAATAAAGAACAGTGTGTGCATTGATCGTATTAACTAACCCATGGTGGTTGCAGCAGTCTAAACGTCAATTAAGCCTCAGGTCGTGATGGGCTTGTACTCTTCCAACCAACCTTATTTGTTTACGTTTCTATTTTCAACTTTCCTTTCGTCTTGCTGTTGAATCGTGCTACATCTCTGTTCGCATTACATACTTATTACTTGCTTATTGCAGAACGATGTTAAGACCGGGCGGCTACCAAATGCGGAACGGACTGTGCATTCAAAACTTATTGTAAATGCTACCATTGAAAGCGTAACGGAGCTAGTCTTTCATTCGTAGGCGTAGCTTCGACTCTATCTAGTTTCGGTTTTAAAGCTGACTCCTACTTCCCCACCACGCTGACCACGCCTACAAACTTATTATTTCTCGTTATCTAGGTTACCGTTGCCTAGGTTACGGTTTTTAAACATAGACGTTACCTAGAATCCGGTTCAGTAGGCCTAAATATATAGATTTAAAAGATACAAACGCGTTCTTTAAACTGACTGAATACAGCTTCCGGTTGCCGCTCGTTTCCGTTCCGCTCAGCGTAGCTCCGTTCCGCATTTGGCAGCTGCCCGGCCTAAGTTGTAAAGCACAATCGAAAAATACGACAGCATGTTTTTTTTTATTATTTTTGTATTTTTTTCAGACACGAAGTGTATTATGTCGCTCTCGTGGCGTACTGAGTTCAGAGGGAAATGTGCAGGATCTGTGTGTAACCTTAAACTGCAGGAGGTGCAAATAAATAAAATAAAAACAGAAACTGATATAACAGTTTTCAAGGTTGAAAGTGCTTAAATGTTTAAGGATGAAAGTACACTTGTCCACCATTGACAAGCCATTTGGTTCAAGCAATTAAGAAATTTTTTGCTGTTTAAAATAGTTATTTTGTACAGTCTATATAAATATTGGCGCATTTACGTTCAGTCAGACCAAGTTCACTTTATACTACCCAAACGTAACACTACAGCCTTAAATTCGATAAGATGAACTTCAGCAAATTACTGACGTAGATTAAGCCATTTGGTTCGAGCACAAATTTTTGCTTCTTGGTGGCAATTGGCAAGGACACCTAGAACGAGTCCTTAGCACTGGTTTCGCTGTTGTTGAGATAGATTTGTATGTTACAACCACCTTACTACACTATTCCACCATTCTCGTATCACTTTGAAACGTACTTGACAAACGTAATAACGTTCGCTCCAAATAACAAAAACCTAACCTAACCTAACAAACGCACCGCAACCGGTAACACTGATGACTGCGCACTGGTGTCGGTGAAGACCCCCACAGCAGCCTGGACTGAATATACAAACGTGTCGCACGATAGTGATGTTTCGCCAAACTAAAGTTTATCCTTCCGTCTTTTAATGTAATTGCTTAGCGTTGTGATATATGTTTCAATGTTTTGTTCACTTTGTGACGAGCTCGATAGAAGGATATGGACAATTTTACGCCTTGAAGATGAAACTGTAACGTTTCGAAACCGCGATAGGCTATTATGGTGAGAAATAGGTTCTAAGCCTAATTATTTAGACATTTGGTCCAGTGGCCGTGTTGCAGTAATGAAAAAAGTCAAAATATATAACGTTCTCAACGATACTTCAAAACATATGATCAGTGCTCATTTCATGGACTTGATGTTACGACTGCATAAAGTGTTCATTTCCCAAATGAGTTTCGCTAAGAACATGACAATGGCAGTCTAGAAAATAAACGTTTTTCAACGCGTTTAAGATAAAAACTGTATTTAAAATGAAGTCAGTCGGCTATATTGTTATGAATACAAAATGAAATTCAGTGACAGACTTACATTGCACTCACTGAAGTGGCAGATTTTGTCTAGATAACAATGGAAACAGAATGATGTCTGGTAATTTTATGCAAACAAATAATATGATATCCGTGGGGTGCAAGGCGGTCGTGCGGACTGGTTGTCCGGAGGGAAATAACCTTTGTTTGAGCCCTAACGGAGGTCTGCAATTATTTAAACAAGTAAGATGTTTAATTTGGTCAGTTTTATAGTCCGAATGTTATTATCCGGACCGTTAGACGAACACTGACTTTGTGTTGTTGAGTTTATTGCAATTAACCGAATAATATACTTGTGGGAGGGATAAATATATATCCCTCGACTTTTATTTGATAACGAAGATAAAAAAATCAATGTTCGTGCCAAGTTTAAAAACGTTTGTCCAAACTTACGAATGCTGCCGCCATTTTACAGTACAGTAGGATCTACTTTATCCGGTTTAATGAGGAATACACAAGCTAATGCGAACTTTATTGCACTTAACTGCGCAGTCATTTTAGAAGAAGACAATATTTATATAAGAAAAAATAGACGAAAGTCCTCTTCCCTCTCTCTCTTAAACAGTGATGCAAACGTTCTACAATTGCAATATCGTTTAATAGTACAGTCACTCGGGCAGAAAATAGGACCTTACCTCCGAATTCTGTCCTACTGAATCGATTTGGCTGAAAATTTGGATTTAAACTTGCCTTACCCTCCTTTTCAAAAGTTATATATGGGCGGGGTGTGCTTTTTAATTGTAAGATGTAAAACTACCCTTAAGTGAAAAAAATAGGAAAACACGTATTTTAAGGTTTTATACATTAAAAATTAATTGAATGAATAAAATAAACATATTTTATGATAATTTGTTCTTTAATACAAATTTTCAACCCTTATAAACCAACCCTTATGACGAAAATAACGTTGAAAAATAATTGTTGATGCTTTAAAATGCTTAACTTGTGAATTAAAATCAATAAAAATACATTAATCCCTTGTGAAATGATGTTTCATTGGCTTCAAGTTTCCAACCCATAGAAAGCACCCCTTTATGCAAAAAAATACTAAAAATGGTCAATTTATAGTTTAAAATGTTTTAATTTTCTATTTAGATCACTACAAATTCATGACTCGCTTAAGAATAGATATTTCTTTAGTTTCAATTTTTCAACCCCTAAAGGCAACTACAACGTTAAAAATAGTTTTTTACACATACAAATTCTTAACTTATGTATTTAAATCAATTAAAATTTGTTCGTTGTTTATGTAACGTTATTCATTTGCTTGTAACTTTTTCAACCCTTAGAAATTACCTCCTACGCTAATAACAGTACAAAAAAACTCAATATTATTTGATTTTTTTTTATTAATCATAAGGTATAAAAAATACGTGAAAATTATGGTAAATTATTTAAAAAATAATAAAAATAGTAAAAAAATAGTTTAAAAAATGATTTTAAAAAGTTGAAAATAGGTAAAAAATAGTTTTTAAAATGTTTAAAAAATTATACAAAAAATCAAGAAAAATCACAATTGCTTAATAAATCTTCATCGACTTCATATTCTTCTTCATTAGATGGAGGGCAGTTTTGACAGTTATCTCCCTAGCATGTTGCGCACGTGGCATTACAAAATAACCATAGCCTCCTACAACCACACGAAGATCCGCAACCTTTTTTACAATTGCAAAAAATCATCTTCAATCAGCTGTTGAATGTTTTGACGTGAACTATTCATCTACAAAACTATTATACGTATTTTAGATACCTGAGAACTCCAAAATAGCTATATTTTTCACTCTCCAAAATTATCTTCTAAAAATATCATTAGTTTTTCTTCAATAAGTCAGTTAATTTTCAAGCTTTGATATATGTATAAACAGCTATTTGAAAGGTAATTTCAAGGGCTACAATAGAAGGCAAGCTTCATTAGAAAGTCAAGCTACACTTTAATTTTGACAAATTAATGGTTGTAACACTCGAAACAGAGAGTGTCCAAACCAAGACATACACTTTAATCGGTGATATTTCCATTGATTTTCATGCTACAGAAGTTTATGAACATTGAAAATATTTGTTGAAAAAAGAACTACATTTTTGTATTCTATCATTTTTTACGTATATATTATAGTTTTTAAGTCATTTTGAAAAAAATAAAATTTTTAGAAATTTTCAAAATAGGCGATACAATTTAATCGAACTTTTTTCAAAAATAATGCATTTTAAACCAATCAAACTCCTATATCTAATGTAGAACACTAAAATAAAATATAATATAGAAGAAAAACGATTAATTTTGATTCTGGTATAGATATTAGGTTAATTATTCTGCCCTTTTTTCTTAAAATTTTGAAGAGTCCATCTTTTACGAGCTATAACTCACTTAATGTATATGCAAACGACTTTTAACAGTGCTCATTTTAAAATAAGTTATATGGTCTACAAAAACTTTCCGAATTATTACCCCCGAAAAATGAACCTTTTTCTTGCAATTTAACATTGAATACATTGATCCAAGTATTCGGGAAAAAAATGTCTGCTTTCACCGACCATATCTTGCTTTGTATAGCACCTACAATATTTTATAAAAAATGAATCTTTTTGTTTTCTTATAAGTTCTCCATTTTCCTTTCTCCATACGTTTTTCGATCAGAAGCATATTTTTTGAGTTATTTGTGAAAGACCGTTAAAAACGTTACTTTTTGTATTGAAAATTCGCTGTTTTCAACCATGAATAACTCAAAAAGTACTGACTTTCGGGAAAAGTCTATAGAATAAAAGTTGTTTAGAATTTGATCATCTATCGATTTCCGTGGTTATTTTGAGCAAAAGAATTTTCACCTTCGAGAAGGGGTGGCAACCACCCATGGGGTGGAGCACATCGGCGTTATATAACTTTTGTTATTTGACCACTTTCCCATCAACTCACCAAATTTCAAGTGAATCGGTTGAGTCGGGCAGAATTCGGTGGTGAATATCCCGAGTGACTGCGCAATAGTTGGCCTATACATTCTCCATATCACTGATGCCGTTTCCACTCTCGACTTACCATTGACTCTGTCCCAGACGATAATGAGACGCAACGGCAGATTAGTGCCGTCAGAATTACTACTGCTCATAAAGAGCAAGTCGTGACACGGCTGTCTAGTTTGTCATTCTGTTGATTCTCACAGATGTTCAAGATTTAGCTGTGCCCTGTAAGTTTAGTATGTTCCATTACTTATAGGATCAAAGTCGATTGTAAAAAGCAATATTATCCCTTCTTCTTTTTGATATTTTTTTATTTCTTTTTTTTTTTTTAATTCTTCTTTGTGTATTCTTTGCAAAAATACATTTCATAGAGATACGTAATACTACTATTTTTTTTTTTTTAATGTCCGACTATTGTGCACACTTGGGCTAATGCAGACGATGGGATGATTTATAGCGTATGAAAATGCCAAGCACTGGCCGGGAATCGAACCCGGGTCCTCGGGGTGAAAGTCCAGTAGGTTATCAACTAGGCCACCGAGGCGGCTCAAATCGAATTTTAAAAAATATTCAAGACAAAAAAAGTTATGCATTTTTAAGAATTTCAAAAGGCCGTCTTATTGAAACTGTTGAACGAATTTTGCTGGTTAACGGAATTTATCACCGTAATCGATATTTGTGCCAAGTTTGAATCAAATCGGACCAAAATTGCGAACGTAAGCGTGCTGAAACACACACACACACACACACACACACACACACACACACACACACACACACACACACACACACACACACACACACACACACACACACACACACACACACACACACACACACACACACACACACAAACACACACACACACACCCACACTCTCTCTCTCTCTCTCTCTCTCTCTCACTCTCTCTCACACACACACACACACACACACACACACACACACACACACACACACACACACACACACACACACACACACTCTCTCACACACACACACACACACAAACACAAACACACTCTCTCTCTCTCTCTCTCTCTCACACACACACACACACACACACACACACACACACACACACACACACACACACACACACACACACACACACACTCACGAACACACACACACACACACACACACTCTCTCTCTCTCTCTCTCACACACACACACTCGCGCATGAACACAAACGCACACACACACACACACACACACACACACACTCTCTCTCTCTCTCTCTCTCTCTCACACACACACACACACACACACACACACACACACACACACACACACACACACACACACACACACACACACACACACACACACACACACACACACACACACACACACACACACTCACACACACACACACACACACACACACACACACACACACACACACACACACACACACACACACTCTCTCTCTCTCTCTCTCTCTCACACACACACACACACACACACACACACACACACACACACACACACACACACACACACACAACCCACACACACTCTCTCTCTCTCTCTCACACACACACACACACACACACACACACACACACACACACACACACACACACACACACACACACACACACACACACACACACACACTCTCTCTCACACACACACACACACACACACACACACACACACACACACACACACACACACACACACACACACACACACACACACACAAAGTGACTTAGAGTCATAATCGGTGTTAATTTCAACATTCCTGGTCTGGGTTTTACCACGATTACTGTTTTAAAAAGCTCACTTTTCCAACAGAAATTTGCTAATAATTAAGTAAACCCACGCTGCATTAATACAATTATTTCTAAAGTCCCTTACAGCGCCAGTATGTGACGAGTGAAGGGTGAGTACAAGGATGAACGCCGGCAAATTCCTTTACAACTTCTCCGTGTAAGAAATTCCATTATAAAGTTTCACCGGTATGAACAAAAACATCCCCTAAGGTGTAAGGGGTGCGTTGTTACATGGGAAATGTAAGTTGCTTACTTAGTTTCGGGTTAACGTTTGTTGTGTGTGTGAAAACGTGAAAATATCTTGGCTTGTCTAACCTCCTTCTTTCTGACAAGTCTAAAAATAAACTTGACACGCACCTGTCTCGCTCGCACGACGTAAGCTGACTTTCATACATTAACAAACATTCAACGTAAATTAAACAAGGCGAAATAGTAGCTTCGAATACTTATCGAAAAAAAAATTGTAAATAATTACTACATGTGCTGCATTCCAGATGTAATAGGAGCGGATTTCCAAAAGTACTTTTCTGAAAAAAGTACATTTTTTGAAATTCTAATTTCTAATTCTAATTGTTAATTCTATTTCTACATCTAATTTTTTAATTTAAGCTATTATTAAAATTTACATATATTAGAATGTCAAACTTTTAAATTACGTTGAAAATACGAAAATGAACCTGACCGCCATCAAATTTTCAAATTAAATTTCTTAATTTCAACAGATTTTGAAAATTCAGAATAGTAGTTTATACAGTTTTTAATCATGCTGATTACAATGGTGAAATTAAACTTCCAAAGAAAATTTAAGACAAAAACGTTATGAATTGAAATGGCTGCCATTTTGAAACTTTTGAGCGCGCGCGCGCTCACATTCACACACACACACACGCGCGCGCGCCAAAATGCGCACTCTATAAATTTTAAAGACCCCTCAAACAGTGATTTTGAGGTCAGGATTCACACTCATTTTAAGATCCCAAGTTTTGTCCTACATGGTGGTTGCTCGAATAGATCATTTTTCAATTGATGTTTGCTAAAAAATCACTTATTTTTTCCTGACAAATGTTTCAAATTCTAACCGTCAATCATAAGTTGCCTTTTAACCTTAAAATACGATTGTAATTTTTTAAATATCGTTGCAATTTTAGGTTCTGATGATAAAAATGAAATCTAATTTTTCAAAAAATGTAAATAAAAAATTAAATTATTATGAATTTATAGGCCTATTATGAATTTATAGGCGTTCATGGTATATTGAAATGTTTTATTATAAAATTTTGTTACGTTTTGAAAATTTGTTCAATCACGTCCAAAAGACATGATTATTTACCACTTTTTACATTAACGTGAAGAACTACGAGTTAGTTACAATCATTTTACGATCAGAAATTTATATGTCAATAGTGGAAGGAGTCGAGGCCATATTCAGAGTGAAAGCTTAGCGAACGGACAGCAACACTCCTGGTAGATTATCTAAAATCAACAAGGACCCGTCAGATGTGGCATGTTATCGATAAATGTAGGCCAATCAAACTGTAGCGCATGTTTTCGTGGGTTATAATTAAAAGCAAATAAACCCGCCACCAAACGAAATGTCCCACTTTATTGGCAATCATTTGATCACGCTGTTTCCCACTTACTCTAAACCAATCCACAGCCTGTTTGTTTTGAATTATTTGATTAGCGGCTAGAGATCAGGGTACGGATAAACGAGTATCTTTCATATATATATTGTATTATTACGTCAAGCATTCCGATCGGTTTTGTACCAGAAATAAGGGCGTGATTATTGAAACTGCATATACGGAGTACTTACTTGTTTATCAGAATGCTAGGGGACTCTTACACGTGATACTTCTCCGTTTTTGGCTTTACAATTAAATAACACCGACTTAAAACCGATAAAAAGTTTGTAAACGAAATTCCAGGAGTATTATAAAATGTCCCCTTGAGAGTGCAGCACAATGCAGACATGCGTGACAAATTGTTAATTGTATAATAAAACAGCTGATTGCTGAAAGCACATTCTTGAAAGCAATATTTAAATGGTTATTGTAGCCAAGGCTTAAATAATGTTTGACCTAATCAGTTTTGAAAGTAGAATCGATAAGACAATCGATTTTAATATGCAAATGTTATTGAAAAAGACTCTGTTTTTAGTAAACAGTGAATATCACTACACAGACATTCTTACTTAAATACGAGAAAAGTAGTTTCCGTTCAATGAATGAAAACTATCGTTTTTAAGAGAACGATCTAAAATTCAACATACTTATGAAATCCCTTGTTTCACAATTAACAGCTCAACTCAATGTAACAAATGTATTTTTATTTCGAAGTAGATTAATACCCATGTTTCGGTACTGTTTGAAAATGTAGCAGTCATGTTTAAGACGAGTATCATTATTGTCAGTTAAAAATTTTGAGGTTATGTTATGTCAAACAAAGAATACATAATCAAATGATCTAATAATGCCAATAATGCAGGCAGACCAAGAATGAATGAATTTGTATTGTTACTATTGCACTGCAACCTTTGTAGATCTTTGTACAACCTATGTACAATCTTTATTGCAAATTTTGCAACCTTTGTGCCCCCTTACTGTATATCTGAGAATATCAGTTGACAGCGCCTTCTCCAGTCCTAGTTTCTTAATAAATTTTAGGATTTATAGAGGATTCAAGGTGGTTAGCTCCTTCCACTTCCTAATTCATGCTTCCCAGTTCCTTATTGAGGTGTTTGAAGATGTTGCTCTGCTAATTCTCTTTCAATTTTTCTTTCTCTTGACCTGTTCTATTTGGCCAACCTTTTTATTCTGTTGTGAGATCCCTCTCGTTCCATTTTATATTCCTTCTTATGGAACACCCACAAGTAGCTAAAGAAATGAGGCCAGCCCTGCCATTACCTACGGTATAATAGGAGTTCGCCAGGTCTCCCAGGGCTCCGTTTGATACGCTACTAGGCTGGTATCATTCACTCTATCTGCACGAGTTGCCTTACACTTTAGAGTTAGCCAGGTTATGTTGACCGAATGTGTGTCTTGATTAGATGAGTGAGTATAAGCTAGTTACGGTGGGATCGCTTAAACTACCAGCTGTCACTTCAGCTGCCTCAGCCGGAACAGGCAGACACAAAATGTAAGCTCATGTCGGGCTGCACATGTAGGCTACATCTGCATTACAAAAAAGTAATGAGAAAATTAGGCCATGATTACTTCATATTGACGACCGAAATTGTAAAAAAAAAACAGTCACAATTTGTGTTCGCAGAATTTCAGTGTCAGTCGCGAAGTAGTTTAAAGTTATATTCTCATAAACATGCAAACATTTGTTTTTATGGATATAGATTTATTAGAATAATCTTTAACCCTAATAGTGTCATGCAGAACACAGTGAAGTGTAAGCAGTTTTCCTTGTACTGTGCATGGTAATGTTTGAAATTCAAATTAAAATATAATTTATGTTTAAAACTTAAAGTATTGTATATCATTGTTTGCAGAAAGAACTGATAAATTCAATGATTGTAAGCAAAAAAAATTTTAAGATAGTTATGACCTTTGAAATAGGAGAAAACTCTGTTCGTTAATTTAAAAACTCAACTTAGAGACCCATGCAAAAATAGAAAACATTTTTTGTAATTTATTTCAAAATATACAAAAGTTTCTAAATGTATACGTAAATAAGATTATATTTATAAATATATAAAATTCTTAATGGATGAAATGTAAAAAAGTAAACATTATTCTTGACACAAATGTCTGAAAAATACCTCCAAACATACTGTTGTATAAACAATATCTAAACTCAAATAAAACCACATAATTTATATACCATTTTGAAGAAAATTAATCACTAAATAATAATGTATAACATAAGTATGACATTTATTTGGAGAAAAATATAAAAAAATATATATATTGAGAAAGTGATTTTTTTCTCTGTCAAATTTACAAAAAACTTGTTTATATTCACCTTTTGAAAAAATAGTAAGTATTTTTTTACATTTTTTTCAAGATATACAAAAGTTTTCAAATTTAATCCTGAAGAGAACAATATAATTTATTTTTCAATAACTTTATAACTTTTTATGTTACGGTCGAAGCAATGAAATTAGTACACATTTTTGAAGAGAATATTTTACAATCGTTTAATGTCGGTATGAAAACAAATTTACAAACACTACTAATAGATATCATGAAATTAATGATACATGTTAAACGAATGTTAAAATTATTAAAAATTAAAGAATGTTACTTTAGTGGAAATAATCTGAAGAAGAAAAATAAATAAAATAAAATAAAAATAGGTTAGGTATAGCCTACTAATAAATTCACTTTTATCACTTGTATTTACTTATAAATCACTTTTCATCTCACACATTATTATTTAATAACAAATTTTTGAACACTTCAAAACACCAAAGAATTATTAAAAACTTACGTTTTCTAATGATATTCTCAAAAGATATATTTTGCAAACTGTACTCTCTACAAAGACTTTGCAGACAATTAGTATACAGCTGCCGCGCAAACCGTGAAAATCGTGCACTTTTAGCTTCAAAATAGAATATTAGACCTTTGGATTTCGTAGATGGCAAATATACTTTTAATAGAGTAATTTATAGAGTAACTTTTAATCTATTTCGTAGAACAAACTACGTTCAGTTATAGCATAAAACAGGCTAGTAATCGTTGTTTTCAATGAGGTCTGCATTTCGTAAATTTCTACCATAGTTTGAAAAATCATAAATACCAAACTATAATTTGTAGACAAATATGGTCAACAGATGAAATCTACAGGAAGATCTAATCTTTCAAAACGATACCAACCAAAATCATGTGGCTCAAAACATTTACTCGGTTGAATGTTTTTTTGAAAATTGGCATTTTGACAAATTCCACTCTCAGTATTGCAAGCAACTGTAGCTCTTCTAGTTTCTGCGTTTGTTTAGGATTTTATTAAAACAAATTAAAAGCAAACTTTATAAATCTAAAACATGCTAAGTAAAGCTTAGAATCTCTACTTTCTAATGGTATTTATTTTATTAAGATTGCAACAGGATAAATGTGTTAAAACAGTGTGTTAAAGCAACGGTGTTTTCAACGACTTATAAGTCGCTCAGCACTTAGAGGTAGGATTTTAAACGACTTGTAAGTCGTTCATCGCTTCTAGGGTTAAGTCACATTTTTATAAATAATTTGAAAATTTTTAGAATAGGTAGGCACATCCTAAAACTTTCATAAACTCGCGCAAGTGTCTGTCCGTCTGTATGTCTGTCAGTAAGGCATCTCTTCTCCGTTTACAATTTAACCAATGACTATAAAATTTATAGGAAATTGTTTTGTAGTGGTTCTAACTTAGAAAAGCTTAGAAGTTGACGAAAAAATATTTAGGTGTATTTACGGGATAAAATCTTATTGCCAAAAATATATTTTATTTTTATTTATTAATGTGGATATCATTTAAAAAATAAAAGTGATAATTGTTCTGAATATGTATAGATTTGTACATAAACAGTGTTTGTACACTGAACTCTTAGAAGAATCATAAACTTAGTTTGGATAAAAATAAGGTTTTCAATTTTTTCTCGATAGTTTACATATTTTTATACATTTTAACAAAAGAAGTTTTGAAGAATACTTCATAAACATAGAAAAACCTTTTGCAGGGTAAGTATAAGTAAAATACGATTCATAAGCAATTTTTATGTTTTGGCGTCAAATACGTTTCATAAAAAGTACCTAAATCGTACGCTACGAGCAGCACAGACCAACGTGATATGCTGTGTCCAGTACGTACAGATGACACAGACATCAGCTGATCCATTCATGAAAAATGGTGTACACGAACCCTCGCGTTCGTTCTTTAAAAGCACGTGCTCGAATATTGTATTCAGCTTTTCCGATCGGTTGAATAGTTTAGAAAATTAGTATCCTTGTTCTCTGTCCATGGCATGGTAGAATGTCGTTACTATCATATTGGTTTCTAAGCATACAAAATAGCAATTTAAGGGTAGGCATGATTTCCTCAGGGAACGCTGCACTTACTGGGGCGTCCTGTTACAGCCCCTGGGGGGAGGAGGGGACCTGTAAAAGACTCTTCGTGTTTTGTGAAAGTCGGTTTTAAAAATTGTCCCAATGGGCTTGAGCGTAGAAATGATACAAATTAGTTTGATTAAAATTGGTTGAAAATTGAACTCTTTTGTTTTTCATTTTGCGAATACACAGAGGAATTATTATTACGTTAATAAAGGAAATAACAGTTGTAAGGAAGTAGGTAACTGTTGTTTTGTTAGTGTGCACAGTCAAGGTAATTAGTTTTGATGAATTTTTAAACCGAGATATTGTTTATGAACAGTGTATACATACATACGAGGGTTGATCAAATATAAACGAGACTGACTTTCTAAAAACTTTTCCGTTGGACATTGAACTCTAAAGGGTGGGGTTTCAGGTAGCCTGGGAGATTTGGGACGGGCGTAGACGGGTAACATTTCCGTTCGGACCCTTCAGTATAAAACTATACAATGAGTGAGAGTGAAGTGCACGTTTCCGTGGAGCAGAGAATTATTATTAAGTTTTTGGCCAAGGAGGGGGTCAATCCGACTGAAATCTTTCGTAGATTGACGGCTCAATACGGGGACAGGACCCTGTCAAGAGCTCGCGTTTTTGCTTGGCACAAGGAATTCGCCGAAGGACGGGAAGCAGTAGAAAACCTCAGCCATGATCGTCGCCCGACCACTTCGGGAAGGTAATGGCCACTGTATTTTTCGACAATCAAGGCGCCTTTCACGTCGATTTCCTCCATCAACGACGCACAATAAATGCACAATATTATTGCGATGTTTTAGAGGCCGCAAAACAGTCTTTTCGTAGGAAAAGAAAATCTAAACCGGCGAGAAACGTCATTCTTCTTCACGATAATGCCCGACCACATTCGGCGAACTCTACGAGGCTTAAACTCGATCAAATTGGCTGGGAACCAATGGAACATCCCCCATACAGTCCAGACTTATCACCCTGTGATTATCACCTGTTTGGGCCACTCAAAGAGGCGCTTGGAGGCCAGCGTTTCGAAGACGATTCTGCGGTGGAGACCTTCGTGCTCCAATGGCTCAATGAACGCCCGAAAACTTTTTACGAAGATGGAATTAAAAAACTTCCAATCCGGTGGGAAAAATGTGTTACTCGTGCGGGAGACTATGTAGAAAAATAAGTTGTATCAAGAATAATTTGTAAGTAAGCAATAAATTTTTTTAAAAATCAGTCTCGTTTATATTTGATCAACCCTCGTATCTAGGTTTTTTTATTTCTCTCTATAGGTAACGCATACATCAATGTTAGTGAAGAAAGTATTTGAATTGCTCGTTAAGGTATTTCAAATTTGGCTCACTTATTTGAGTTTTTGATTCACTTATTCGTTTTTAAAGTTTATTTCAACCCTACATGCACTAGAGTTCTGATAATTTTCTGTCTTTTTGGTGTCCATATTTTATTGATTCGCGTTTTTTTTAAAGTTTGCTATATTATTAGCAACTTAATAATATTTTGTTTCAACTCGACCATTCGGCACTTAGTTTGCGTGTTTGTTCTTTACGCAGTTTTGGCCTAACGCATAGACCGATTGTTTTCAAATTTAGTACGAATGTGGCTTGTATAAGCCCTGAACACTATGTGTGATACGTTTTTCCATCCACTTTAGTTTCAAAATGGCGGGTTCACATTTAACGTTAACGAGTGTAGTTACTGTCTATTCAATGTAATACTGGCTGAAAGGCTAATAGAAATGTGTTTTCGTCAAAGAGAAAGAGAATAAAATTTTAATAAAGTTTGACAAGTAACATTTTTCGCAAAAATTAAGATTACCAGTTACATTGGCTGGAATGTTTGTGAGTGCGTCAGGAGCTGTCGTGGAGTGGTAGCCAGGAAATTAATATGCGAAGTTTAATGTTCTTTGGAATACTAGTTTAAAGCTATGCACATTTGAATAGTGGCAAATCTTCAGTGATGTTAGTCCAGATGGTATCTTACTCCAAAGCCGTCGAGCCGTTGTGTATTTATTGTTTCATTAAGAATTGTTCTCACTAGTGGGTTCCTGTGGTTTTGAATTTTGATATGAATTCTCGAATAGTGTGAATAGTTCAACGAATGGAATCTTGAAGGATGAAAATTGAACCCGCTGTAATATATTTGTTATTGTATTAATATCGAAAATCGAATTAGTGTAATTATGCGGGGGGGTATGTTTCTCATGCAGTTTAAAACATGTATTGTCACTAGCGCATTGATACAATTTTGTGGATGACGGTTATTTGGATGATTCAACTTTTTCAAACGATACCTTAAACAAGTAGCATTGTTTTGCTGTTTTGAGACTTAAAACTGATGTAAAAATTTACCCTATTTTATACAAAAAAAATCGCATAATTTCTTTAATGCACAGTTTTTAAAATTTTGTAAAACTGGCTCCATTTACACAACTGTAGCATAAAAACCACAAATTTTATAAGACTTGATTTACGTAGAAGCAAATTAAATGATAAAATTTTGAAATTTTGCTTCAAGACAGTAAAAAACTTTTGTAATAGCATTCTGTAAGTTGTTGATTTATTTTTAAAATAACATTAGGAAAATGCCAGTGCTGGTACATTAGCTTCGTACAAGAGTGTGGGATCCGTTCTCGACCGAGATTAATGAGATTTTTAATTGTGACTATAAATCAGCAAGTGTACGTTCCTTCTGAAAGACAGTAAAGATGGTGGTCCCGTATGGTGTATGTTGTCATTAACCTAATCTAGGGACAAAACATAATGCAAAATAATTGTCAGCTCATAACTGGCATTAACGGAATACTTTAGTCAGTGAAACATTAGAAAAGTAATAAATGAAAATTTAAATGTTCCTTAAAAATTATTTTACTTTTTCAGTAAAATTATTTACGAAGATACTCATTTTGAAGCAAATGATGTACTTAAGAAAACGTGTTTTTATTTTCCTCTCTTCTTAATACACCTAACTATATTTTTTATATATAGCCGCAGTTACTCACCGTTGCTTTGCTACCGTTAAGCTGATCCCTCGTTCTCATCTCTTGGAATCGTATGCCACTCAAACAGACATTAAACAATTTATAATTAATTTTAAATACCTAACATTTACGTGATTACCACCGAGTTTAACTAAAATATCTTAGTTAATTCGAAAAAAGAAGTGTAATAAAGAAGTGCAATAGCATTAAAACGCAACAGTTTTCCACTGGTAGACTTTGCAGAAGATTGGGTGTAAATCAAAAATGAGTTTGATTCATACCATATCTTCTAATGAGTAGCCTACTAATTTTTTTTTGTGTTTAAAGTCCGACTATTGTGCACACTTGGCTAATGCAGACGATGGGATGATTTATAGCGTACGAAAATGCCAAGCCTTCGCCGGGAATCGAACCCGGGTCCTCGGGGTGAAAGCCTAGTACGCTATCCACTATGCTACTGAGACTGCTATTGCCTCTTCTTATTTATCTTTATAGATCTTCTTATTTACAAAAGCGGAATTGATCTTCACTTCGAACACAAATTTTTATCTTTGATTGAAAATGTTAATAGCCTACTAATTGAATGAAAACTTTTCTTAATTAATTTGTTTGCAGCAGGTATTTAAAAAAAATTGATTTTTTTCACTTAAGTTTCACCAAAGATATTAGTAAGTACAACACGTTTTTAACAGAAAATTAAAACTGAAATTATATGAATTACAATCATGTGCGAAGACGGATTCCTAACAATGAAAACAATATTACTCTCGTGTGCGCATGGTCTGTTTCGGGCACATGACCTACTAAGAGTGAAGACCCTCCGGTCCCAACAGTTGTGCACAAGTATAATGTTTTACCATTGTGCGTAACGACCACGTGCGCATCTACCACGGTGTGTTTCGGGCACATGATCTACTAAGAGTGAAGACCTTCGGGTCCCAACAATTGTGCGCAAGTATCACGGTTTTACCATTGTGCGTAACGACCACGTGCGCATCTACCACGGTGTGTTTCGGGCACATGATCTACTAAGAGTGAAGACCTTCGGGTCCCAACAATTGTGCGCAAGTATCACGGTTTTACCATTGTGCGTAACGACCACATACGCATCTACCACGTGTCCAAATAGTAACAGCTGTAATGAAAGTTAACCAAACCAACTTTTTCCCCATTTTCACTGTAACAGAACATTCGGATCTGTATATTTTGAAAAGGATTCGCTTAGCCGGGACTCTTCGTTCCATTTACCTTCAATAAAAATATTTCCACTGTCACGTTACGTCGAAACAAACAAAGGATCGCTCTACACTGTGTCGCACTTTGGCTAAAAGCTTTGAACAAAAGTCAATTACCGCGGTAAACAACAATAAATCATATGTTTTACTGTACAACGCCATCTGTATTCGTTTAATAACAACAGCGAGGAAAAACTTTTTAAAGTTATGTTGTCAGACCGGTTAGACTAAGACGTATTTCTTTTGGGGTCTGGAAAGTGGGTGCAGTGTGATTTACTTCTTAAACCGTCTCTTGAGAACAAATCTTTTATGAGAAATTAATTTATGGTGAATTATAAACGCAAAGCGCAGCTGTTTCTGAGATAACTAATTTGCGTCGTTATTTTGTATTATTATTTTTTTTAATCTGTTTTCACCATTATAATCAGAGGTGTGTGTGTGTGTGTGTGTTTTACGTAATGAAACGTATCCGAGGTCCAACAACATCGAGTTTGCCGAGTTTGAATCAAACTGATCCGAAATTGTAAACGGTAATGTAACTGCTTGCACTTAGTGCACACACGTAGGCTATATATAATTACAATCCGTCAAGTGGTCAGACTCGGAACTCATTTCAAGGTCTCGGGTCTAAGCTGTACCATGATGGTTGCTTGTATAACTCCTAAGTTGTTTTCCAAGGAAAATGCATATATTTGATTGTTGATGTGATAATTTATTGTAGCATGACATTTTTTTCAATTTAAAAATTTATTTACGAAATCCGGGTTTGAAGTGGGCACCCAAAAAAACTTTTTTTTAAATTCAAGGTTTATTTGTAACGGGGAAACAGAAAAGACGTGAGTAGAGCATGGAAGGACTGACAGAGAGAAAGGATTAGAGTTTTTTATATTTTTAATTGATCCTTTAATGTTTTCACCTGCTTCTAATGTTGGCCCAACTAATCTCAGCCGTAGAATGCAGCTGACACTAATGAATTGATTTAGTCAGCCATTAAGGATCAGGAACTACTTTTTAATTGCAATTAACTGCACCAGTGAAGCTGTACCGAACGTTTTCTTCCGCTACTTTCTTAATTATGTTACACTATCTTATATCTTCCTCTTTAAATTTATTTGCTTTTTCCCAGGCAGCCTTTAGAGGATTATATTTTTTTGGCATTTAGCCAAGGAACGTTGTGTCTTTTAAATGTAAGTAGAAAGTTTAGAATGATAATGCATACAGATTTTAATTACGCTTATAGTGGTTAAGTCAGTTTAAAAAAAGTGTAAGACAAACAAATTATTTTTGTAAATCCGTTTGTATCAAGTCATAGGGATTATTCTATGCCTGTCATAGCCTGGGTATTTATTTTCTTATGGCTGTCAAATGGTTTTATTATGATGATATCATAATGACTGATTTTGGATAACAGACATTTTTATTTATAATTACCTTCTTACACTATATAAATGAAGTAGAACTTAAAGGACATAGGAATTGTCATTGCTCATCTCTTAAATGTTAACAAATATGAATTAAATACTTACATCGATCAATGTTTACACCCCATCGGCTTATGGGTTCCTGGATGTGTTTTACCCAAACAATATTGTTTTTAAGTGGTAAGTATATCAAGTTTGGCAGAAATTTATCTCATTCCTCAAGGTTATTGATTCGATACTTTTAGTTACTACCATAAGCTTTTTCCGTTAAAGCCGATCCATCGTCCTACAGTTCCAACCACTTAGTGAATGGCCTGAGCGAGAATTTCTCAAGTATGTAGGAGAATTCCCCTCCAGCAGTCCAGTGACACAGAGTCTGCCAATCTGAGTCTACTGTTAGTACTCAGTCATAGTGAAGGAAAAGGTGGGAGCTATGGTGAAGAGTAGGGACTCGACCTCTCACTCGCACACTAGTGTTCTTAGCAGGCTAACTTATAGTTAGTTTAACAGGCATAAAATATTAAAGTTAAACAGTAAAACCAAAATGATATTGGTTAGTAATATTATTTCATCGCTATCGGTTCCAAAATCATGACAATTAGTGCATTTCGTTTTTAAAAATTGCAATTTCAAAAATAAATCCGGTCGTTATTATGTCATAATTAAACAGCAAAAGGACCCGGGTTCGATTCCCGGTCAGGGCTTGGTATTTTCATACTCTATAAATCATCCCATCATCTGCATTAGTCCAAGTGTGCAAAATAGTCGGAAGTAAAACACAAAAAAAAACAAACAAAAAACAAAAATACAACAACAATAAAAAAAATTAACAGCAAAAGCTGTTAAAAAAAATTATAAATATGTTCATCCGATTTTGGGAATTAGGCCTTTTAGATTTTTGTTTATACTCTGGTTTTATTTCGATAAATTTTAAACCGTACAATTTAAAACCTTTTAGCATGTTTTAGATGTCTATTTCATCCCCTGTGTGAGAGTTTGTGCAATATGCTTAAACCTTGCGTTAGACAAATAAACTCTTGCTTTGTTACTTGTAATTCCATAATTAATACAGTGTTAGAATTGGTACACTAAAAGAAACTAGTGAGTTAACCTCAGACCTACCGATTACCGATTAGGTGGATGCTCGGTAACTGAGTAATGCTTACACGAAAGCACTAAAAACGTAACCCTACACAAGGGGATCCGTTGTGTGTGTTAAACTCATGTGGAACTAATTTGCTATTCCAGCCTTCTTACCGCAAATGGAGGCATTGCTTGGAACTTATTCAATTATATGCTAGATTTAGTAACGCACTAAACTCTGCTACTTGGTCCTTTGTACAGTCTGTGGCGGAAGTAAGTTGTTCCTAACAATCTTGGAAAATGTTCTCTCGGCATTGGTTTTCCTGTAGCGCCTGAATTTATACGCATTTGCCCCGCCGGCGTGTGGTTGCGACTTTCTAAAAACTAACATCTCATTACATTATGTAACAATAACTTTTTTATGTTACACAGATTTAAAAACATATACAAAATATATCTTCATATATTTTATACACAAAAATCGATTTTGATAATAGCTTGAACAAGTTCGTTAAAAGAAATCTCCTTTCATCTGTTTCAAAATGGTGGCTATTACAATTTATTTTTAAAAAATAGTTACTTTTTATCTGACAATTTAAAAAATCCGTTAATCACCATCGTAATCGCCGTTAAAATTTTGCAACAGTTAGCATTTCAAATTTCCAAATTCCATGAAAAGTGAACCTGATGGTGGTCAGGTTTATTTATTGTATTTTGATTGTAAATATAGAACTTTTAAAATGCCAATTTAATATTAATTTAAACGCTAAGTATACATGTAAAAACATTTGAACTTCAGTTTTACCACAGACAGATGTAGCCATAACGATTTAGAAAATCAAATTTCACTTGTATGATCAAGTTTAAAACTGAATCAAATAAAATTTGAAATTTTCAAAGAAGATTGAAAATTTCAAAGTACTTATTTATGCAGATTGCTAGGCTGGTTATAATGGTTTATAAAAAAATGTTATTTATTTATTACAACTAAGTCAATAAGACCTATCTAGGAGTGTTGATATAGCTTAAATATACTGTATTACTTCCAGCCCAATGACTAGTTCTAATCTATTGCTCATACATCGCTTTACGTTCACATTATAAGATCTTGCGGCTTTGTCCTTTTCAGCTTGAGTACATCTCCTCTGGCATGCAGAGTCGCATTACCTCTTCCTTCTCGAGGTTGCTGATTCCAATCAGATGTTCCCCGCTAACTCACTTATTTCTTCCGCAGCTGTGGACATCTCTGAATCCCAGTGAAGATTAGATTATATTACGTACTAGAGGAAGGGATTATAAAAGCCCAGGTATTGCGGTCGACGGATTTAATGTGCAACTAAAACCTCTTAAGAAATAGTTTACCAGATTGGTGCTCATAGTAAGTTCCAACAATCCACTGATTAGCGTCCATCCTGTTGGAGGTCCCTAGAGTCCTGGAAATCAAAAACTCTTAGCTACATGCAAGCAAGAGCCTCACAATCATAAATTATGTGTTATGCAGTTCTCTCCTCCTTACTTCGTAATCTGCACACAGTTTCTCCGTGGTACATACCTATATTGTTCACGTGCCCCGTTAAACCATAGTGTCCAGTAATGATCCCATGATTTTCCTGAGTTGTACTCTACCTAAGACCTCTGCCACCCCATTAGGTCTTCCATGAGGAAACTTGCCCAAGATGCGCTTGCTGTGGGAATGCCCATGAAGGTTATATGCCTGATGTGGATTAATCCACCTATTGATAGCAGACCCGGCCAATGATATAGAAAGCCCCAAAGATGGATCGGGTCCAATAAACTTAGATGCAGATCCCAGTCCAGCCAGTCATCATTACCCTCAACCTCCTTATTCCCCGGAACCCAGGGAAGAATAACTTGGTTTTCCAAAAATATAGCATTTTGGATTTCCTAACCAGCTTGGAAATTATAGTACCCCCAAGTGCTTTGATTGCTGCCTGACTATCGATATAAATATAAAGGCCCGTTTCAAATTCTTCCGAACACAGTCATTAATGATCATTACGTTAGCCTGGAATACTGTTGCATACTCTCCCAGGCCAACAGCTTCCTTTGTCCTTGGTTTCAGGCAGTACACCTCAGCACCAGTGCTGGTCTTTGTCTTGGAGACATTTTGTATACCATAGTCTTTAGATTTTCCCAGCACACGACTTTCTTCCTAAAATATCATCTTGTTGTCAAAGGATTTAAAAGCCATTCCTTATTTGGCTATCTAATCAGTCCCCATAATTAAAATCGAGTCTCTAATCTTTTCTGTGATTCTAGCATGCCGAAGTTAAGAATTGTCAGACTTCACTATATTGCAGACTGATTTATTTGGAGAAAAGCTATACACACGTTTTAATTGTCAGACTTCACTATCTTGCAGACTAAATGCTGATTTGTGTAATATAACGTATAAACGATTAATCTTTCCGAGGCACTCCATGACGTTAAATCAGCTGATTTACGTGCCTCCTCCATGACATAAAGGTCACTGTAGGAATGAATCGTATTGAACATTATCATTTCTGATGTACCACGGTGCGTGAATAATACTCCGCAGTACCTTGTTTTGAATTATATTTTAGTGTTTGACATCTTGCTACAACGTCAGAGTTGTATACTATACGTCCATATGTGTTTCAATACCTGCTTATGTAGCTTGTTGTGTCTAGTCATTTGTAAATGTCAACTCGAAAATCACTGCATTTTTCTAGATCCAATTTTGTGTTCTTCCTTCTTTTTCTTGACGCGCTCCTTCCATCTGAGCTTGGCGTTCTGTGTCATCTCCAGATATTTTTCAGATATTCGTGAATCTATAGTCACTGATGTGTAATAGTTTTTTGCTTTGTAAAGTCAACAAGTCTTAGTTTCGTTTAGCTAATTTAGTTTTCCACGTGTTAATTGTTGTAGAAATATTTGCAGTTTATTGCTGACCTCAACAATATTTTCTCCGACAGCCATTACTGCATGTCATCTGTGAAAGTAAATACGGTGATATATGCTGTTTGTGAGATGATTTGTTGTAAATTGCAAATATAGTATTAGCTTAAGTGCACTGACTCTTGCATGTATTGATTTTATTTTATTTTTTTATTTTTGTGTTTAACGTCCGTTTATTGTGCACACTTGGGCTAATGCAGACGATGGGATGATTTATAGCGTATGAAAATGCCAAGTCCTCGCCGGGAATCGAACCCGGGTCCTCGGGGTGAAAGCCCAGTACGCTATCAACTAGGCCACCGAGGCAGCTGTATTTATTTTAGTATGTAATGTGCATCTCCTATTCTAACATAAAATGTCGGTGTTTCAGTTAATATTTCAGAGTTAAACCCTCCTATCTTTGGGTAAATTATTATGTCACTTACATTTTAGATCCTGGTGTTTTCACTTATATCCAGGACGACGCTGGAGGCTTCCTCACGCCGATGTGGCCGCAGTGGCGATCAGATGTAACTCAGTGAGATTAGTGTATTCAGACAGGTGCTGTCTGGCGTTCAAAGCGATCACAGCACGTCTTGCTCGATTTGACGGCTAATCTCGGTACTACTGTTTCAAACATGACAGAAAAACCTATTGAATATGTTTGAATATGTAAAATCGCACAGTCTATGCCATCCCAAATATAATAAGATAATAAGATAAATAAAATAAGATAATTATTTCATTTTACATTGACATTGTTTTATTAACTTACATTACGGTAGTTATAATATAGTTTAACCGATAATATAAAACACATAAGTTAAAAATGTTATAAAATAAATTAGAACGCATTGGGTCTATAAAATCTTAAAACACTTGTGTGAAGTTGCACATGTAGGCTATTAAAATTTTTCGTTTTAATTAATTATTTTTGTTACTGGCGTATTTTGAGGTTACGACAAGATATTGGCTTTCAGTTTTTATTGTTGAATTTTTGATTAATGATCAGGTTACTTTTGATAAATTGCAAGCAGACAATAGTTTTACAAAGGCAAATTAAAATGCGTTTGTGAAAATTCTTCTCGTTCACAATAAGCCATTTATGTTGTTTATTGAATCCGTGTAACCTTTACAGTAGACTGCAGCGTACAAACTATATTTTTGTTACCGCTACCGCCGACGCGGGCGCTTCGGTGTGTAGAGCCTTTAGTTTCAAAAGTTTGTTCAATACTTTAACAATTCTGCGGACCTGATCTATTGTTGGATGTTTTGTTATAAACCCAAAATTGTGATTGAGATTAGTTTCCTTGCTTTAAGGATATGTTTGAGGTATTTGAGTTTCTCAAAGATTTCTGAAATAACTAGTACTAAGGATATGGGTCGATAAATTCTCTTTTCGTTGGTTGACCTACCATATTTTTGGTAATACTATTACTTTAACTGATTGCTGACATAGTTTAACACATTAGAAACTTTAGAGCTATTTGTTAAGTTCTAAATTTGTTAAAGAAGCCATATCTAAGGCTCTTCTCCTTCTGCTGAACACTTCGCACAAAAACCAAAACTGTGTAATACTGACAGATTCCAAGGCAACAGTGCAGGCCCTATCATCATCACCGGGCAACAATCTTAAAGAAATACATCAAAAGTTACGAACGCTTCAAAAATTAAGCAGAAATATAGTGTTCCAATGGATCCCTTCTCATGTAGGTGTGCCAGGAAATGAGGCTGCAGATGAGCTGGCAAAGAAAGGTTCACTCCTACCTCAACACAAACAGTTGCCCAATCCAAATAAGGCAAAAACCATGCTCAAAAATACAATGAAGAAACAGTAGATGAAAAAAATGAAGAGCATAGCAAAAGACAAACGCTGGGAAAATATAGACGAGGAATGGGACGGACTGAAGGAGAAACCAAGGAGACAGTCAGTGGCACAGTTCCGTCTTGACACGGGTCATGTCTGCCTCGCCGCCCACTTGAAGCACATTGGAGTCTATTCCTCTGAAATGTGCCCTCTGTGCCAAGAGACGAACTCAAATATGAACAAGGAACACCTGCTGACATGCCCTGAAGTGAATGCTGATTCGAGACGACAGAAGAGCTTCGCTCGGCTGTATTGGGAGGCAAGGAGGCTGATAGACTGGAGTCCAGGCTAGACATAGGAAACAACAACAACAACAACTTTAAAGCTAATTTATTACGACAGTGCAATTGCGTTTTCAAAACGTGTAAAATAAAAAATATTGTAAAAATTCGATTTAATTACAAAAGCGAGACAGCTGCGTGTAGTGAATGTTTTTAGTGCTGGGTGATTTACAAAAATCTAAATTACAGTTTCTACCGCTAATGCTACGTGTGTTATCTCTTCAATCGCCTGCAACATTTATTGCAACCGTGCACCGGCAGCAGAACAGTAAAAGCTTTTTGTAAAATTAATTTCCAACTTCCTCGGCAAACTAGATTACAAAGGATCAATGTTATGACACTTTTCAAACACCTGCTTACTCTTAAAGTTAGCAAGTGATAAGCTCGATCACAGTCCTCCCCCTGAAAGCTGAATAGTTCACTTTTATTCAGAAATCGAGTTATGGCCCGGCAAACTCTGTTAACAGTTCGTCAGTTACCTTTGCGAGTCGCAAATTTAATTCCCCCCGAAAGTTTTCCCGACGTTCAACTCTTTAACTTCGTAAAGTAATTTTAGCGGTTTTATCTGGATTACCAACTTCTCGCCAGTCATTTAGCTTTCACGATATTCTTACACTTCGTGATAACGATGGGATATTAAGTAAAAAATAAAGTGTAATTGTTCAAAAAAAATTTATATAGTCTAGCTAACGTGATGGAAGCGAATTTCCAAACAAAAAGTAACAATTATACGATATTTTTTTATCATAAACAGTTACAAAATATAATTTCACAATTATATGCAGGTGTATTTACATTTGTATGAGTTTACATTTGACATACAAGTCAAATTGACAAATCATTGGTACAAATTGTATCCACAAATTATATGAGCTCCAAGTGTTCCTCACAAATTGTGTACAACAAAAAATTGTAATACTTTAACTTATAAGGTTCACTTTTATATGTTCTTAGGCTATGGTAGTTTTTGTTATTAATCAGCTGTTTGCATTTGTTGGCAAGTTTGTTTTAATAGGCTAGTTTGTTTTAAAATTTTGTTTGTAAGTTTGATTTACTATTTTGTTGTGAAATCCTTACCCATCTTCTAAAGTGAGTTCATGAACAAACATCGCATAGGCACCATGTTTAATTTTATACACTGTGAGTTTTTCATTTTCTTAAAAATTTTTCGTTACCGTGTCCTACAAGTTTTTTATTTAGATTTTATTTACATCAGTGCACATGTTGGTGAGTATAAAAACTACCCATTTGTATAATTTTATAGTACGAATTTAGAATATTTTTACTTAAAAGTACTGCCACTGACCAACAAATTATGATTTGAAAGATGGAATAATTTGTATAAATGTAAATGCAGGGAGTATGTTTACGATATATTTGACATGTATGAGGACTTGTATGATCATACAAATTATGTATGGTTATGCTTATATCTCACACAAGCCCTCAAACGTCTATCCCAATATAAATGCTATACAATTAGAATGTGCATAAATTTTCAAAGTAATTTAAAAATTTGAGCTAATGTTTGTGCTTATTTTGATAAGGAGGTATGTTTCAGAGTCCAATGACAACAATGGTATGATTTGTTTAAATATTTTGTTTATCTGTTATATTGAAACTGAGGGACAGTTTCTCTTGCAAAGTTGTTAAAGTCATTATCAGATTTTACATTTTTCACAAATTTTAGTCAAAATTGCGTATTACACCATTACAAACACAAACACTGGTCTTTATAAATAGATAAATAAAAATTTTAGGACTACTCAAAACGTATTTAATTTCAAATTAGTTACAATGGACTTATGTTATGAACTACCTAATTATTACGTGACCGATATTTTATCAAAATCTGATAGACCGTTTTGAGTTTTTTGTCGATAATTTTCTGGGGAAATAATTGAACATAAGGAACTTTGTTGAATCTTTTTTGCAAAATTAATCTGTTAATCTTTTTCAGATATTTTGGTTTCAAATCACGTTTTACGGCAACAAAACAACATAAATCACGTTTACTCTAAATCGTTTCTAACGATATAAAGCAAAATTGTGCGTATAAAAATACCGAACTAATTAAACGAGTGTCAATTTTAACAAAAAACCATCTTGGTCAAAAGTTGGCCTAAGCATAAAAGAACTTTTTTGACCAATGGTGCACTAAAGGGGTTTGGTTCAAAACTCATAAAAATATACTTTGAAAGTACATTTACACTTTTTCTCTGAATTTAAAGAGTCACTATATTTTCATTTTTTCACCATATTCTTCGAGAAATAATTGGATGTAAGAAAGTTCGTGTAAGGTTTTCGCAACACTAGACTACAGTGTTAATTGCAATATCTCGCTCCTTAGATGAGGTTGCGCTTCTCCCCTCCCTTTAAAAAACACGTCTCCTCACATCCTTAGTTAATTTATAACGTTACAATTTTGTTTAACTAGACAATAATTAAACTTTATTAGTTCCAAATCTGCACACTTGAGTGCGCTAACATAGACTTGTCAATATGAGGCACAAGCACGCTCCAGTTCCTCGGCTTGAAGAGCCGTGCAATTAACACATTTTCCGTGGAAGAGCTTGCAATATCCTGACGTAAGTGGTGAATGAAGGGCGGTGGGGAGGGACAACCCGGGAAATCTCCGAGGGCGGAGTTTTCTATTCTTAGTAGAAAACGGAAAACTTTATTGTTTACTGAAATATTCGAGGCGTGAAGTATTTAAGTTGTTTTCTTTGACGAAAATACGATATTGTGTTGGAGAACACCGGACAAAGTTTGTCATAGTAAGATTATGAAAATATAATACATTGTATTTGAAGCAAATTTTTCAAATGAGCAGTAAATTACTTTCAAAAATGCACCTTAGCACGAGTTCGAGTGATTAAAACGCAGTCAGTTCGATGTGTTTTAGAACTTGCGTACCCCAAGGTCGTAGGTTTGAGACTGCTGTGCTTTTCCCTTGACCATAACGCAGATCCCCGCTCTCATTATTGTTACTGGTATAAAGAACAAAAGTTAAGCAAAACAAATTTTTCTATATAAACAAACAAAAGCATTATAGAAAAAAAAGGTGGCAGTGGCATGACTGCCGACAGAAGTGACTACTTCTTATCACGGGTTATGGCTATATATTTTACACCACAAAATAAAATTTATAGTCGATTTTCAAAATCATGAGTACGTTCATTTCAGTTTAATATATTTCTAAATACAATATTATATGATTTTATGGTTTTTTCCAAGACATAGATTTTTGCTACTCGACACTAGAATAGGCTATAACTGACCATGGAAGAAGTACGGAGTCCCAAATGAATTCCTGCTACTCTTAATATCTGATCCTGTGACTTATTAATTGTCACTGTAAATGCCAACTTCAATGGAAACTGCAATATTTTAATTCGGAAAGGCAGGTTGTTTTGAATTATAAGATTGTTTCAATTAAAATCATTGCAAATGTAAACTTATAAACAATAATTTTATAATAAATAAACAGGGATTCAGATTTTTAAAACGGAATGCATCTATATCCATTATCAGGTACCTAATCCATGTTCATTTTAAATTTCATCTCAATTGGTCCAGTAGTTAATGTGTGATTGAATAACAAACAAAAACACACACATAAACTTTCAAATTTAAAATATTATATTAAGATGTATAAAATATTATTCAAACGTCACTGCTGTAGCCTACAGTTAACACATATCACAAAACTGAATACTAAATAATTCAGTTGCACTGAGTAAGTAGTATAATGGTATTTAAATATTTATTATTCACGCCTATTAATAAATAATAACGTATAAAATGTCACTGTTACACAGTTAACACTTGGCACAAAACTAAATAATTAAGTTAGACTGGGTAAGTAATATAATGGCGCGAACATACACGTTTTCACTTCAAAAATACATTTTAAAATATATATATATATATAAAATATATATAAGAGCGTGATGTTTGACTTGGCAAACTGAATTTTTCCCGTCCAAAACAAACATCCATACCCCGAGCACATATTCCACCGTCAGTAGGTCTATTCTGACTTGTGCGATCCACGACGTTGTTGATTTGACACCTTGTATATACTTAAGGATGGCAAATTTCACTGTTGGAAGTCTATGATGTGTCCATAGAATAGCCTCCTTCTTCTATATATATATACCCTATATATATATATATATATATATATATATATATATATATATATATATACATGAGCGTGATGTTTGACGGCAAACTGAATTTTTTTCCGTGCAAAACATACATCCATACCCCGCCATAAGAAGTATTCACTTCAAAAAAGTCAAAGTGTTTAAAAAATATTCGTTCAATCTACTATTCCCTCCCTCTTTGTTAAAGCCGTTAGATTAATGACAACTAGGGACGGCGTCAATGGAAAGGTTTAGGCTTACGTTAGTGGCTCTACCTTGGTCTAACCTTTCCTAAGATATCTGTGAATAAATCCAGACATAACAATTACGCCGGTAAAGGATTTCAAGACAATCTTGTGCTGTTGTTATTTTGTTTGTTCTCTAAAGTAATAACCGTATCTTTTCATTAAACTTAATATTTGTTCTTTAGTAATTGTAATTCCGTACTTTACTATGGATTGCAATTAAAATGGTGACATACTGTATGTAGAGGAAGTCAGGACGAGTTAACAGAATGAGCTTGTGACGTAGAGGTGGTTTAAAAGTCCGTTTTAGACAGGTAAAGGTTGTGTTTGTGCTTATGAACAACTTAATATATTTGTTTAATTTTCAAGAAATAATTTTGTAGTGTTAGTCCTTTTTAAAGATATGCGTTTAAGAGGTTTATTTTATTCAGTGTGTCTTCGTTATGTTGGCATGCAGGTCCGGTTTGTCCATACCTAGAATCGTTTTTTAATTTTTTTAATTACAAAGAAATTGATGTCTTATTTGAAAAATATCCTAAAAATGTATGAGTTGCTACATTCTAAAAATAGCAGGTTCAAAAACTAATGTGAAAAAATAGGACATAATTTCTCAAAATTGGTTCATCAAATTTTACTTTAATTTTGGTCACTTTGTAATTGTTTGCAACTCAAGTCAGTGTGAAAAATTTTTTAACGAAATTTATTTTTCAATGATAATTTTTTTAAAAAACTCAAAATCAAACCTTTTTTTGGATTTGTTTGGTTTGCAAACTTCTTTTATTTCAAAGTATTGAAAATGCAGACGCGTTACCATTTTTTATATAATTAGTTTTGGGGCGATGTCTGACAAGTCGATTTACAAAAATCAATTCTACTATTAATTTTTACAGAATACAGAATACAGTGTGGATGCGAGGCAGTCTACATACGACAAACGGGACGAAAATTTAGAACTAGGTTTAAAGAAGATGTAAGAACATTCAAATACGGCAAAAATGATTCAAATTATGCGTCACATTTGATAAAAAAAGGGACACATACCTCGAGAAATAAGAAAACTCCATGAAAGTACTACATATGGCAGAAAAAGGAAGACGTATGAACATTTTAGAGAACTTGGAAATTTTGAAATCTAAATTAAAGGGAGAAAACATAATAAATGAACAGATATCGTCGCAAGCAGACATTAAGTTTAAAAATCTAAAAATTTTCAAAAATTAACAGGAGGGACGACCGTTGAATAGAAAGTTTGAAAGGAGCCAATCAGAAGCGAGCGAAATGGATGATTTTGAAGAGCCAATCATAAGCGAGCACGTCAGGGTTAATGTACATGTGTTGAATTACTTTCAAGACAGTAAAGAGAAAAACTTATAAATTTTGAAATATTTGAAATAGTCGCCATTTTGAAACTGTTAAACGAAATTCGTAATATATATTACTGTAAAACTGTAAATAAATTCGTTATATATATATATATATATATATATATATATATATATATATATATATATTAAAGAACATGTAAGATCATTCAAACACGGCAAAAATGATTCCAAATATGGGTCACATTTAATAAAAAGGTGACACACACCTCGATAAATAGAAAACTCCATGAAGGTACTACATGCGGCAGAAAAAGGAAGAAGTATGAACATTTTAGAGAACTTGGAAATTTTTAAATCTAAATTAAAGGGAGAAAACATAATAAAATGAACAGATATCGTCGCAAGCAGTTATTACGTTTAAAAATCTAAAAATGATCAAAAATTAACAGGAGGAACGACCGTTGAAGAGAAAGTTTGAAAGGAGCCAATCAGAAGCGAGCGAAAACGTATGATTTTGAAGAGCCAATCATAAGCGAGCACGTCAGGGTTAATGTACACGTGTTGAATAGAGGAGGGGTATGAGGCGGAGATAAGAAAATTATAAATAGGACGGCGCATAATATTGGTGACCAGTATAGATAGTTTTTGAAGATGGAGGTTCTCCGAAACGCGTCAACAAAAGTAGAATTGACGAAGTTATGGAAGGCAGATCATTATACTCAACATAGCAGAAAAGAAGAAGAATATAAAAAGAAAATTAAGTCTCCCCGGTAGGTTATAGCTTCGAACAATACGTTTTCGTGATTGTAATTATTTAATGTTAGAAAGTTTTTGTAATGAGGTTTATAAAAATAAAAAAACAGTTTTAATCCCTATATAGCTATGGCCTTAACTACGCGTATGTCATTGACAAGCGATGTACCCTTAGAATGATACCTGTAAAAGTCGAAACCGGCAGCGAGTTCAACAGATAAAAACTGTATTTTCATTATAAATCTCAATTTTGTTGTTTCCGTAGACTTAGTTAAAGAATTAAATTTCAAATTAATTTGTGGTGTGAAAAATCCATGGTGGTTATTGTTATTTTTTTTTTTAATAATACTGAATATACAAAAATATTGGAATATTAAAATACTTGCTAACATGATAATATAAAATTCCGTTACTTCATGACGACACAGCTACGGCTACGTGTCGCGTTTGTTTCGCTGAAATATTGCCCAATATTTTACGTTGTACAGGCAATTACAGTAATTAATTGTGGCTGTCATTTTACCACGGCCTATTGATCTCCTCGCACTCGTTCTTTCTGTCAGGTGTGAACTACTTGTTTGTTTATGTGAAAACATCAGCCAGGCTGTTGTAGTGAAGTAATGCCTCAACATTCGCACAGATACGACAAATAAAAAACAACTTTTAATAGTGATATTGTCAGTCTTCTATAACCAATAAACATAAATACAAGTTCCAAGAACTGCGCTACACCTACGTAGTGCGTTGTACTGTCTGTTGTTTGTTTTATCTTGACGCTTGAAGAAGAAGCGGGGGGAGCTGTAGGGGATTGTCTGCTTATACGGTACTCGCTTGTTAGTGTTGGGACTATTGATATGCAATCTGTAATATTCGAATATGTATTCAATAAAATGGATTCGAATAATTTCCTTAATTAAAGTAATTGCTATTAAGGCTGTATGTGATTTTCAGAACTAGACTGACGATATCGATAACGTTGCTTTCCTGCCTGTTTGTTTGTCTGTCCATAATGAATATGTATTGTGACGAACCGATATTAAATTATGATTTTTGCATTCAAACAATTCAATTGGAACACACCACACAGAATCAAACAAGGAAAAACAATTAATAAATTATATTTCAATTTTAATGTCATATTAATCTCATTATTTATTAATTAATTTGATCACTATTAATCCTGCACTAATAGGTTTTTAAAAATGTGTAAAATATAACAAGTATGAATTAAAAATAAATTTATTTTCTCTTTATTTGTTTCACCCAACTTTGGGGTACACTAAATCAATCACTTTTTAATGTTCTGTACCTTCCTCGTAGCCCAGTATTGCTTCATTCGTTGTGATATTGCTTTTCTTTCTTCGTCAGAGATTTGGATCGTTCGCTTGGATTTGACTTTGCCTTGGAACCGTTGCTTCTTGTCCTTGGTTATTGTTTTGGCTGTTCTGTCCATGAGCATAGTGTCAGTGATTTGTAGTTCTGTTATGTCTTTCTCTGTTTCTCTAAACCAAATTGGTTTGGCTCTTCTATTGCGATTTATTTATACCAAATTTATTATACTGTACTTTCATTTTTTTTTATTATTACGTTGGTATTTTTCGTCGACTGAGGCAATAGTAACACATTATCACTTCCAGCATTAAACGTTATTCCAGGATGCAAATTATTAGTTTTAATTGGAATGAAGGAAGTTATTGTTATTATTTAAGAATATCTTTTCAATTATTATCAACGTAACGCGTAAAGTATTCAGTAACACTAAACTTAGTCGAATAGTAAGCTTTTTTTTTAATTTAGTCGAATCGATAGTTATTTGTTCATTGGAAAAACTGGATAATACAATCGTGAACCACTAGTAGTTGTAATGATTATATAAACAGTAAGTATTCGAACAGAAGCATTTAATTCAAACAATTATTCGTTCATTTGCTGCCGAGTGCCGCATTTAGAAGTTATGTATGTGTTCCCACATTTAAGTTAAAAAATATTCACTAGAAAAGTATTCAACTACTTTCTTTAGTATTGGAATAAAAGTGAACTATTCGAATAGCCCGAATACATACGCCTGATACATTTATGTTAGTGACACGATACCGTAGTCTAAATGAATATGTTTTTCTTTCTTAACGTCTAAACTTCATGTTATTACTGAGGACGAAGGATCAGCGTTAACGGTTAAGGTAAAGCAGCGGAAGTAACTGCGTCCCAAACCCACAGCCTTGAATTACACAGTTCAGAAAAGTAGTAGACTGACTGAATTTGACTGGCTAAAGACATTTTCTTCTTCCACTACTAACGGTAATCAGAAAGCTTGTTAGACCGTTTGAGGTCAAGCGCCACGATAAAGCGAACAACCCATACAGGGCTAAGTCCTGAGAACCTCAACCCTTGTGTTGAGGCAAACATTGTGTCCATATATATGCATGTATACAAGAACGAGTTTTTAATGCAAGGGGATTGGGTTGCTTTGAAAGAAAATTCCGAATAGAACTTTTTTTTCTAAAACAGACGAACAGCTCCCGGTATAAAGGCAGGAAAAGACATCTCTTCTGTTACACACCTGTAAAAGCGATTTGCAGGTCTAGCCGGTGCTAATTTATAGGACACAAAATCCTCGCCCTTTCAGAGGTAAAGATAAAATCAATTGGTTGTTTACTGGGAAACGAAATAACAAATTACGGACTTAATTAGTATTGTGTTTTTTAAATAGTTTGACCATTATTTTTTTTATTCATGACTGCGACCTTTGTAGATCTATTGTGCCCCCTTTCTATATCCCAGTGTTATTCACAGCGCCTTCCTTTTTAGGGAATTCTTAGCTGTTGTCAAAACACAACGATTCATTATGTCCAATTTTCCTCCTTCCCAATAACCATTATTTCAAACTTGTCTAAATTAACTACTAAGTGTCACAATATATCTGCAAGTTGTCCATCATTTCTTGCGATCCCGTCGATGTCTCGGAGATTAACACAATATCACCTGCGTAAAGTAATAAGCAAAAGCCGGCCTCGAACTCACACCCGCTTCCTTCAGCGCCGCTAAGATCAAGTACAAAGAGTAAAAATAGCACGGAGCTGAGCAGACAGTCTTAAACCCTTTTGAGTTTCAAAAATATCCAACACCCTATCACCGTATAACACACCAGAAGAGGTACTTATTTATAAACTTTTAATACCCCGCAAAGGGATGCAGACTAGCTGCACCTATTGAGAAGATTTAGACGTCCCTCGCGGTACCCGAGTCTAACAAACACACTTAAAACACTACACTTGCGACTTTAACACTTTACACGTACATTTATGGCTTCGGGCAGCTAATAGTTCCATTTAGAAGAATTTAATGGATATTTAAACAGACGGAATTGAGGGAACAATTTTTGCTCTGGTTTTCCATTTCATGGCCAGTTCCAATTTTGTGGATTTTTATAAAAGGTTTTTCGGCAGACAAGGGAATTGGGTTTGCCTGGCTGCAGTTACAGTTACGATTTAATAAAGAAATTTAATTATTAATAACGATGATAATATGTATTTTAATGGCTTTTGGTGTAATTTAGTCGCGCGCAAAGTATTAATATAAAATTATCAAAATATAAATTAATATAAAAAAATAATGGATCTTAATACTTAGACCGTAAGTAGATGTGTACGTTTACAAAAAGTATACCAGCCGGCAGACGGTCTATGTGAACATTGCCTCAAAATGTGTACGGAATTATGCATGTTATTTTGTGTGGTAAATAAATCATTGTTATTATTATAAGCATTTTATCATTTTTATAAACATGCTTTTTCGTTGCATTTGCTTTTTTACAGCTTAAATAACGTGTATAAGAATCTTCTCCTGTATTTTACATGGGTAGATAATTGCTAATTAGTTCATATTCCCACCCGAGAACGTTAAAAGATTACTGTTTGTATATGTATATTATATGAAGCTTCAAGCCTGAGCAAAGGTTAGGTTCCACTCCGCTGTTACTACAATAAACAAAGGTGTTAGCTGTCACGTTATCCGGGCGCCATTTTGACAGCCGATATTAAATATTTCGGTCTTCGCAACACTCTCTGACAATGTATCGACTTTCATGTATTGTTTGCTCGGGAACGAAAACAAATCGATCATTTTTATAAATTACATTATACGAACTGCAACTGGGAATACGTACACCATTGTCTTTGGTGCTACTCTTGTGACCGATATTTAGTTTCCCCAACGTAGTAAAACTTACAGTATTTCGTGTGCTGACATTCTTAAAAAGAAGGCAGTTTTTATAACATTATCTTAAAAATGTGTATTGAAAATTAAGCTATTGAAGCGGCTGTTACGGATCTTGAAATGAGCGCCGATCCTGGAGCTTTTCGTAGGTTTATATATATATATATATATATATATATATATATATATATATATATATATATATATATATATATATAAAGTGGAGTCAAATAGTTCCCGGAATTGAAGAACGAAAATTTATTGAAAGTAGTATAATATTTTAATTATATTTTCCTTAAAAACTCTCTTCCTGCATGTACACACTTCTTCAGCCATTCATGCAGTTGTTGGAAACACCCCTGAAAGCCATTTTTAGAAAAAAATTTTAGCAGCTTCGTCCCTTTTTCCATCATTTCTTGTAATTAAACAAAACGATGTCCTTCAATGTCATTTTCAGTCAAGGAGACAGACGAAAATTCAGTGCTTCAAGGTCGGGAGAAGGAGTCCCAGAGTGGTAACATTGTGTTTGACAATGTATTGTTTCACCATCAGCGACTATGTGACGTGGTATTATCACGCAACAAAAACCAATCGTTCCTTGCTCATTTTCGTTTAGTTTTCATCTAACTGCATCTAGTAGCCTTTCCAGGATTTCCTTTTACATTCCTTTGTTAACTGTTTTCCTTTCAGTACTAAATTCGTAGTCAATCAAACCCTGGTAATAAAATAATGAAAAAAACACCCCAATATCACTTTATCCAGGCTTTTTCCGGCTCCAAGAGACATTTTCTTAGTAATGTTTTGGATTCCATTCAGCAGACTGACGTTTCGTCTGAGGATCGTAAAGGAAGCATCATGTTTTTTCTATCGGATTTTTACCTGTTTCTACGACTGAAAATGGCATTGAAGAGACACCGTTTTACTCATTCGCAAGAGGTGATGGAAAGTACGACGAAGCGGCTAAACGAAACTTCCAAAAATGGCTTTCAGAACTGTTTCCAACAATTGTATGAACGGTGGAAGACGTGTGTGCATGTAGAAGAAAGGTAATTTTAAGACAAATAAGGTTAAAATATTATAAGTTCTTTCAATAAATTTTCACTTTTTGAACTTTTTAGTCTGCATCATATACATGCAGACTATATCTACATATACTTATATCTATATATGTATGTATATAAACACAGTTCCGAATATATATATATATATATATATATATATATATATATATATATATATATATATATGTGTGTGTGTGTGTGTGTGTGTGTGTGTGTGTGTGTGTGTGTGTGTGTGTGTGTGTGTGTGTGTGTGTGTGTGTGTGTTAAAACGTTCACATTCGTAATTAAGAAAGATATCATTCATACTTGGAAGAAAAATCGATTTTAACATCTTGGACATGTTCGTTAACCAGAGAAATTCTTTCAATTGGTCTATTATGGTGATCATTTGATAATCTTTTAAAAATCATAACTTTTTGTAATCGGCTTTAGAAATTGCGTAAGTTAGCATTTTGAATTTTGTTTAATTTAATGTGAAATTTAATTTAGTGGCAGTCGTTTCATTTTCGTACTTCCAATGTAATTTTAAAGTATGAAACGCTAATACATTCAGATTTTAATTCTGATTATGACTGCGGAACCAGAATTTGAAAAGAAGGTAATGTGACGAAAATGTTTTCATGGAAATTTTCGCTTCCATCACATCAGCGATACAGCTGCGTGCCGCGATTATTTCCATGTGATTTGAGATATATTTAACGAAATTGTAGATAAAATATGTGAAGGTATTTCAGATTGAGAGTTATAGAAGTTAGCGTAGGGTGATCGAGAGGTCAGAATTGGAGGCCGTTCAAATTCCCGAGTCTAGTTCTTACCATGATGGCCGCTCTAATAAATCATTTCCCAGTATAAATTCTTTATTTATCAATTTCTTCCGTTTATTTAATGTTAATAAAAAATGTTGGTTTACGGGAAATTCGTTTTAATGACACAAGCGACACAGCTACGTGCCACGATTACTTATTACAGATCTGGAAACGATAAATCTCCTTCTGAGTTAGCTACGAACATGTTCAATGTAAGACTGCTATTTAGGAAAACAATAGACAGTCCAATATATTAAGTTGACGGTTGAAACGAAATAGCCGCTCTCATATTGGCAGAAAGTTTCGTTGTGCCTCAGCTGTTCTGTCTGAAAATATAATGGGAGAACGTCTTGTTGTGTTTAGCTGAGCTGTTGTTTTTTTGTGTTCAATAACGATTCGTTTGTATTTTGTTGCTGACAATATAGTTTCCCTAACTGCAGGATACGTTATGAGATGTGAACCTGAGGTAGAATAATTCGTAAACATATAACACAACCACGTACTAAGGACCTGCGGGCATATTTATAGACTATACGATAGGCTGATTGCCTGTAAGAAGTTTTAGAGCCCTTTTAATCTGTACCAAGGTGGGACAGCTTATGCGGAAGATATTTAGTTTAAGTATGCAGACACTGGCGACCTCCAACAGTTTCAATATAGCCTTATCTATACATGCGGGTCCCTATACGGGCGGACATTTCATTTCATCGTTTAATTATACCTACCAGAAGTAGCATATACTTTTGTATTTTAATGGCTGAAAGCAATCTTTCAAAGTCCGGAAAACCCTGAAAACTGGCAAAAATGGGCATGGATAGAGAAAACCGGCTGTATCTAACCCCATGGAATTACAGCAGATTATAGAGACGCTAAGTGCGCCCACTCAACATTCATTGGAATGAGAGAGATTGGGTTAATCATCTCAAATCATGCAGCGATCAAACGTACATCTACAAACGTCAATCGGGAGTGCAAAAGCGCAAACTGAGAAGAGAAGAGGTGAAATCAAGGAGGCTTCTAATTAAACCTGTAGAAGCAGAATCATTTATAATTAAAAACTGAGTTTTAAGAAAACCGTTACTTGTTTTCCACTTCCGAAACTAATAAGTCAGTAAATCAGAACTACACGTTAATATGGTTGCCTAAAATTCGGTTTAAAAATAAAACCTACTTTACTGGATTTTACATTACATACTTAAAATACGCTATAGTGTTTACACTTTATTGAAAGCAGAGTCTTTTATTTTATATCCTAATATGACCAGTATAAATTTATTTACTAGTAAATATTCAACATTTTCATATTTCATCATAATTAACTAATTTTGTGATCATCAACATTAAACAGAAAAACATCAAAATTGTCAGCTTGATATGTGTTATACAGAGAAAATAGGAAAGTGGCAGAAAAGTGAACTAAATATAACAGTTAACTGGAAAACGTCTTAAACGCTATCTATCGGATTTATTATCAACTATTACTGACTAAAGTATAGTAAGGGTAGATCGTTGTGCCACATTTTTTCTCTAGAACATTACATCAACGGTAGACCGTTGCGCGACAGCCAAAGGGTTAAAAATATTTTCGATATAAATTCGATAATTTAATTTCACTTTACCGTAATAGATATAATGTAATTTAGAAAGAAATTATTAAAGTGCAGAGAGTTGATAAATATTTAAACGAAGGTGGGTTTTGTTAATATTTAAATGGTGGGGACGTCGAAATATATTTGAATACTTTCTGTAGTAGAAATATCTGATGAAGTAGAAGAGAAGTAAATAACAGTTTAATCAGCAATGAAAAGTCAGCGGCTGATCAGAGGCCGCTAATGGAAAGCCTGTGTAAGTTATTGCTTTGTTTAATCGGCTTAGGTCTCGTTGCGTTATTAAATTATTACTGCTCTATAATGTACCAACGTTCCAGCTTAAAGCTGTAAGCGATCGCAGTTATTTGTGGACTGTTTCGGAATTTACTTTCTCTGTATACGAAGTAGTAAGACAAGTTTGACTGATAAGTCTGTTTTTAGATTTTCTGAATAAAATCTAACCGTCATTCTTGAGATCGTTTAGAGTGACGGATAACAGAAATACTCCACTCGTATTTTTGACGATTGATAAAATAACATACTATACTTTGTTTATAGCACAAAATATTATATTTAATTATTTTAGAAAATGTAGTAAATTTCCTTAAACTTTCTTTTTAATTCTAATTACGCATAATACAAATTTCACAAATATAGTTACTCGTACAGTAAATTTTCCCTACTTAACCTTTCGACAAATGTTCACGTAAAATATGCTAGAGCGCCTCTCGCAGTACTCACGTGACTGTTTCGTGATCGACTTATACGCTGAATGGTATTACCGTTAAGTAGTGTGACAGTGTATATTTCAATAGAAAAATTCATGCACTCTTTCCTAATTTTTTCTCTTTCCTAAAAATGTCTTTAACGGTACATTTATATTGGGATACATGTATAAGGATTTGTATGAAATACATACAAATGCTCATATGAATTGTATGAGCTCCAATATCTGTACCAATAATCAGACAGCAATCAAAGCACTTTGGGTCCTATAATTCGGTCCAAGCTGGTCTATGAGTGTCGGAAGAACCTCAGTGTTCTGTCCCTGAGAAACTGAGGTTACTCTTCACTGGGCTCCACCACTTAAAGTACTTAAAGTACTTAGAGCACCGCTCACACCACTTAAAGTACTCACGTGATTGTTTCGTGATCGACTTATACGCTGAATGGTATTACCGTTAAGTAGTGTGATAGTGTATATTTCAATAGAAACATTCATGCACTCTTTCCTATTTTTTTTTCTTTCTTAAAAATGTCTTTAAGAGTACATTTACATTGGTATACATGTATAAGGATTTGTATGAAATACATACAAATGCTCATACGAATTGTATGAGCTCATTCGGTCCAAACTGGTCTGTGAGTGTCGGAAAAAACTCAGTGCTCTGTCTCTGAGAAACTGGGATTACTCTTCAGTGGGCTCCAGGGCATAAGGGATTGAAGGTAATGAGGAGGCAGACCGACTGGCTGGACTGTGATCTGCATCTGAGTTTATCGGACCCTAGCCGAATTTAGGGATCCCTCTATCGGTGGATTAACAAGCAACACCAGGCAAGATAGGGTAACCTTCATGGGCATTCTCTAGAAAGCAGCTCTTGGGTAAGGTTCCACATGGAAGACTTGAGGGGGTGGCAGACATCTTTGGAAAAAGCGAAATTCGAGGAACTCATTACTGGGCACTGTTGTCTGAGGGTGCATATGAACAGAATATGTATGTACCACGGATAAAACGTGTGTATATTATACAATAAAGAAGAGGAAACTGCAGGACACATAATTTATGATTGTGAGGTTAAGGGGTTTCGGTTTCCATGATCCTAGCGACCTCCAGTGGATTGCGCTAGTCAGTGGGTTGTTGGAACTGACTAAAATCACCAAAGTGCTGAAGAGGTACTTAAGTACCTTAGTACTTAAGAGGTTTAGTTGCACAATAGGCTCGTCGATCTGGGGTTTTATAATCCCGTCTTCTAGTTCAAAATCTATGAGCTCTAAAATTTCCTCACACATTTTGTATGAGTAAAAATTGAATATACTTAAAATGAGTTTATTTTCATATGTTTTTATGTTATGGCAGTTTTTGTTAGTTATTAGATTTAATTAGCTGTTTAGTCAGCTGATATTTCTTGATTTTTAGGCACATTCAGTTGTATTTTGTGGGTAAATTTGTTTTAATATTCTGTTTTGTGCAGTATGATTTACTATTTTGTTGTACAGTTTTCAAATCCTAAGCCATCTTCTAAAATGAGTTCATTAAGTAAAATGGTATGAAACTGTGCACCATTAGTTTTTCTTTATTTTACAAACTTTCGTTGCCATCAGATACAAGTTCTTTTTTATATTTTATTAACATCGGTGCACATGTTGATAAATACGAAAATTTGTCATTACTAGATTTCCATTTTTTGTAACAAATTTAGAATATTTACACATAAAGACACTGCCACTGGCAAGCAGAAATTACCATTTGAAAGATGGAATGATTTGCGTAAATGTAAATGCAGGGTGTATTTTTAAGAGCTAACATAACTAAGGTGTTATCTGACATGTACGAGGAGTTGCACGATCATACAAATTCTGTATGTTTATACTTAAAACTCATACAAATCATCAAACGTTTACCGAAATGAAAACCCTCCATTACCAAATAACACCAACGTGATCGGTGTCAAAATGTGCGTCAAGTAGCAGTTTGCATTTAATTTTCAAAGAGATTTGATAATTCACACCGCAATAATGTATGTAAACTTTAATGTTGATCACTAGATCATATTTTCAATAAGGTATCAAAAATGTTTCTAATTTACTCAGGTATTGAATGGACTGAAAAGACAAACAGTCTAGACAGCTAGAATGCTGAAAACACACACACACACACACACACACACACACACACACACACACACACACACACACACACACACACACACACACACACACACACACACACACACACACACACACACACACACACACACACACACACACACACACACACACACACACACACACACACACACACACACACACACACATACACACACACACACATACATACATATATATATATATATATATATATATATATATATATATATATATATATATAAGGCGGTTTTAATGACATCAAAAACCACGTACATCCGTTTAAGTTAATTGGAATGAAAGTTCTGCTACTTCAATATATTTACTGTATTTATTTTCATCCTGTTTTTATGTATTACTGTAAAGTCTACGGTTTTACTGTTTCGCTGCAGTATCGTATAACAATATAAACACAAGCTTATCTGATGGGGCGAGAGTTTTATTGGATATAAAGTTCAGAACCTTGAAATACATACAAATAGTTTTTTTGAAACTAAAGGCTAGCTGCTCCTATTGTGCACACATCTTAACAAATTTTGTAGGTGGATATATTTTATATATACATGCCACATAAACATGTTTCCTGTTTCTTTTATATATCGCGTATACTTTCTCACTATACGTGTATATATATATATATATATATATATATATATATATATATATATATATATATATATATACTACTATATATACTCTCTCTCTCTCTCTCTCTATATATATATATATATATATATATATATATATATATATATATATATTATGTGTGTATGTTTGCGATCAAATAGTCAATTTCCTAATAAAATAACACATTAAGTTATTTATTTAAATTTAAAACACGCATTAACAGTAATACTTCAATACATTCTTAATAAAAATCATTACAAAAATATTTTTTTGAAAATAGGTAGAACAAAAAAAGAATGTAAGCCAAAACTAACATGTTTACTAAAACAAAATTTTTGAAAACTAACTGAACAGGGTAAAAAGCTACAGGCCAAAAAATAAATGTTATTTTATAGAAATTAAAAGCGATGAAATAAACAGTTTAAAAAAAAGAAAAAGTAGAATAAAATTAAAACTTGTGGATGAATTTATTAAATTACAGAATTATATTTTATTTTATACCGGTCATCATGAAGACATACAAACATAAATATAAATAACTAGATTAAAGACACTGTGCAATAGTACAGTAAATAAAACAGTTTACCATTGTTTTAAAATTACTAGAATTAAAAGAGTTCTCGATATTATTACCATTGTTTTAAAGTTATTAGAGTTAAAAGCGTTCTGGATATTATTACCATTGCTTTAAAATTATTAGAATTAAAATCGTTCTCCATTTTATTACTATTGTTTTAAACTTATTAGAATTAAAAGCGTGCTCGATATTATTACAATTGTTTTAAACTTATTAGAATTAAAAGCGTTCTCGATATTATTACCATTGTTTTAAAGTAAGTGTTCTCGATATTATTACCATTGTTTTAAAGTTATTAGAGTTAAAAGCGTTCTGGATATTATTACCATTGCTTTAAAATGATTAGAATTAAAATCGTTCTCGATTTTATTACTATTGTTTTAAACTCATTAGAATTAAAAGCGTTCTCGATATTATTACCATTGTTTTAAACTCATTAGAATTAAAATCGTACTCGATATTATTACCATTGTTTTAAACTCATTAGAATTAAAAGCGTTCTCGATATTATTACCATTGTTTTAAACTCATTAGAATTAAAATCGTACTCGATATTATTACCATTGTTTCAAACTCATTAGAATTAAAAGCGTTCTCGATATTATTACCATTTTTTTAAACTCAATAGAATTAAAAGCGTTCTCGATATTATTACCATTTTTTTAAACTCAATAGAATTAAAAGCGTTCTCGATATTATTACCATTGTTTTAAACTTATTAGAATTAAAAGCGTTCTCGATATTATTACCATTGTTTTAAACTTATTAGAATTAAAAGCGTTCTCGATATTATTACCATTGTTTTAAACTTATTAGAATTAAAAGCGTTCTCGATATTATTACCATTGTTTTAAACTTATTAGAATTAAAAGCGTTATTGATATTATTATCATTGTTTTAAACTTATTAGAATTAAAAGCGTTTTAGATATTATTACCATTGTTTTAAACTTATTAGAATTAAAAGCGTTCTCGATATTATTACCATTGTTTTAAACTTATTAGAATTAAAAGCATTATCTATATTATTATCATTGTTTTAAACTTATTAGAATTAAAAGCGTTCTCGATATTATTACCATTGTTTTAAAGTAAGTGTTCTCGATATTATTACCATTGTTTTAAAGTTATTAGAGTTAAAAGCGTTCTGGATATTATTACCATTGCTTTAAAATGATTAGAATTAAAATCGTTCTCGATTTTATTACTATTGTTTTAAACTCATTAGAATTAAAAGCGTTCTCGATATTATTACCATTGTTTTAAACTCATTAGAATTAAAATCGTACTCGATATTATTACCATTGTTTTAAACTCATTAGAATTAAAAGCGTTCTCGATATTATTACCATTGTTTTAAACTCATTAGAATTAAAATCGTACTCGATATTATTACCATTGTTTCAAACTCATTAGAATTAAAAGCGTTCTCGATATTATTACCATTTTTTTAAACTCAATAGAATTAAAAGCGTTCTCGATATTATTACCATTTTTTAAACTCAATAGAATTAAAAGCGTTCTCGATATTATTACCATTGTTTTAAACTTATTAGAATTAAAAGCGTTCTCGATATTATTACCATTGTTTTAAACTTATTAGAATTAAAAGCGTTCTCGATATTATTACCATTGTTTTAAACTTATTAGAATTAAAAGCGTTCTCGATATTATTACCATTGTTTTAAACTTATTAGAATTAAAAGCGTTATTGATATTATTATCATTGTTTTAAACTTATTAGAATTAAAAGCGTTCTAGATATTATTACCATTGTTTTAAACTTATTAGAATTAAAAGCGTTCTCGATATTATTACCATTGTTTTAAACTTATTAGAATTAAAAGCGTTATTGATATTATTATCATTGTTTTAAACTTATTAGAATTAAAAGCGTTCTAGATATTATTACCATTGTTTTAAACTTATTAGAATTAAAAGCGTTCTCGATATTATTACCATTGTTTTAAACTTATTAGAATTAAAAGCATTATCTATATTATTATCATTGTTTTAAACTTATTAGAATTAAAAGCGTTCTCGATATTATTACCATTGTTTTAAAGTAAGTGTTCTCGATATTATTACCATTGTTTTAAAGTTATTAGAGTTAAAAGCGTTCTGGATATTATTACCATTGCTTTAAAATGATTAGAATTAAAATCGTTCTCGATTTTATTACTATTGTTTTAAACTCATTAGAATTAAAAGCGTTCTCGATATTATTACCATTGTTTTAAACTCATTAGAATTAAAATCGTACTCGATATTATTACCATTGTTTTAAACTCATTAGAATTAAAAGCGTTCTCGATATTATTACCATTGTTTTAAACTCATTAGAATTAAAATCGTACTCGATATTATTACCATTGTTTCAAACTCATTAGAATTAAAAGCGTTCTCGATATTATTACCATTTTTTTAAACTCAATAGAATTAAAAGCGTTCTCGATATTATTACCATTTTTTTAAACTCAATAGAATTAAAAGCGTTCTCGATATTATTACCATTGTTTTAAACTTATTAGAATTAAAAGCGTTCTCGATATTATTACCATTGTTTTAAACTTATTAGAATTAAAAGCGTTCTCGATATTATTACCATTGTTTTAAACTTATTAGAATTAAAAGCGTTCTCGATATTATTACCATTGTTTTAAACTTATTAGAATTAAAAGCGTTATTGATATTATTATCATTGTTTTAAACTTATTAGAATTAAAAGCGTTCTAGATATTATTACCATTGTTTTAAACTTATTAGAATTAAAAGCGTTCTCGATATTATTACCATTGTTTTAAACTTATTAGAATTAAAAGCGTTATTGATATTATTATCATTGTTTTAAACTTATTAGAATTAAAAGCGTTCTAGATATTATTACCATTGTTTTAAACTTATTAGAATTAAAAGCGTTCTCGATATTATTACCATTGTTTTAAACTTATTAGAATTAAAAGCATTATCTATATTATTATCATTGTTTTAAACTTATTAGAATTAAAAGCGTTCTCGATATTATTACCATTGTTTTAAAGTAAGTGTTCTCGATATTATTACCATTGTTTTAAAGTTATTAGAGTTAAAAGCGTTCTGGATATTATTACCATTGCTTTAAAATGATTAGAATTAAAATCGTTCTCGATTTTATTACTATTGTTTTAAACTCATTAGAATTAAAAGCGTTCTCGATATTATTACCATTGTTTTAAACTCATTAGAATTAAAATCGTACTCGATATTATTACCATTGTTTTAAACTCATTAGAATTAAAAGCGTTCTCGATATTATTACCATTGTTTTAAACTCATTAGAATTAAAATCGTACTCGATATTATTACCATTGTTTCAAACTCATTAGAATTAAAAGCGTTCTCGATATTATTACCATTTTTTTAAACTCAATAGAATTAAAAGCGTTCTCGATATTATTACCATTTTTTTAAACTCAATAGAATTAAAAGCGTTCTCGATATTATTACCATTGTTTTAAACTTATTAGAATTAAAAGCGTTCTCGATATTATTACCATTGTTTTAAACTTATTAGAATTAAAAGCGTTCTCGATATTATTACCATTGTTTTAAACTTATTAGAATTAAAAGCGTTCTCGATATTATTACCATTGTTTTAAACTTATTAGAATTAAAAGCGTTATTGATATTATTATCATTGTTTTAAACTTATTAGAATTAAAAGCGTTCTAGATATTATTACCATTGTTTTAAACTTATTAGAATTAAAAGCGTTCTCGATATTATTACCATTGTTTTAAACTTATTAGAATTAAAAGCGTTCTCGATATTATTACCATTGTTTTAAACTTATTAGAATTAAAATCGTACTCGATATTATTATCATTGTTTTAAACTTATTAGAATTAAAAGCGTTCTCGATATTATTACCATTGTTTTAAACTTATTAGAATTAAAAGCGTTCTAGATATTATTACCATTGTTTTAAACTTATTAGAATTAAAAGCGTTCTCGATATTATTACCATTGTTTTAAACTTATTAGAATTAAAAGCGTTATTGATATTATTATCATTGTTTTAAACTTATTAGAATTAAAAGCGTTCTCGATATTATTACCATTGTTTTAAACTTATTAGAATTAAAAGCGTTCTCGATATTATTACCATTGTTTTAAACTTATTAGAATTAAAAGCGTTCTCGATATTATTACCATTGTTTTAAACTTATTAGAATTAAAAGCGTTATTGATATTATTATCATTGTTTTAAACTTATTAGAATTAAAAGCGTTTTCGATATTATTACCATTGTTTTAAACTTATTAGAATTAAAAGCGTTCTCGATATTATTACCATTGTTTTAAACTTATTAGAATTAAAAGCTTTCTCGATATTATTACCATTGTTTTAAAGTTATTAGAGTTAAAAGCGTTCTCGATAATAGCGTTAAAGTTCAAGTAATTGGACTTTGAAGTAAAGTTCAAGTTATGACATCTGCAAGGACAGGGGGAAGACGTTTTCGAAAATAGAGAAAAATGGCAGTACTGTTATCTATTTAATTTTTGATAAACACTCTGTCGCAAGATGCCACTAGCAGCGAGCGCTCACAAAGCTTATGCGCTCACTCGCGTTTACTTCATTGGATACTAAACTACATGAATAATTTTTAAAAATATATTTCACACTGTTTAAAAAAAACGCTACGAATATGCAAGAAGTACCACAGCGTAGTAGTATCTTACTATTAGGCCTTAAAAACCTCTAACTTAAAAATGTACAATTTTAATGAGATAATCGTTTTCAGAAGGAAAGTTCCTCTTTCGATAACCACATGACTTTGAAAATTCCAAAAATTACAGTTTTTCCCCTTAAGGGCTCAAAACCCTTGATTTTTTCAATTCTAAGAGCTTATTCAGATTCAGGGCACATTTTTCCTTTAAATATGATTCCCTACTCGGTATAATCGGTAGTGCCTACATAAATCTTTCCGCTAGCCTCTTTAATTTTGAGTAACAATGCTGAAAAACAGTAGAGTTCTATTCCAAGCAGTTTTGGTTTAGAGTTATAAATTTTATGTCAAATCACTTGATCTTTTCCCTTGTTATCGTACTAAATAATTTCGTGACAGACGGAAATTCTCATTTGTTTTGGAGGGTGAAGTCGATAGTGAGTATATGTGTAAAAAACGTTTTGACATTTTAAGGGAGTTTATAATTTTGGCTAGTAAAATCAACATACTCTTCATACAGACTACGAATAGTATATTTTAAAAAAACAAAATTAATGGTGAGCGAAAATATATTTTTAATTATCGAGATTAATCGGGAACGATTTTCTGTAACAGTAAATTCGCTGTACTGTTGCTTTTTACGGCAGTATTTCATCTTTTAAAACATGAATTCATTTATTTCCAATTACGTTTAAAGAATTTAAAGTATTTTATCCGCGTTTAATTGCAATATTGGAGAGGGACTGAACTCGGAAAAGCAATTTCTAAAGAACAAATTTCTAAATTTAATGAAACGTTAAACGTTGCAAAAGCAGTTTCCGATAGAACTAAAATTATTTCCATTTTTACTTGATTACAATATGAGTTAATGGATTTAATATGGAAGTACGACATCTTTGGAAGACAAAACATTAAATCTAATAACATCGCTGGACGTTATTTTATTGTGTTCCAGCCAATACAAGCCGATCTCCCGTGTAAGCACTTTGCAGCTTTGCAACGTATTATTGGTTTCAGCAGAAGGCTTTAAGAGAGACGTTTTGTCAAGAACCAACACAAATTCTGCACTGACTTTATCATGACTGGCTCAAAATTTATTGGTTTAATTAGCGTTAGGTTTTTGGTAAAAAGTGTAAATTATAAAAATAAAATATTCGAGACCCTCGGCTGTCTCGCTGACGTGATAGAAGCTAATTTCCAAAAGTATTTTTACCTTGCTCTCTCTTTTAAACTGCTAATTCACCACCGTAATAAGAATTAAAATGTGCGTATACAGCATTTTAAGTTTTCGAATTACATTGACATAAGAAAGTGAACCCTGGTCGCTGTCAAACAATTTCATAATTCCAACGGATTTTGGAAATTCAAAACGCTAATTTACACAGTTTTTAATCAATCGATTTTTGTGCCATGTTTGAATAAAAAAATTGCGAACGTGAGCGTGCTAAAACACACACACACACACACACACACACACACACACACACACACACACACACACACTATATATATATATATATATATATATATATATATATATATATATATATATATATATATTGTATTTTGAATTTATAAATGTATTTTGTATTTATATATAAATTGAAGGAAGAACGCAAAATCTTGAGGAAGATCCTTGGTTCGAGATTAACAGAAGATGGATACAGGTTGCACTCCCGGAAGACCACAGAGAAGATATCGAACCTGGCAGCAGATATCAGAAGAAGGAGCCTTCGGTTCTATGGACACATCAGTAGACTCCCAACAACGAGACTTGCCAACAGAATCCTTAAGTATATACAAGGTGTCAAATCAACAATGTCGTGGATCGCACAAGTCAGAATAGACCTACATGACGCAGGAATAGACTCAACAGATGTTGAAGATAGACACGCATACAGGAGAAAGATGCTCGGTTGGAAGGTCCCAGAGAATGAAATTCCAAAGAGAGCAAGGGTAAAATGGACGGAGGAGCGGAAGAGGATCCATGGGGACAAGATGAGGGAGGTGTGGAGGATTAGAAGGAACAAGACATGAGTCGAAGTGCTTTTGCGTGATCCAACAGGGTTTATGCGCAAAAATAATAATAATAATAATAATAATAATAATAATAATAATATATATATATATATATATATATATATATATATATATATACAAACATATATTGTATATTTTTTGTTATTGTTATTTTAAGGCGGAAAGCACATTGAGGCTATTATCGCTGCCCTAAATATAAGTGTGAGTGTAAAGTGTTAAAGTCGCTCGCTAGTGTAGTGTTGAAGTGTAAGTGTGTGTTAGATTCGGATACCGCGAGGGACGTCTAAATCTTCTCAATAGATGCAGCTAGTCTGCACCCCCTGCGGAGTATATACTGTATATACAGACATGTTTAGGATGTCAGTCTACTGCGTCTCTAAACTTACGCGACTCTAAATCTTAGGTTCGAGACTGGAGTTACTGCCGTAAGATCTATCCATTCGCTGACCTTATTAATTTAGTTTCCTTAGTCCTACTTTTTATCTGGTCCAGTGTAAGTACTTCTTACCCCACTCTTACTTCACCCTCTTATATTCTAATTGGTTTAGTTACGTTTGTATCTCGGTAGCGTAGTGTATTACTGGCCAGTGACCTTTAAAGGTTGAAACCGGTAGTGATTAAAAAAGTTCTATAGTGGATTAAAAATGTGATTATTTTATAAATGTAAAACTCACTGTGACTTCCACCAGTGAATATAAACTGCTAGAATGATAATCCTTATGAGATATACGTGATTGTTCGATGCTAGTGATTGTTCGATCTTACGGCACAGTGTTCGACTGCAGTTAAATAGATATTAGCACTGTCCCAGATCTTGCAGTTTGCAGCGTTCATAGCGGCAGATAGTCCAATTACTTGAACTTTGTCCTCTGGTATCGAGCAAGTAGTGGCTGTACTTTTAGTTCGCTTATATTCAATGCTTTCACTTAGTTAAAGACTGAAATTTTTAAATTTTAATTCAGCACAGTTTCTATATCTTTATTTGTTTCACCCAACTTTGGGGTACACTAAATCAATCACTTTTTAATGTTCTGTACCTTCCTCGTAACCCAATATTGCTTCATTCGTTGTGATCTTGCTTTTCTTTCTTCGTCAGAGATTTGGATCGTTCGCTTGGATTTGATTTTGCCTTGGAACCGTTGTTTCTTGTCCTTGTTTATTGTTTTGGCTGTTTTTTCCATTAGCATAGTGTCAGTGATTTGTAGTTCTGTTATGCCTTTCTCTGTTTCTCTAAACCAAAGTGGTTTGGCTCTTTTATTGTGAAAGTAGTCAAATATGTTTTTGGTTAGTCTATTTTTCTCCACTCGGATGATCACAGTTTCTATATTAATGCAATTTTCTCAAAACATAATTTCAATAGATGTCGACACAAAGAGGTTTATTTTTCAAAACCAATTAATCTGACTGATTTTTTATGAAGATGGCGTCAAATATTTTTTTGTTTAGATACATTTCGACAAATGATTAAAACAGATTTTTCGATATTTTTTTAAGATTTTCTTTGACAAAAATATAGTCAAACTACTTGTACATAAATTTAATTTTAATTACCTGATAGTAATTTGTTTATGACATAATTTTGTGCACGTACACACACGCAGACGGACAAACATACGTGAAAACTTTTCCGGTTTTTTCGCCGGTAGCTTAGAAATCGATTTTTTCGGAAAAGCAAACAAACGTTTTTTCGTGTGTGTAAGTGTTTTTGCATTATTAAATTGTGAGAGAAAGGTACTGCTATATTTATGCTGTGTTTGTATTAAAGCGCTGGCGAATGTGCACCATTAGTTATAGGTTTAAGTGTTTGTTAATCTCGTTTTACATTTAAGTAATTCAATTTGATAATTATTATTTTTTGTTTTAGGTATGTGAAGACTTTTTACTGTATTTCCTTTAAATACGTAAGTATATAAATGTTAATATTATGAAACATGTGATTGTTTGCTCTACTAAGTGCTATGTTTTTTTAAAAAAATAATTAAACTACATAAAAATAGATGTTAGTATGTTTTCGTGTCCTATGAAATCTATTATCTCGTTAGAATTTTCCATATTCAATACTAAAATTCTTCTTCTTTTTATGACCATTATGATATTAGTAATTTTCGTATTAAATAATATATTTTTGCTTCGGTGTTGATAGAACAGTTTATTAGAAAGCATGATTTGTGTGTGTGTGTGTGTGTGTGTGTGTGTGTGTGTGTGTGTGTGTGTGTGTGTGTGTGTGTGTGTGTGTGTGTGTGTGTGTGTGTGTGTGTGTGTGTGTGTGTGTGTTGTGTGTGTTAAGAATATATCATAAAAGTATTTATATTTCATATATATATCAATAATTTTATATATTTATATACAGTTTTATCGACTGCCAAAACTAAAATGTTTGTGTATGCCTTTTCGTTCTTTGCCTGTAGGAGCTGTTCAACTTATAAAGTTACTCCACCCTAAGAAAATTGTTTTTTTTTCAAATATTAAAGAAACGTTTACTGTTCATTTTAAACATACTGAGCTGTGTCTGTATAAGATTCTATTTGCTCTTTAAATATAAAGACATAACTACAATCTAATGTTTGACTTGAAAATCGGTACGCTATAGTGATTTCGACGAAAGGAATCATGTCTATATAAACAGCTGAAATAGCATCACTGCTATTGCTTCGGTAATTAAATTTCAAATGAGTTTGAAGCAATTACAACTGATTGTATATATTATTTATCGAGTCAACATCTCTTTTTTACGACACATACTATTCGTACAGGCATAAATGAGGTAACTTTAGAAAGATTTTTTAACCGGCTTCTGACATTGCGAAACGATTTTGAGCTAAAACTTACTATTTGTGGAAATTTTAACATAAAAGGTACTTTTAGCTGTCCTAGGCAAAACGGCATCATGGATGCGCATGCGCGGCATCACGAAAAAAAATATGTTGTACATATTACGAAGCTAACTTATTAATCACGAATAGACAATCCCATTACAAATTTTTTACATTACGTACTTAGAACAATTTCAATAATTACTTAAAAAACATTAAATTCATAGTTTATGTGACCATACTGACAGTCCCATATCCCTGCACGTCGTACAAGCCGGGGCAAGCATATCGAATATCAAACATGTTTTTACACACATATATTTGTGATTTCTCCTTCCATCGTGCAGTTATCTATTGTTAATCGATCGCTTTTCGATTTATTTTTTAAACATGTTTTACCTTTCTTCCAACTACCGCCCTCACAGCAACGACTACTTTTATTCAAAAGGCTGTGTTTACTTAAAACTTTCATATATATATATATATATATATATATATATATATATATATATATATATATATAATGTTCTTTTAAAATAATAATGTAACACTGTGATATTTGTTACTAGGTGAATGTATATTTAATTTAAATAATTCAAATAATTATTACATTAATTCTTGTTTTTATTATATTTAACAGTTAAAAGAGGACTTTTTATTCTACTGTCTTTACAATACGTGCTCTAAAATATGACCTGCAATACGGTTGTATAAACAAAATCGATCTATCATTAATCGACGGAAACGTTTGAAAGCAGGGAAGTCTTCTTGAGTAATTGCAGTTGCTTCAGTTAGATAGGCTTCACTTTCAATTGTTAAGTATAATAAATAAAAAATATTAATGTGATAACTTTTTAACTTATTTAAATTAAATAAACTGTCACCTAGCAACAAATATCACAGTTACATTATTATTTTTAAATAAACATTTTGCTTAATCCTAACCCTATCAGACCTAAACAAAGTGTTAAATACTATCATAGCTGCACTGTAAGTAGATGATCAATTTATTTATGTACGTAGATAACAACAATTTATTAAAGTATCTGGGTACTTTCGATTTGTTGGGGGTGTCATTGTTAACTAATTGTGGGGAAATGCAAGATGGACTCTGTCCGGTTAGACAAATATTGCAAAACTTCAATTATTTAAAATCTAAAGTGCCAAAAACGGATAATTGTTGAGTTACATAATTTAGAATAACTTAAATTGCAGCCATTTTAGAATTTTCAAAGTAAATTTCAACTTGTTTATATAAATATATAGACCCTTACTGGTATAAAGTGATGGTTAAAATCGGTTCAGAAGTTCTTAAATACACTCACACACACACACACACACACACACACACACACACACACACACACACACACACACACACACACACACACACACACACACACACACACACACACACACACACACACACACACACACACACACACACACACACACACACACACACACACACACACACACACACACACACACACACACACACACACACACACACACACACACACACACACACACACGCATACACACACACACTTTCGGTGTACCGAGGGTACTTTAAGCCTTCGATCTCAGTGTCACCAAGCCAGAAGGAAATTGCAGAGAGCACGTCGGAGGAATCGCGATCCTGGCACAAAATTGCCGTGCGGCTAAATTAGCGCTCCGTAAGGCTATAAAATGGAGCAAGAGCCGATGTTGGGCAGACTTGCGTGACGAGGTAAACAGAAACCAAAGGAGAAGGCTATATAAGGTAGTAATGGGACGGTTGGCGGAATTGCGACAACAGCAACCAACGTGCACGTTCTTCCTACGCAGAGTGGTGTCGACACTCTTTCCACACTTGAACGAGTCCATAAGACCAGAGATTGTAGTGCCGGCAGAGGAAGTGATTCCACCCATCACGATATATGAGCTGCATCAGGCGTGCAGGAGGATCGGAGATGCCAAAGCACCAGGAACGGATGGCATACCAAATGCGGCTCTTAAAGTCGCTCTTGAAACCATTCCTGATGCTTTTATTAAAGTACTGGATGACTCTTTATGGGAAGGAACTTTTCTCACCAGATGGAAGGTGCAGAGGTTGGTTCTGATACCAAAGATAAAAAAGCCTCCTGAAGCACCATCATTATATCGACCGATATGTCTACTTGATACAGAGGGGAAGATTCTAGAGAGGATTGTCTATGGACGATTTGAACCATTCGCTGAAGGCGCAGATTGGATTTTTGAAGATCAATAAGGATTTCGGAGAGGCAGATATACCATTGATGGTATTAACGGTGTCATTACTAAAGCGAGGGAAGCTACTGAAGGCAAAAGGTGGAGAAGAGGTGCTAAAAAATATTTCGCCATTGTCACACTGGAAGTTAAAAATGCATTCAACTCAGAGCGATGGAGTAATGTATTGCAGATCCTAAATAACATGGGAGTTCCAGTGTATCTCCAGAAGGTGGTAGGGAGTTACTTTGAAAATAAAACTCTCATCTATGACACTGAGGAAGGAGAAAAGAGGTAGAGAGTAACAGCAGGAGTGCCACATGGCTCTGTGCTTTCATGTATTACGAAAGCACATGAACATCATGTATTACGAGTCAGCGTACCATTAGGCATAAAGGTCTTTGGATTCGCCGAAGACCTTGCAGTGGTTGTTGAGGAGACGTTTTTGGAAGAAGTCGAGGTTCGGGCCAACGAGGCAGTGAAGTCAATCCGGAGATGGTAGACAACTATGGGTCTGCAGCTCGTCGATCATAAAACGGAGGTCGTGCTTGTGACCAGCAGGAAAAAGAGGGAAACAGTAACTCTTACAGTTTGGGAGCCCTTCGATACCTTGGTGTGTGGGATGACGCGAGACTCTGCTTCAGGGAACATCTCAAGGCAGTTAGTGAAAAGGCGGCGAACGTGACAGGAGCCCTTTGCAGACTCATTCCGAATATGGGAGGTCCAAGACAGGCACGTCGCCGACTCCTGGCTGGGGTAGTAAGCTCAGTGCTTCTTTAGGGAGCGCCGATTTGGAGCCAGGCTATGATGGCCAGCTATGTGCGCAAGGTAAATGCGGTGCACCGCCGTGCGTTGCTGCGTGTCGTGAGTGGTTACCGAACAGTTTCCTATGACGCTTCATGAACCCCCAATGGAGCTGATGGCTGACGAAAGAGCGAAGCTCTACTGGCGCAAGCGAAGTGCTGAGCCGCGGTATAGTCATACAATGGCAATTACAGAGGAGCGAAATCGGACTCTGGAGACATGGCAGCGATAGTAGGAGGAATCAAAAAATAGACGATGGACATACCAACTCAAAGGTAACATCCAGGATTGGTGCAATAGGGATCATGGGGAGGTGGATTTTTGTATCATACAGATTCTCATTGGGCACAGTTGCTTCCGAGGTTACTTGTTCCGTTTCAGGCTGGAAACAGACTCGGCTTGTCCCTTCTGTCTTCCAGCAGTGGAGGAAGATGCGGAGCATGTGTTTTTCCGGTGTCGGAGATTCGACGAGGAAAGGATGAAGCTACAAACATATCTGCGAGGCAGTATTACACCGTAAAGTCTGGTTGCGACAATGATGGCATTGCTGGAGGGCCATTGTAGGATTCTTTGCAGTTGCCATGAAGAGGTTGAGGGCTGAGGATTGAGAAAGGAGAGCCAACGCTGTAGAAGAGTAGGCGTTCAGCCAGTCCACGTTCCCACGAAGGCATTAGCCTGGCGGCGGTTCCGTGGGGGGGGGGTAATTTGTTTAGTGGGTAACAATATATCATAACTTGAGTTTGAACTTAATTTGAGTCCCACACTCTGGGGTAGTGCGTACCCTACCCCAGGTAGTCTATAAAAGATTTTTTCCACCTTTTTTGGCATCGCAAACACACACACACACACACACACACAAGAAAGCCCGGTTTGTAATAACAAATAAATCCCTATTATTCGAATTTAATTGTTATTACTAATAATAAGTTTTTCAGAATACAAAGAACTAAAGCGAGTATTGTAATAATTACACTTCATTATTAATGAAATACTTGATAATTGTATTGAATAAGTTAATGATTATTGTGACTACACCTTTAGCAACTAAGGAGTGCGGCTGGAAACTTGGACAAATTCCGAGCGCCAGCCTCACTTATTTGCTAAGTGTATAGCACTGCAAGTGCTGCAACACTGCAAGTGATTGAAAAGATTGCCGTTGGAGATTCTTTATTGAGAAGGCTGCAAAGCGCTTGCATGCCGCAATGAGGTTCCAGCACGTTAGATCATGCTCAAACTTTTTGTAAGATCTGGAAGCTTGCAGTTTATATCAGTGTTAAAATTTTAAGAAAAGGAAATGTTCGGAGAGCAAATCTATAAAAAATGAAATTCTAAAGCTTCAAGTAAAATTGCATAAGAATTATATAAGACGGATGGGCACCAAATGCGCTGAGCAGAACGGACTACGCATTCATAACCTAACCTATTGTTTTAATGATAGTGCGTGCACTGAAAGCGCAACGGACTGAGCGGAATCAAGCTGTCACCGCTTCCCCACCATGCCTCCAAACGTATTGTTTCCTAGTTTAACGTTGCCTAGGTTACGGTTCTTAAACATTGTAGTTTCCTATAACCCGTTACAGTAGGCCTAAACAATTAAATTTAAAAATACAAACTTGTACTTTAAACTGACTGGATTACTCTTCCAGTTTCCATTAGTCTTAATCCGACTCTGCTCGGTTCAGCGACTAGGTTTTTTTGAGTGATCAAGCGTTTTAATTTAAGGTCGTTTAAAATAATTCAATTGAATATGTAAAAATAATTAATGTACAATAATTTTGTAAAATTTATTTTGTTAGCATTTTGAGGTAGAAGTAAGTATATTTACCAAATAATTTTTAAACCATATAAATATTTTTAAAAAAAAATGCACAATACCACTTTTGAAAAACTCGTGAATAATAAACAACAATGGTAAGAAAAAGTAACACTTCTTTGAGCGAAACGTTTGGTTGCGGTGTAAGGCACACAATATTAGCTGACCTACATCTTCTATCAGCTTGAAACGTGATCGATTGCCTTTCAACAAAAGGTAAATTGCTGACGGTAAAGTTGGTAGAAGTGATGTTAACTTAAACCCAACATACCGCACGCGGACAAACTGTCCCATAACTTTTGTCGTAATAATTCCGCGAAATCAATGTGCAAACAAACTTTGTGATCCGGGTAGTTTAATTTATACTGGGCTACAGCTGCGCTTGTGGGGACGCGCACACATGCGGATGTAGAGACTTACATCAATCAAATGGATGTACTTGATTGTCGTTTCTATTTAATTCTCAGAACTTAACTTAAAACTTCATGTATTAGCCATGCGATGTTTTTCGACGTTTACTTTAAACTTCGTATTTAGGGAAGTTTAATTCATACCAGACTAGAACCGAGTCTATAAGGACATTCACACGTGACAATTGTACAGACACTGCCTTCTTTAAGTTAATGGTTAAACTTGAATGTTCCTTATTTAGTTCTCAGCACTTAACTTAAAACTTCATGTATTAGTCATGTGATGTTTTTCAACGTTCGCTTTAAACTTCGTATTTAGGGAAGTTTAATTCATACTAGACTAGAGATGGGCCTATAAGGACATACACACGTGACAATTGTACAGACACTGCCTTCTTTAAGTTAATGGTTAAACTTGAATGTTTCTTATTTAGTTCTCAGCACTTAACTTAAAACTTCATGCGATGTTTTTCGACGTTCACTTTAAACTTCGTATTTAGGGAAATTTAATTCATACTAGACTAGAACCGAGTCTGTAAGGACAAACACACGTGCCAATTGTACAGACACTGCCTTCTTTAAGTTAATGGTTAAACTTGAATGTTTCTTATTTAGTTCTCAGCACTTAACTTAAAACTTCATGTATTAGCCATGCGATGTTTTTCGACGTTCACTTTAAACTTCGTATTTAGGGAAGTTTAATTCATACCAGACTAGAACCGAGTCTATAAGGACATACACACGTGATAATTGTACAGACACTGCCTTCTTTAAGTTAATGGTTAAACTTGAATGTTTCTTATTTAGTTCTCAGCACTGAACTTAAAACTTCATGTATTAGTCATGTGATGTTTTTCGACGTTCACTTTAAACTTCGTATTTAGGGAAGTTTAATTCATACCAGACTAGAACCGAGTCTATAAGGACAAACACACGTGCCAATTGTACAGACACTGCCTTCTTTAAGTTAATGGTTAAACTTGAATGTTTCTTATTTAGTTCTCAGCACTGAACTTAAAACTTCATGTATTAGTCATGCGATGTTTTTCGACGTTCACTTTAAACTTCGTATTTAGGGAAGTTTAATTAATACTAGACTAGAACCTAGTCTATAAGGATATACACACGTGACAATTGTACAGACACTGCCTTCTTTAAGTTAATGGTTAAACTTGAATGTTTCTTATTTAGTTCTCAGCACTTAACCTTCATGTATTAGTCATGCGATGTTTTTCGACGTTCACTTTAAACTTCGTATTTAGGGAAGTTTAATTCATACCAGACTAGAACCGAGTCTATAAGGATATACACACGTGACAATTGTACAGACACTGCCTTCTTTAAGTTAATGATTAAACTTGAATGTTTCTTATTTAGTTCTCAGCACTTAACTTAAAACTTCATGTATTATTCATGCGATGTTTTTCGACGTTCACTTTAAACTTCGTATTTAGAGAAGTTTAATTCATACCAGACTAGAACCGAGTCTATAAGGACATACACACGTGACAATTGTACAGACACTGCCTTTTTTAAGTTAATGGTTAAACTTGAATGTTTCTTATTTATTCTCAGCACTTAACTTAAAACTTCATATATTAGCCATGCGATGTTTTTCGACGTTCACTTTAAACTTCTTATTTAGGGAAGTTTAATTCATACCAGACTAGAACCGAGTCTATAAGGACATACACACGTGACAATTGTACAGACACTGCCTTCTTTAAGTTAATGGTTAAACTTGAATGTTTCTTATTTAGTTCTCAGCACTTAACTTAAAACTTCATGTATTAGTCATGCGATGTTTTTCGACGTTCACTTTAAACTTCGTATTTAGGGAAGTTTAATTCATACCAGACTAGAACCGAGTCTATAAGGACATACACACGTGACAATTGTACAGACACTGCCTTCTTTAAGTTAATGGTTAAACTTGAATGTTTCTTATTTATTCTCAGCACTGAACTTAAAACTTCATGTATTAGCCATGCGATGTTTTTCGACTTTCACTTTAAACTTCGTATTTAGGAAAGTTTAATTCATACCAGACTAGAACCGAGTCTATAAGGACATACACACGTGACAATTGTACAGACACTGCCTTCTTTAAGTTAATGGTTAAACTTGAATGTTTCTTATTTAGTTCTCAGCACTGAACTTAAAACTTCATGTATTAGCCATGCGATGTTTTTCGACGTTCACTTTAAACTTCGTATTTAGGGAAGTTTAATTCATACCAGACTAGAACCGAGTCTATATGGATATACACACGTGACAATTGTACAGACACTGCCTTCTTTAAATTAATGGTTAAACTTGAATGTTCCTTATTTAGTTCTCAGCACTGAACTTAAAACTTCATGTATTAGCCATGCGATGTTTTTCGACGTTCACTTTAAACTTCTTATTTAGGGAAGTTTAATTCATACCAGACTAGAACCGAGTCTATATGGATATACACACGTAACAATTGTACAGACACTGCCTTCTTTAAGTTAATGGTTAAACTTGATTGTTTCTTATTTAGTTCTCAGCACTTAACTTTAAACTTCTTGTATTAGCCATGCGATGTTTTTCGACGTTCACTTTAAACTTCGTATTTAGGGAAGTTTAATTCATACCAGACTAGAACCGAGTCTATAAGGACATACACACGTGACAATTGTACAGACACTCCCTTCTTTAAATTAATGGTTAAACTTGAATGTTTCTTATTTAGTTCTCAGCACTGAACTTAAAACTTCATGTATTAGTCATGTGATGTTTTTCGACGTTCACTTTAAACTTCGTATTTAGAGAAGTTTAATTCATACTAGACTAGAACCGAGTCTATATGGATATACACACGTGACAATTGTACAGATACTGCCTTCTTTAAATTAATGGTTAAACTTGAATGTTTCTTATTTAGTTCTCAGCACTTAACTTAAAACTTCATGTATTAGTCATGCGATGTTTTTCGACGTTCACTTTAAACTTTAAGTGTATTTAAGGAAGTTTAATTCATACTAGACTAGAACCGAGTCTATAAGGATATACACACGTGACAATTGTACAGACACTGCCTTCTTTAAATTAATGGTTAAACTTGAATGTTTCTTATTTAGTTCTCAGCACTTAACTTAAAACTTCATGTATTAGTCATGCGATGTTTTTCGACGTTCACTTTAAACTTCGTATTTAGGGAAGTTTATTCATACTAGACTATAGATGGGCCTATAAGGACATACACACACGCGGCGACTTAGCGGCACTCACTGCCTTCCGTAATCCAATGGATAAATTCGAATATATCTTACGTAATTCTTATTACTTAACCTAAAACTGCGTACACGTATTAGTCTTGTAATGTTATCGACGATGATTTTAAACTTTGTAGTCAGGGAAGTTTAATTTATACAGTTTAACTATATACAGCTGTATACAGGACTTAAACACGCGTGCGCTCTTGCGGCAATTGTGGGGTTACTGTTTTTTTCAGTAGTTCAAAGTTACGTTAATTTTCTAGTAATGTATTTATCGTACATAACTTTATTTTCAATTAAACTGATCAATAATAAAACAAACGTTTCAAATTTACGAAGTAAACGATATATCATCAAGTATTTTCATTTAAGAGAAAACCGAAAGTTAATATGGAAAGGGCTTACTTTTTGCTCACCCCGTATAGACAAAGGTTAAATTTATGGCGGTAGGGGACTTCTGACAATAGTAAGAGATATTTTACTTTGTCCCCAGCTGAGGAACTTTACTTGGGAACTGCGTAACGTTAAATCTTAGCTTGGCACGATTTCGATAATTTGGATCGCAACGGAACAGGAGAATGTGTTTTATATTATAAGAACAGTGCAATCTAATACTGTATTATTTTTATTTGAGAATTGTTGTTTAGTCTTATGTAAACTTACACGATATATGCCTACCTGTTAACGAATGCCGATTAGAAAATGTTAAAAATTCCTATTGCAGTCTCCGTCACGGTAAATGCCTGCCTCATACTTTTAAAAGAGCACCGATCCTGCCTTTAGATTATCCTGCCTTTTTGCAGGATAGGCTAGTTAAAAATGTTATTGGTATATAATTCAGTTAAAACATTGTGTAAAAAATCTATTTATCTAATAACAGACAAATTCATTACACCAGCAAAGTATGTCCAACAGTTTCAGAAAGGCGGCCAGTCCGAATCTTAAAAGAAAAGACAAACTTTTTTGTCCTACAAACTTCTGAAAATGTCGCTTAAAAATCGTATTCAGCGTTAAAATGTGCATAAATTAAGGTTTGATAAATTTTAAAATTCCATTGAGAAACAAAAACAAATCTGTCAGCTTTCTTATTTGAATGTTTAACGTAATTTAAAAGTTTGAGAAGTTAACTATGTAATTTGAACATTGGTTACGATGGTAAAATAATTCGAGAAAATTATTATTGTGTTATATTTTGGAAATGCACTTCCATCATGTCAGCAGGACAGCTGCTTGCCAGTATTTATAATGTAGATTTTTATTTGCTGATTTATTAGTTTTAGTTCTAGAAACTAGTGACGTTTTCCTCCAAAACTTACTTTTCAATTATAAATTCTTCTTTAAGTTTAATTAGAATCCCTTTTGCTACCACCTCCTCTCTTCTCAGTTTGCACTTTTGCACTCCCGATATACGTTTGTACATCTACAAACTCAATCTGATTTGATAGATAAGATTAAACCAATCTCTCATTTAAATGCATGTTGAGAGGCCCACTTCGCGTCCGTACTCTTTGCGGGTTCTATCCTTTGTTAAATACAACCCCAGTTTGCTCCCTTGTGCTATTTTTACTCACCACGTCCACTTTTGCCAGTTCCCCAAGGTTTTCGGGGCTTTTAAAATTTGTTTCCAGCCAATTTATCCAAAGCCAAAATTCCAAAAGTAGTTAAGGAAATGAAATATCCACCTATAAAGAGCCCCGCATGCACACGTATGACCAGATTTAAACTGAACGACGTCTGATATAGAGTCCGCATACTTAAGCTATGCTGCGCCTAAGGCCTGGTACACACGCTGCAAAAGTGATTCAGGTTCTGCGTCATTTTAGATCGCGTAAGAAACGCAGAGGAACTACTGTTGGGACTCACACGGGACGCCGATACCAACCTATCTGACGCCGACGTCACTCCTGATTGTTATCGAAACGCGTGTCACATTTTTGTACCCCGATACCTGACAGTGCAGATTTGCCGTAAAGTCATATCTGCAATTCGTAACTACAGCTTGTGAAGTCTTTCTACACGACGTGTGATGAAAAAGTGAATGTCGAACTTTTCATCAAAGAAGTAAAAATTCTCGTTTTTTTTAAGTGTTAGTCGAATAATTAAAAAAACAAAAATAAATATATCAATAAATAGTTTTCCTTCTCAAAGTATCAGTTTGAAAAGTTAATATATATGAAATAATTTGTGCACGATCCCGGAAGTAAAATATAAAATATTTATTTATTTATTACCAAGTTTTCCTTTATACAAACATTTAGTTACATAAGAAGGACCTACAGTGGGCCCGTATATTGGTTGGTCCTGCACATACATGTATTCATGGACACAATCAGAGTGCGACAAACTCACAAATTATATTATATACAAAAAAGGAGAATATAGAAAAATAATAAATAAATTATTAGATATGCATATCATTACGTTTAAGTCTTTGATTTTTTTATAAAAATATAATACTAAATTAATTTAATGAATCTATAATATTTTTCGAATTGGTATTGCCGTGTTAAACAAAAAAATACGAGGGTTGATCAAATATAAACGAGAGTGATTTTTAAAAAAATTATTGCTTACTTACAAATTATTCTTGATACAACTTATTTTTCTACATAGTCTCCCGCACGAGTAACACATTGTTCCCACCGGATTGGAAGTTTTTTAATTCCATCTTCGTAAAAAGTTCTCGGGCGTTCATTGAGCCATTGGAGCACGAAGGTCTCCACCGCAGAATCGTCTTCGAAACGCTGGCCTCCAAGCGCCTCTATGAGTGGCCCAAACAGGTGATAGTCGCAGGGTGATAAGTCTGGACTGTATGGGGGATGTTCCATTGGTTCCCAGCCAATTTGATCGAGTTTAAGCCTCGTAGCGTTCGCCGAATGTGGTCGGGCATTATCGTGAAGAAGAATGACGTTTCTCGCCGGTTTAGATTTCATTTTCCTATGAAAAGACTGTTTTGCGGCCTCTAAAACATCGCAATAATATTGTGCATTTATTGTGCGTCGTTGATGGAGGAAATCGACGTGAAAGGCGCCTTGATTGTCGAAAAATACAGTGGCCATTACCTTCCCGGCCGATGATCGTGATTAGGCCTTCAGAGGTTTTCTACTGCTTCCCGTCCTTCGGCGAATTCCTTGTGCCAAGCAAAAGCGCGAGCTCTTGACAGGGTCCTGTCCCCGTATTGAGCCGTCAATCTACGAAAGATTTCAGTCGGATTGACCCCCTCCTTGGCCAAAAACTTAATAATAATTCTCTGCTCCACGGAAACGTGCACTTCACTCTAACTCATTGTATAGTTTTATACTGAAGGGTCCGAACGGAAATGTTGCCCGTCTACGCCCGTCCCAAACCTCCCAGGCTACCTGAAACCCCACCCTTTAGAGTTCAATGTCCAACGGAAAAGTTTTTAGAAAGTCAGTCTCGTTTATATTTGATCAACCCTCGTACTTCTTCTGAACTAAAAGACGTAAAAGCAGGAGTACCGCAAGGTAGTGTTTTAGTACTCTTACTTTATCTTCTAAAAACTAGAGCCAACCCGTTACCAACGCAACCTGATAGTTGTATAGCTTCATTTGCAGACGGTACTGCGGTGTTATCTGTGGGCGATACAGTCGACAAATCAACTGAGAAACTACAAGAAACAATAATCTAATGAACAGATGGACCAATAAATGAACGCATAAAACTTAATGAAACGAAATAACTATAATTTCATCATTTAACATAAATCAATTATAATTCACGAATAAAAGTATACACATCAACCACATATTGTCTTAAATGGAACACATCTCCAACGCTAATAGAACAGAGTACCTGGATGAGACACTTGATTTAGAAAAACGAAGAACTAAATATAAAATTAAGAAAAATGTAGTGGCTGTTAAACAGACAGGCAGAATTGTCACTGCTTAGTAATCTTTTGATATACAGCAAGTCCTGAACCTATGGCATCCAGATAGATATGGATAAAAAGTAAACATACATATTATTCAGCGATTCCAAATGGTTAATGCGCCGTGGTATATTAGTAATAATGATCCCTATTGGAACTTAAAAGTGACCACTGTCTCTGAAGCATTAAAAAATAGTGCTCAAATCCACGAAAAACGGTTAAAAGATCTGTTAACGAGGAGACAACTGGACTATATTTATTTTTCTTGTCAAGTGTAAACTGTCTGTTAGTTTTGTAACTAGTTTTAGCAAAAATAAAATGTAAAAATTATCTGTAGTGTAAATATGAATTTGAAGTCTTTTACGTACCTCAGTGTTACTGGCAGCATCTCCAAAGGCGTTATGAAAGATTTCGTTTATTCTTCTTTTTCCTTGTAGTGAGCGGCTAATTCGACCGGCTGAATCATCACCAAAGGAACGAATTGAAATTCTAGCACAGTTTGTAAAATTGGCATCGCCTTCCCTGAGATCCACCAAGCATACATTAAAAGCTCCCTTCAAGTACCTCTCGTTACTGTTGTACGGATGAATACAGTTTCCTTTTTTCTAATTTCACTTTCACGGTTTGCGTAATGGTAGACTAAGTATGAAAAATATTTAAGCGCGTGTACAATTGAGATTTGAAAGACTCAGCATCCCGACAACTTTTGCAACATGTGTGTACTGGCCTTAGTTACGCAGCCATCGGCGTACGCTGTTCCGCTGGCTCAAACCCAGAAGCAGTATATGAAGAAAGGTTAAATCCAGTTAGGACACCTCTGGATTTACTTGCCCGTACTCACAATGTGTGAGCCCTTAGGAGAGAGGTTCCTTATCAGGCTGATAAACTTACTTCCAGACAATCAGCCTATCGCATAGTTTACATAAATATGCCCGCAGATCCTCAGTACGTGGTTGTGTTATATGTTTACGAATTTATTCTACCTCATAACGTATCCTGCAGTTAGGGAAACTACATTGTCAGCAACAAAATACGAACAAATCGTTATTGAACACACAAAAAACAACAGCTCAGCTAAACACAACAAGACGTTCGCCCATTATATTTTCAGACAGAACAGCTGAGGCACAACGAAACTTTCTGCCAATATGAGAGCGGCTATTTCGTTTCAACCGTCAACTTGAATGTACTGGATTGCCTATTGTTTTGCTAAATGTCTGGAAATGCGATATGTATAATAACGCGAAAGATTTTAACCGCTATTACTTTATTGGAAAAATAGTTTAAAATAATATTTAACAGTTAAATAGTTTACATTTTAACATTTAAAACGTTTTAAAATGTTTTTTTTTTTTAACTAGCAATTCGTTTTTACAAAGATCGGAATGTCAGGAGGAACGAAAGTTTCTTTAATGTCAGGTGTCTCAAATTGGTGACTGCTGCGGTGTTGTAGTGTCATGTTGAGATCATTTCAGTAAACAAAAATTGCGTTTGCTAGTTACCTAAAATGTTGTTTGCAACAAAGGTAATGTTGAGATCATTTCAGTAAACAAAAATTGCGTTTGCTGACATTTACCATCATTTATTTAAATGATAAATACAATAAAGACGTTTCGAGAACACGGACCAACGTTCTGAAGTGCTTCACCTTGAATGCATATTTTGATTTTTTTTGTAGTTTTTAAATTGAGTTTTGAAGTCGATGTTATTGTTTTACTGTTTTTAAGTGATACCTAAAATGTTGTTTGCAACAAAGGTAATGTTGAGATCATTTCAGTAAACAAAAATTGCGTTTGCTAGTTACCTAAAATGTTGTTTGCAACAAAGGTAATGTTGAGATCATTTCAGTAAACAAAAATTGTGTTTGCTAGTTACCTAAAATGTTGTTTGCAACAAAAGTAATGTTGAGATCATTTCAGTAAACAAAAATTGCGTTTGCTGACATTTACCATCATTTATTTAAATGATAAATACAATAAAGACGTTTCGAGAACATGGACCAACGTTCTCAATGCTTCACCTTGAATGCATATTTTCATTTTTTTGTGTAGTTTTAAATTGAGTTTTGAAGTCGATGTTATTGTTTTATTGTTTTTAAGTGATACCTAAAATGTTGTTTGCAACAAAGGTAATGTTGAGATCATTTCAGTAAACAAAAATTGCGTTTGCTGACATTTACCATCATTTATTTAAATGATAAATACAATAAAGACGTTTCGAGAACATGGACCAACGTTCTCAAGTGCTTCACCTTGAATGCATATTTTCATTTTTTTTGTGTAGTTTTTAAATTGAGTTTTGAAGTCGATGTTATTGTTTTATTGTTTTTAAGTGATACCTAAAATGTTGTTTGCAACAAAGGTAATGTTGAGATCATTTCAGTAAACAAAAATTGCGTTTGCTGACATTTACCATCATTTATTTAAATGATAAATACAATAAAGACGTTTCGAGAACATGGACCAACGTTCTCAAGTGCTTCACCTTGAATGCATAATTTTTTTGTGTAGTTTTTAAATTGAGTTTTGAAGTCGATGTTATTGTTTTATTGTTTTTAAGTGATACCTAAAATGTTGTTTGCAACAAAGGTAATGTTGAGATCATTTCAGTAAACAAATATTGCGTTTGCTAGTTACCTAAAATGTTGTTTGCAACAAAGGTAATGTTGAGATCATTTCAGTAAACAAATATTGCGTTTGCTAGTTACCTAAAATGTTGTTTGCAACAAAGATCATGTTGAAATCATTTTAGTAAACATAAATTGTGGCTAGTTACCTAAAATTTTGTTTGAAACAAAGGTCAAATTATTATAATAAACAAAAATTGCAACAGCAGTTCCCCTCATAGAGTTTTTTTCAGAAACTGTTTCGGTATTTAAATTTTAAGAAAATATTTACGTGCAGGATTCATTTTTTTCGTGATCTTATTGTAGATGAACAACCGAAGCTATGCGAATTGATTTCGGACGAGTTAGATAAAATGTTTAAATTTACTAGTTAATGATGTTTGCCGTTAAATGTATTGCCAGCTATTTAACAAAGTTTTCAGTGTGATCGATTAACGAGACGTGGTAAGACAGAGGTAAATTATAGTTTGCAAAGTCGCTAACGAAGTTGTGTTCGCAGGCTTAGTTTCAACTACCCTCGTTAGTCATTAGTAATAATCTTGTAAACAATTTAAACAGCTTACGCACTCGATAAGTACTTGTATAAGGATAATATAGGACCTCGCTGATCATTAATCGTACAGTCGTTATAAACATTTATCGGTTGTTACACGTGAAACGCTAGTTTTGACTGAAATGTTTGAAATTTTGATCGTAATAAACGATGTCTTAAATACGCTTTTGTTCGATCGATTATTAGGCATCTTGCGCGTTCATTAAAGCAATGATGTCAAACAATGCTGAATAAATAAGCACTTGTATTTTTGTTCTCGACGTGTTCTTCAAGAATGTGTATACATGGTGTAGCAGACCCCGTATTAAATGATTAAAGAGAACAGTTTAAATACGGATTTTTCATAATCAGCACTAACGATTTTAAATACATTTTACTAGGTCTGTTCTACGTGAACCTTATACATTACTTACTGGAAGACAAGGAATTTTTAAAAGAAATATTTTTAACCATATTAACACATAGGATGTTCCATACGTTGAGGGTCACAAGTCTTAAGTGCTTCTTACTTGGAATGTGTGCGTGCGTGCGTGAGTGTGTGTGTGAGAGAGAGAGAGAGAGAACGCATTGTAAAACTTTATGTATAACCAATTTTTAGCAAAACTAGATCGATTTCCAATTTTTGAACATGGGAAAATTTGTTTAGTGTTTTTGATATTTTCTGAATAGCGATGTGAGAAAGTATTTGCAATATTCACGTACTTTTTTAAGTTTATCTGATTAAGTGGTAATCGCTTTAGGTAATCAAGCAATTGTGTACATAAATAAATTGCCAGATTTAGTAGAAGCGTTCCCAATGCATCGAACCACAACCCTATTTGTAGCTCATAATTGTG
>CM040187.1:62803780-62838780 GCA_022606455.1 Callitettix versicolor
CGTACACTGAAATCCATCAAACTTCTTCAACATTTCCGTAGTGTAGTGGTTATTGCATCTGCCTCACACGCGCAAGATCCCCGGAGAGAAACATTTATTTTTAATTACAATTAATTAAATATGAGACTTGCGACGTACAAAATATACTGTTATATATCTATATAAACGTGTTCCTCTCATCACGCGTACCGCAAAACTCAACATCACAACCAGCCCTGACACGTGATGCTTGTTAACAAATATCATTTTTGTGTTTACGGAAACAATACTCGATGTTTCTCGAGTACGAAACAAGTCAACACATGAGGGTTAAACGTCGTTTATTGTTACCATATACACAAATGATGGCAAATGTCAAAAAACAATAACTATAACATGAATGTTCGTTACATCGTTAAGTTGCAATTAATTTTAGAACCGAATATTACGCCATCTTTGTCTCTATTGAAATAAAAGAAACGTATGTTCATATAGACTACGCAGTTTAAAAACAAATAAATACTAGTAGTTAAAAGAACAGTATATTCTTCATTAAAATAGCGCTCCACGAGCTCGTAACGAGCCTTTAGCAGTTTAGGCCTAAACTGCAACAGTTATATTTAAGAAAAATGTTATCGGACCAACCTTACTGGAAATTGTATGCTGTTTCTCCACTAAGCGGTCAATATTATGATAGGTCTTACCGTCCAGCCAGTATTACAGGAACTTATCGTTAAATCAGAGGCCTCCATCTTGAAAGTACGAGGCTGATATATACATCATCAAATATAAACGAGACTGATTTTTTCAAAAATTTATTGCTTACTTACAAATTATTCTTGATACAACTTATTTTTCTACATAGTCTCCCGCACGAGTAACACATTTTTCCCACCGGATTGGAAGTTTTTTAATTCCATCTTCGTAAAAAGTTCTCGGGCGTTCATTGAGCCATTAAAGCACGAAGGTCTCCACCGCAGAATCGTCTTCGAAACGCTGGCCTCTAAGCGCCTCTTTGAGTGGCCCAAACAGGTGATAGTCGCAGGGTGATAAGTCTGGACTGTATGGGGGATGTTCCATTGGTTCCCAGCCAATTTGATCGAGTTTAAGCCTCGTAGCGTTCGCCGAATGTGGTCGGGCATTATCGTGAAGAAGAATGACGTTTCTCGCCGGTTTAGATTTCCTTTTCCTACGAAAAGACTGTTTTGCGGCCTCTAAAACATCGCAATAATATTGTGCATTTATTGTGCGTCGTTGATGGAGGAAATCGACGTGAAAGGCGCCTTGATTGTCGAAAAATACAGTGGCCATTACCTTCCCGGCCGACGATCGTGATTAGGCCTTCAGGTTTTCTACTGCTTCCCGTCCTTCGGTGAATTCCTTGTGCCAAGCAAAAATGCGAGCTCTTGACAGGGTCATGTCCCCGTATTGAGCCGTCAATCTACGAAAGATTTCAGTCGGATTGACCCCCTCCTTGGCCAAAAACTTAATAATAATTCTCTGCTCCACGGAAACGTGCACTTCACTCTCACTCATTGTATAGTTTTATACTGAAGGGTCCGAACGGAAATGTTGCCCGTCTACGCCCGTCCCAAACATCCCAGGCTACCTGAAACCCCACACTTTAGAGTTCAATGTCCAACGGAAAAGTTTTTAGAAAGTCAGTCTCGTTTATATTTGATCAACCCTCGTAAAACAATAAGAAAAAATATTACACGTACGTCGTTCGGGCTTTGTACAAGGTACTTTCATGACAAATTACAAAACAATCGGTGAAAGCGTTTGGCCAAAACTACTTCCACTCGTCATCGTAAATCAGAGGCTTCCATCTTGAAAGTAAGACAATAAGAAAAAATATTACACGTACGTCGTTCGAGCTTTGTACAAGGTACTTTCATGACAAATTACAAAACAATCGGTGAAAGCGTTTGGCCAAAACTACTTCCACTCAACATAGTAAATCAGAGGCTTCCATCTTGAAAGTAAGACAATAAGAAAAAATATTACACGTACGTCGTTCGGGCTTTGTACAAGGTACTTTCATGACAAATTATAAAACAATCGGTGACAGCGTTTGGTCAAAACTACTCATCATCGTAAATCAGAGGCTTCCATCTTGAAAGTAAGACAATAAGAAAAAATATTACACGTACGTCGTTCGAGCTTTGTACAAGGTACTTTCATGACAAATTACAAAACAATCGGTGACAGCGTTTGGTCAAAACTACTTCCACTCATCATCGTAAATCAGAGGCTTCCATCTTGAAAGTAAGACAATAAGAAAAAATATTACACGTACGTCGTTCGAGCTTTGTACAAGGTACTTTCATGACAAATTACAAAACAATCGGTGACAGCGTTTGGCCAAAACTACTTCCGCCATCATCGTAAATCAGAGGCCTCCATCTTGAAAGTAAGACAATAAGAAAAAATATTACACGTACGTCGTTCGGGATTTGTACAAGGTACTTTCATGACAAATTACAAAACAATCGGTGACAGCGTTTGGTCAAAACTACTTCCACTCATCATCGTAAATCAGAGGCCTCCATCTTGAAAGTAAGACAATAAGAAAAATATTACACGTACGTCGTTCGGGCTTTGTACAAGATACTTTCATGACAAATTACAAAACAATCGGTGACAGCGTTTGGCCAAAACTACTTCCACTCATCATCGTAAATCAGAGGCCTCCATCTTGAAAGTAAGACAATAAGAAAAATATTACACGTACGTCGTTCGAGCTTTGTACAAGGTACTTTCATGACAAATTACAAAACAATCGGTGACAGCGTTTGGCCAAAACTACTTCCACTCATCATCGTAAATCAGAGGCCTCCATCTTGAAAGTAAGACAATAAGAAAAAATATTACACGTACGTCGTTCGAGCTTTGTACAAGGTACTTTCATGACAAATTACAAAACAATCGGTGACAGCGTTTGGCCAAAACTACTTCCACTCATCATCGTAAATCAGAGGCCTCCATCTTGAAAGTAAGACAATAAGAAAAAATATTACACGTACGTCGTTCGAGCTTTGTACAAGGTACTTTCATGACAAATTACAAAACAATCGGTGACAGCGTTTGGCCAAAACTACTTCCACTCATCATCGTAAATCAGAGGCCTCCATCTTGAAAGTAAGACAATAAGAAAAAATATTACACGTACGTCGTTCGGGATTTGTACAAGGTACTTTCATGACAAATTACAAAACAATCGGTGACAGCGTTTGGTCAAAACTACTTCCACTCATCATCGTAAATCAGAGGCTTCCATCTTGAAAGTAAGACAATAAGAAAAAATATTACACGTACGTCGTTCGAGCTTTGTACAAGGTACTTTCATGACAAATTACAAAACAATCGGTGACAGCGTTTGGCCAAAAACTACTTCCACTCATCATCGTAAATCAGAGGCGTTCCATCTTGAAAGTAAGACAATAAGAAAAATATTACACGTACGTCGTTCGAGCTTTGTACAAGGTACTTTCATGACAAATTACAAAACAATCGGTGACAGCGTTTGGCCAAAACTACTTCCACTCATCATCGTAAATCAGAGGCTTCCATCTTGAAAGTAAGACAATAAGAAAAATATTACACGTACGTCGTTCGAGCTTTGTACAAGGTACTTTCATGACAAATTACAAAACAATCGGTGACAGCGTTTGGCCAAAACTACTTCCACTCATCATCGTAAATCAGAGGCTTCCATCTTGAAAGTAAGACAATAAGAAAAAATATTACACGTACGTCGTTCGAGCTTTGTACAAGGTACTTTCATGACAAATTATAAAACAATCGGTGACAGCGTTTGGCCAAAACTACTTCCACTCATCATCGTAAATCAGAGGCTTCCATCTTGAAAGTAAGACAATAAGAAAAAATATTACACGTACGTCGTTCGAGCTTTGTACAAGGTACTTTCATGACAAATTACAAAACAATCGGTGACAGCGTTTGGCCAAAACTACTTCCACTCAACATCGTAAATCAGAGGCCTCCATCTTGAAAGTAAGACAATAAGAAAAAATATTACACGTACGTCGTTCGAGCTTTGTACAAGGTACTTTCATGACAAATTACAAAACAATCGGTGACAGCGTTTGGCCACTCATCATCGTAAATCAGAGGCCTCCATCTTGAAAGTAAGACAATAAGAAAAATATTACACGTACGTCGTTCGAGCTTTGTCATCGACAAATTACAAAAAATCAGTTTGGCCAAAACTCACTTCCATCTTGAAATCAAGACCTCCATCTTGAAAGTAAGAAATAAGAAAAAATATTACACGTACGTCGTTCGGGCTTTGTACAAGGTACTTTCATGACAAATTACAAAACAATCGGTGACAGCGTTTGGCCAAAACTACTTCCACTCATCATCGTAAATCAGAGGCCTCCATCTTGAAAGTAAGACAATAAGAAAAAATATTACACGTACGTCGTTCGGGCTTTGTACAAGGTACTTTCATGACAAATTACAAAACAATCGGTGACAGCGTTTGGCCAAAACTACTACCACTCGTCATCGTAAATCAGAGGCTTCCATCTTGAAAGTAAGACAATAAGAAAAAATATTACACGTACGTCGTTCGGGCTTTGTACAAGGTACTTTCAGGACAAATTACAAAACAATCGGTGACAGCGTTTGGCCAAAACTACTTCCACTCATCATCGTAAATCAGAGACCTCCATCTTGAAAGTAAGACAGTAAGAAAAAATATTACACGTAAGTCGTTCGAGCTTTGTACAAGGTAATTTCATGACAAATTTCAAAACAATCGGTGACAGCGTTTGGCCAAAACAACTTCCACTCATCATCGTAAATCAGAGGCCTCCATCTTGAAAGTAAGACAATAAGAAAAAATATTACACGTACATCGTTCGGGCTTTGTACAAGGTACTTTCATGACAAATTACAAAACAATCGGTGACAGCGTTTGGCCAAAACTACTTCCACTCAACATCGTAAATCAGAGGCTTCCATCTTGAAAGTAAGACAGTAAGAAAAAATATTACACGTACGTCGTTCGAGCTTTGTACAAGATACTTTCATGACAAATTATAAAACAATCGGTGACAGCGTTTGGCCAAAACTACTTCCACTCATCATCGTAAATCAGAGGCTTCCATCTTGAAAGTAAGACAATAAGAAAAAATATTACACGTACGTCGTTCGGGCTTTGTACAAGATACTTTCATGACAAATTACAAAACAATCGGTGACAGCGTTTGGCCAAAACTACTTCCACTCATCATCGTAAATCAGAGGCCTCCATCTTGAAAGTAAGACAATAAGAAAAAATATTACACGTACGTCGTTCGAGCTTTGTACAAGGTACTTTCATGACAAATTACAAAACAATCGGTGACAGCGTTTGGCCAAAACTACTGCCACTCATCATCGTAAATCAGAGGCCTCCATCTTGAAAGTAAGACAATAAGAAAAATATTACACGTACGTCGTTCGAGCTTTGTACAAGGTACTTTCATGACAAATTACAAAACAATCGGTGACAGCGTTTGGCCAAAACTACTTCCACTCATCATCGTAAATCAGAGGCCTCCATCTTGAAAGTAAGACAATAAGAAAAATATTACACGTACGTCGTTCGAGCTTTGTACAAGGTACTTTCATGACAAATTACAAAACAATCGGTGACAGCGTTTGGCCAAAACTACTTCCACTCATCATCGTAAATCAGAGGCCTCCATCTTGAAAGTAAGACAATAAGAAAAAATATTACACGTACGTCGTTCGAGCTTTGTACAAGGTACTTTCATGACAAATTACAAAACAATCGGTGACAGCGTTTGGCCAAAACTACTGCCACTCAACATCGTAAATCAGATGCCTCCATCTTGAAAGTAAGACAATAAGAAAAAATATTACACGTACGTCGTTCGGGCTTTGTACAAGGTACTTTCATGACAAATTACAAAACTTTCGGTGACAGCGTTTGGCCAAAACTACTTCCACTCATCATCGTAAATCAGAGGCCTCCATCTTGAAAGTAAGACAATAAGAAAAAATATTACACGTACGTCGTTCGGGCTTTGTACAAGGTACTTTCATGACAAATTACAAAACAATCGGTGACAGCGTTTGGCCAAAACTACTTCCACTCAACATCGTAAATCAGAGGCCTCCATCTTGAAAGTAAGACAATAAGAAAAATATTACACGTACGTCGTTCGGGCTTTGTACAAGATACTTTCATGACAAATTACAAAACAATCGGTGACAGCGTTTGGCCAAAACTACTGCCACTCAACATCGTAAATCAGAGGCCTCCATCTTGAAAGTAAGACAATAAGAAAAAATATTACACGTACGTCGTTCGGGCTTTGTACAAGGTACTTTCATGACAAATTACAAAACAATCGGTGACAGCGTTTGGCCAAAACTACTTCCACTCAACATCGTAAATCAGAGGCCTCCATCTTGAAAGTAAGACAATAAGAAAAAATATTACACGTACGTCGTTCGGGCTTTGTACAAGATACTTTCATGACAAATTACAAAACAATCGGTGACAGCGTTTGGCCAAAACTACTTCCACTCATCATCGTAAATCAGAGGCCTCCATCTTGAAAGTAAGACAATAAGAAAAAATATTACACGTACGTCGTTCGGGCTTTGTACAAGATACTTTCATGACAAATTACAAAACAATCGGTGACAGCGTTTGGCCAAAACTACTTCCACTCATCATCGTAAATCAGAGGCCTCCATCTTGAAAGTAAGACAATAAGAAAAAATATTACACGTACGTCGTTCGAGCTTTGTACAAGGTACTTTCATGACAAATTACAAAACAATTGCTGACAGCGTTTGGCCAAAACTACTTCCACTCAACATAGTAAATCAGAGGTTTCCATCTTGAAACGGAACGGAAGTGAATAGGGAAAAAATCTTATAAGTCGTTTGAGATTTGTACCTTTGTTTCAGAACAATCGAGCAATGCGTTCGGCCAAAACGGCTTACAAACAAACACTCAAACCAAATGCCTAACGGTCAGTGGCTTTGCTCGATAAATTTAATGTAAATAAAATTAAGGTCAATGTGTGTTTTGAACTGACATTCCTTAGTTTCATAAACAGCGATCATAGCACACAGATACCACTATAAACACTCAGCTCACTGGTAGACTTAAAAATTCAATTCAGTATTACTAATAATGTATATTTATTACAAGCGTGATGCTTTATTCGTGATTCGTGTTAATTCCGTTATTCGTGCTATCCGAATTTCTTTTTCCCGCATGCAAAAAAATTCTAAAAGGTCTAGAAAATGTCTGTTCAACAATTTTCAACATCGACTAATCGACAAACTAAACCTATTATCATCGGAGACGTTTTAATCATTTAAGCTTCAAATGTTTTCTTCTACTGAAGAGGATCATCTCGGCTATAGGCCTAATCATCCCAACTATTTTGGTAAACATTCTATTTTTAGATTTTAATATTTTTTCCATCAGCACTCCATTCAGATTATTTTGATACCAAAATACACTCTGCATGTTTCCAGCAGTGTAAGATAAATAACAGGAGTTCGCGTTTTGTCCTGTACGTCTAGTTCAACTTTAGCAAACTTCTTAATTCATAACGCTTCTATAGTCCAGCCTGTTAGTAAACGGCTTATGCTAGGATTTCTTGCGCCTGTAGAAGAATTCCCCTCCAGCTTCCTGCAACAGTTCAGTGACATATTCTGTCAATCTGAGTATACAAACTATTACTACTCTGCTACAGTAAAGAAAAAAAGATATAGCGAGAGTGGGGACTCGACCTCTTACTCGCACTATTTTCCTCTGTCCAAGTTGTGTTCTTGCAGGCCGTTTTCTAAGTGGTTGACCTATAGGCTGATGTCCTCTTAGCATAAGTTGAACATCATATATAGTATTCTTCTTCTTTTCGTTTCACCCTCTTTGGGGTACGCTGAATCAATCATTTCTTGCGCGCTGTACTTTTCTTTGTTCCCAGTAGCTCTTCATTCTTTCCGATCTTCTTTTCCTCTCCTCTTCCGAAATGATAGGTTTAGGTCTTATTTTGGTTTTATCTTGGAATCTTATTCTTTCGTCCTTAGTACTTATCTTAGCAGTTTGGTCAAGCAGTGAATTTTCTGTAATTTTTAATTCTATTAGGTCTTTTTCAATTTCTTTAAACCAGTTCGGTTTTGTTTTACGATTATGGAAAAAATCAAACACCTGTTTCGTCAATCTATTGGAGTTCATTCTAAGAAGATGGCCGTAAAAATTTATTCTCCTTTTTCTCATAGTATCTGACAGTTTTTCAATTTTCTTATAGAGAGCTTCATTTCTTATATATACTACCTTATTATCCTGAAATTTTGTTCCTATAATTTTTCTTAAGATTTTCCTTTCCGTTATTTCAAGCTTTTCTATCTGGCCTATGCGATTCATGGTTAATGTTTCTGCTGCGTACAGTGCTTCCGGCTTGATCACTGTTTTATAATGTTTAATTTTGGACCCCCATGAAAGGGATTTCTTATTGAATGTTTCTTTCGTCAATTGGAAGGCCAATTCAAGTTTGTTTTTCCTGGATTCCATTAATAGTATTCTATAATACTATTAATTAATACTATTATAGTATTATAATTATTATACTATTATAGTATTATCTATTCTATAATACTATTATAGGATTCTATAATAGTATTCTATTATAGAAGTATGTATTTGTTTTTTTCTATGTTTTATAAGATTCACTGAGTAGCTGAAGCAACAGCTGATCATACAATTATATGTTTCTTTACAAATAGTTTTGTCCTGTGTTGTGAAGTTAGTTAAGGTTATTATATTTGTTTACAAATTATTATCAATACAATTTATTATCTGAATACATGAAAACTATTCCTTGAGCTTGGAAAACATTTAACAAACGATAAAATATGTTTAGAGGTTATAAGAAACAAGACAATCCTACTGAAATAAGGCAGTCTTTAACTTTCTCATTCTAGGCGTAGCACTAGTACTAACTAAAGGAAGACAGGTCAACCTTTTGGAAAAAATTTAGAATCTGTTTATGTAATTGTGAAATGTTTGAAGATGACGTTACTAATATAAATATCCTCATAAATTTACACGATATTAATTATTTGCTTTCAAATATTTAAGGTTTGTTTAAAATTATGCTATATTGTATATGGAAATCAAATTTTTTTATTCGATTTTAATTTTAATTAGGTTTTTTCGAAAATATTTTTTTTCAAAATACATGAACAGTTTTCTCGAAAACTGATTAAGATATTTATGTAACACGTTTTTTGTTTTGTTTTTTTAATACTAATCTGCATATTTCATGCAGAGGATATTTTAAAATTCTTCTTTATTTAAAAAATTATCCAAAATTACAAAAATTTTTTTTTAATTTTGTCTGGGATGAAAAATATTCTCATTAGGAAAAAAACATATTTTGAAAAATCATCACCTTTAAATAACCACATAGATCCAATCTATAGAAAGAAAATAATCTTCTGTAATCATTAATTTCCGAGATAAATGTTCCTATATGGACGATTTAGCATTGCGGAGATAGGGTGATCTTGGTCCACTTAAGAATTATTTATTGTCAAAAACCAAGAATCACACAGAAACAATACTATCTGTAAACTTTATAAAGTAAAATGTTTTTTCATTAACCTAGATGCTCTTATGCCTTGAAAGTTAATGCTTCCACCCGACATGATTAATTTAGTCGCTTCCAATCCGTACTTGTGTAGACGGACAGAAACAGTCCAGTAAAGGGGATGAACTAGATTATCAACACAAAACCTGTCCACGTTATATACAAACACAATACTGCACCTCATTGTACGTAGCGTCAGAGTTACACAAGACTAATAACCTTCGGTGGTAAAAGTTGTGAACACACCTGCCGCCCCTAGTAGCGCAATAGGGGGCGTTATTTGTTTATATTTATTCCCCTCAAGGGAGGAATCGGTACCTGTCACTAGCTTCGTCAAAATCTCTGCGGGGGTGGATGCAAGAATCTGAAAATATCTTGACGGAATATTCCGTTATTCACCATGCGCCGTTCGGCAAATGGTGAAAATTAGATTATTGTTATCACTGTAAAACCTGGAAGGTTATATTGTGACGAATAATTAAAGTTGTTTTTTATACAACACAAATATTGATCTCAGCAGTAGCCTAGACAAGTTTGTTAACCAGCGAAATTCATTCGACAGTTTCAAAATGGCTGACATTTCAAATCTTTAGGAAAATCATAACTTTTTTTGTTTTAAATATTTTTGGAAATCTGATTTCACCATCGTGATCAACATTAAAAAATTGTATAAACTAGCATAAATTTTCAAAATCAGTTGAAATTTAAAAATTTATTTTGTAAAGGTCAGGGTTCATTTTAATGCATATTTATTTTGTTAATTTTATTGTACATTAAGCCCTTAAACAAAAATATTGCTTTTTAAGTTCAAAATAAGTAATATGCTGAACATTGAAGTGGTACTGACAACTATAACTTAATAATTAAAATTAATTCTATTTAAACTCAACCTAAATATAACACATTTGCAAAGTGGGAAATTTAACGGTAAAAGTATGCATACAAATATTTAAAAAATAGTTTTAATCATTTATATCATTATATTATAACTCTAAAGGATCACTTCGCTTAAGACGTTGTGGGCAACGTATTTTCAGAAGTTTATTGGTTTCGCACCGATTTGATTATGCAGGTTTTTTTATGAAACATAGCGAATGTTTTGATTGTATCTTACACAAAATTTAAATGTAAGACACCTATAAGTCATCATTACGATGGTGTCACTTGTAATTGCTCGATTGATTATATTCTGTGCTCGTTGGATTATCAGATTTGACAACATCCTCACGTTTAATGACAGATTGGTACAATAAACCTTTTGTTGTAAAAGTCATTTAAGTTTTTCTCCCAATCAGCCAATAAAACTGACGAAATTTTAGCTTCATTTGCTCTGATTTTTTACCAGCATGGATTTTCCAAGTTGAACGTTTATCCAAGTGAATTCCCAAATATTTTACAGTGTTTTAAGTTTACGGTATATTATTATCATATACGGAAACTGTTTGGCCAGCATAAACACGGCTCAGTACAAATACGTTGCTGGTTGTTTTCGATTGATTAAATTCAATTTGAAAATGCCAATAAGTGCAGATTTTAATACTGTTTATGATGGTGAATTTTTTCAAAAGATGTTAAAGTAAAACAAATTACTTTCGTAATTTCTTCCCATCACGTCAGCGAGACAGCTTGCGATTATTTCCGTTTTCAATTTAAATTGAATTGCTGATTTTAACGCTGACTATGACGGGGAAGTCAGACTTTCAAAAGAGTGTAAAACAAATACATTTACATCTGTCAAAGTTTATTTGTATTTTACTGAAAAACAGATAAAAATTCTCAAGTTGAAAATATTCGTTTAATGTAATATTATTGGATTTTGTTACTATTGGGAATCGCTTCTATCACGTCAGCCAAAGAGTCGTGAGTCATCGTCAGTATTTTGAAGTGCCAGGCTACTAAATATGCAATTTTTTGTTCAAAGCGCTTAATTTATACGCTAATGTTAATGAATATAATCCAAACATTTTATAATACTTTCGCATCCTTAAAGCCAGAAGTGCTAACGACACATTTAAAGTTGGCAACGCTGTTTTGCATCTGTTCAAAGCAATGCGACTTTATTTGCCGCGGCTTTCACAAAGGGACGCCATTATCATACCCTGATGAGCCTATTAATATTTATAAAGCTTTTTTGCAAACATATAGTTGGCAGCGGGGTCGGGCGGGGCACTTTCTCTTCAGTGTAAAAATGCAAAACGTGCGCCCCAAGCTACGCACAGTTCAAACATTATCCTCCAGGACGCGTTTGAGAATTACCGTAAGCTGTGGCAGATATTTTGCATTTTAAATTTGTTTGTTTCCATTTGCTGGATTAAAGAGTACGGCATTTATGTTATAATAATGAATTATTTTAATTAATGTGTAAATGGAATTGTTAAACCCCAAATTAAAACGTAAGTTTATGCGTTGTAACTTCTCCTGCAAAACTGGTTCAACAGTTAACGAAATTTTGGACGGTCAAAGTTTTATTTTCGGTTATTATTTATTGAACACGCAGTCGGTACTTGGTGAAACTCATGATATTCAGGAAAATTAGAACGCACATATATATTTTCACAAATTTTTTTTTATTTAGTGACATCTGTTTCGCCGATAGGCATCTTCAGACATAGTGAAGTTAAAAATTACAGAATGTGCTTAAATATAGTAATACAGTTGAATTGAAAATGGAAGGGAGAAGGTAAAGAAAGGAAGGATTTACAGCTAAGTAAGAAGGTCGGTGAGCAGCAGGTTGGGAAAACTACTAAACAATAGGCTTGAGTAAGGGAGAGGGGTTGAAGTTTGTTTGCTCATTTAAATTAAAATTAGGGTTTTCACAAATAGATCTATTTTCAGAATATCTAAATTATTTAGTTTTATAATACAGTGATATTGTTTTTAATGAATGTTTCGCAAATTTTACAGCGATATTGTTCAAATTAAAAGAATGACCACATTCTAATAAATGTTTCGCAAATTTTAGTCATTTTTTAAAATTCTAATAACTGAAATGTTATTATTTTATTTTCATAATATACACAAGTGTTTGTACCTCTTCCAGATTGTCCTACGTATTCACAAGGCCACTCTTCACAGACAACTTTATATACACCACTGTTTAGTAAAAGATCTATCCTTATTGCTGACAATATCTTCCCTAAATTCAGTGTACAGTAAAAAGCTTGCTTATAATTAGTTCTATTTAAAATTAAATTTCTAATCTTGGAACTTATTTACAAGATTAATGCCTACAAATTCCATTTTACATTATTTTTGTGTTTCTTTATTTAACATATTCAAATGATTAGGATTATATACCTATTCTTCCCGTCAGTGGTCTATCAACTCACCTCATAAAGGCTACAGCGGTTTCGAAACTTTATAGTTTCATCTTCGGGCCATACAAAATATGTGGTCTGAAGATATTTGAATATGTGGTCCGGTGGCTGTGTTACAATAATAACATATTTACATTGTACATACAACATACTAGTTACTAATTATGTTTGCTTTTTAATTAAAATTTTCTTCACAAAGTAAACGTTATATTTATTATTTACAGGAATTTGTCTGATGGTATTTAATTCAAAATTGAATTCGTCATTAGTTAGGAGTCTTATTACATTGTCAGTCTTCCTTTCTTTACCTTCTCCCTTCCAGTTTTAATATTAAATGTATCCTCCATAATTTGATCGCACTTTAAAATTTTTAGTAGCTTCACTATGACTGAAGATGTCTTACGGCGAAACATTTGTCATGAAATAGTAAAGAACTGTTCGAAACTGTTACAAGTGTTCTAATTTTCCTGAATTTTCGATTAATCTCCCAGAACGTTTTATTTTATTTCAAATTTATTACGGTGGTTTGAGTTATAAAATCTTGTAAATCTACTGCAATTTGATCGAAATTTGATTAATCGATTTTCACGTGTTTCTATCGGCAACATCTTAACCTGATTGTATTAGAAAGAGGACATAGTTGAATTTAAATATTTGATCGAACCTGTTTTGACCAATTTTCGCGAAATTTGTTCGAGAATTCACTCTTGACGCCAACATTTTTGGCGGTTTCGTCGAAAGAAACCATACAGATTAAGTATGGCTACCAGACAATTATCTGCTTTGTTCAGAATCGCTATCGGAAGGAATAACTTGAAGTATATCTTCTTTCCGTCCCTTATCCGCTTATTGCAAGTTATTTATCATGTTGGCAATCGTGGTTTTATTTACTGCCATCCTGAAATAGAGACACTGTTGTCAAGTTGAAGCACTGGCGTAGGTTTTTAACCTTTGCCTTCCGACACTATATTTACCGACAATTTTATCTTGCATTATAAGCTGGAGAAAACATTACTATTCCAGATGCATTACTGTTGTTCACATTAATTTTTACACTTAGCGTAACGATCGGTTTTGTACCAAAAATAAGGACCTTCGTAATTGAAACTACGTAAATGGGGTACCTAGAGGTGTGTTAGAACATCAGGGACCGCTCACGTTTCATACTTTTCCATTTTAAAGCTTTACAAAAAAACCGACTTAAACCGATAAAAGGTTTGTAAAACCAGGAGCAGTATAAACTGTCACTTCCATGCAGGCATATGTGTCAAATTATTAATTGTGTAAGAAAACAGCTGATTACTAGAAAAAAGCATTGTTGAATGTAATACTTAAATTATAATACTGTATCCAAGACAAATAATTTTTGATCGAAAGAGTTTTGAAAGTTGAATCGATAAGACAATCTAGGCCAGTTTATGTAAATGTTATTAAATAAAAGATTCTGCTTTTAGTAAACAGTAAATACTGTAGCCTGATTTAAGTGTTTTATATAAAAACCGGTTAAAGTAGGTTTCATTTGTAAATTCAGTCATTAATTTTATAGGTTACAGTTCTAAATACGAAAGTAGAACAAAGTAAGACCTAGTGTTTTAAAGTAACCTAATTAATGGCATTAATTGACAGGACATATAACTGTAATTTCTATTTTAACAGAAGTTCATATTGGCAAGAAATAGTAGACCTACATGGTATCGCAACAATTTTTACTTAGGAAGATATGTGCAGTAGTCTTAAAATAGAAGTACTGAATTAAAGACTAGTGTATTACAGTCATTAAACACCAGCCAACTGTCTTACATGAATTATTTTATTCACAGGATTCATACTTTTTTAGGCTTAATTACAGACAGCGATTTCATAAAAAATACGTCCTAACCTCTCTTCTTTTTATTCATGTCGAAACAAGTAGTTATGGTTGCCACATATTTCATAAATCTTATTTATTTCAACTATATTTCACAGTCTATAAAGAGGTGTTATAACACTGTCTTGCATATTATTCGTTTCTTTTTCCTATTACCAGCTAAAGATCTCACGGGCCTACTAGTATTACCGATGTAAGATTTTTCTAATTTTGATTACATACTTATTTCTAATTGCTCTCCTCAAAAACCTCTTCTTTTCTTAGCCGATGTATCCAACCAATCCTAAACACACTCTTGTTTGGCTTCCGAACTTTTTACGGAGTTTTCTGTTAGTGTGACGATACAACGCCATAAAAATACCGAAAGGTAACAACAACGCAGAAGTGGAACTTTGCGTTACATGTACACCGTGTTTGCGTAATGCACCACGAATGCTGTGGTGTACGTAACATTCAGCGTTAAAGTCCGCACTTTAAATTTTCTAGTTATAATAAAAATAAAATCCAGTTATAATAAAAATAAAAAAACCCTGTTATAGAGCCCCTGCCTAGGGTTACTAGGTGAAAACTGGCCAACGGTCTCAATGGCGGATGAGGAAGGATTTCCCAACGGCAGAGAGGGCGGAAGAGCTACCTCCAGGGCTCACAACCTTGGTTGTATTTTTGTAAATTCTCTGAATTTACCTCAATTTTTAAAATTATCAGTTATGGAGAATGTGTGATGTTAATAAAGTAATTGCCCCAGGTGGACAATCCACCGCACGTAAGTGCGCATGCAGACGTTCGGATTCTGGGGAGTCTGCGGCATTACACAAGGATGAGTCGGAGCATTTTGGAATCGTTAATAAAATTAAGTACAGAAGGCCTAACTTTTTAGCCACTTTTAATGTTAATTCTCTTCTGAAGGCTGGTAAATTGAAGAATTTGACAGACACACTTAGAATGCATAATATCATGATCACAGCAGTACAGGAAACTCGATTCACCGATGAACATATTTTTGATTTCGAAGGTTTCAGGATTTATAAGGGTAAGGTAGGCGCACGAATCATGAAAGGAACCCCACACTTAGGAACGGGCTTTATAGTTAATAAGAATATACTGGACTCGATAGTTGACTTTGGTTCACTGAGTGACAGATTGTCGTATCTAACCTTTAAGAGTACAAATAAACTATACACAATAGTAAATGCTCATGCCCCCATAAATGAAGATAATAGGCGGAATAAGGAAAAAGTGGAAGTATTTTGGGAGACTTTGGATGATATTCTTTGCAAAATTCCGGATAAATACAGTGTTATTTTGGTGGGGGACTTTAATGCCCAAGTAGGAAAGGAAAAGAAGAACAAGAAAATAGTTGAGAGTATCCAGCCCATAAGAGGACTAATAAAAATGGGGAAAGGCTTATTGAAGTTTGCAGAGCCCACAATCTTATACTGAAGTCTACAGCCTTTAAAAGGTTACCTCGTAAACAAAAACATGGTATCCCCTGAACCCAAACTTGGGGAATTCCAAATTGACCATGTTGTTGTTAAGAAAGTATTTCACAAGGAAATCCAAAATGTCAGAGTGTTGAGGGGTGCTGATCTGGATTCAGATCACTTTTTATCGAAGATTAAAGTTAAAATTATGCCGAAAAGGAAAAGGAATGCTAATAATAATAATTCGCGATCAATTAGATTTGACACAGAGAAAATTTTAAGTTCTGATGAGTTCTCGAAGATGACGGCTGACTTAAGGGACAAGAATTGGGAAGAGATTAGAGATGCATTTGTGTGCCGAGCCGAAAACCTAGCCCCATTTAAGAAAAATAAAAACATGCATGGTGGAATGAAGAGTGCGTTAAACTCATAAGCAAAAGACAGCAAGCATGGCAGGAATGGTGTTCCTGTAAAACGGACGACAAGTATTGCAACTTTCTCCAAATTCGTAAGGATGTCAATAAGCAGATAAAGTTAATAAAGAAGCAAAGCGAACATCGATTGTTACTTAAGATAGATGAGGAATTTGCCAAAAATAATTCAAGAAGTTTTTATAAAACGTTTAAACAAAAGTTAGCTAAATATAATCCTCCGAGTCTTCAATTACAAGATAAGGATGGTCAACTAGCTCACAATAATACGGATAATTGTAGAATTTTCGCTAAGTATTTTGAGGAACTGTTGAATTGTGAGGAACCTGAAGAAAGATTTGTGTTCGAGACTAGCAACATTAATAAAGAAGATTCACAGCCTCCAGATATTTATGAAATTCAGGACCTAATATCGGAACTTCAGAATAACAAGGCTTCAGGGGAAAGTTCTATTGTAGCGGAGCTTTGGAGGAAAGCCAATATCAGTGCACAGTATTCATTGGTTGGTATCATCGAAAATGTGTGGGAAACAGAAGAGGTACCATCTGACTGGAAAACAGCTTTAATACATCCACTCCACAAGAAAGGTTCAAAAACAGACCCGAACAATTATAGGGGAATTTCGTTACTGGAAGTAACGTATAAGATACTTTCGAAGGCGTTACTGATGAGAGCAGAACCACAGCTGGACTGCCAACTAGGGGAGTATCAGGGTGGATTTAGGAAGGGTAGATCATGTGCGGAGCAGATTTTTAACCTTAAAAGTGTCATGACCTATTGTAAACTCTCGAGTAAAACGTATGTAATAGCATTCATTGACTTCCAGAAAGCATATGACTCCATTGATAGGACTTCACTCATATCAATATTAAGGGAATTAGGCCTGGATAACAAAACTACGAATATAATTAAGTCCACCTTAACAGACACATATTCTAAAGTGAAATTTATGGGACAAGTGTCAGAACCATTTCTGATCAGAACTGGAGTCAGACAAGGTGATGGTTTATCACCGCTATTATTTAATTGTGTGCTGGAGAAGGTGGTTAGAGAGTGGAATCAAAATCTGAAGGAAGGCAGTGGAATCAAAATGGGGACCAAAGGACTGAAGTGTAACTGCCTGGCTTTTGCGGATGATCTGGCTCTCATAGCCAAGGACTGGTCCGAGGCAGAATTACAAATTAAAGAGTTGCAGAAGCAAGCCATTAAAGTAGGTCTCCGAATCTCATTTGAGAAAACCAAAATACTAACAAATATTAAAAATGCACCACGACATCTGGGAGTCGGTAGTCATAAAATCGAGAGAGTTGACCACTTCAAATATCTGGGTGAATGGATCAGCTGGAACGCCTTAGAAAAGAGAGCATTGGAATCCAGGATGTGTAAAATGGAATTGGCCTTTCAATTAACCAAAGAGGTGTATAACAAGAAATCGTTATCCTGGAATTCCAAACCTAAGCATTATAAAACTGTGATCAAACCAGAGGCATATGCATCTGAAACTCTTACACTCAATAATAAGGGATTACTGGACAACCTGGAGAAGAAGGAAAGAAAGTTAATAAGGAAGATATTGGGCCAAAACTTTAGAAATAATGAAGTAAAATTGATTTCTAATAAAAACCTGTATCTCAAAATTGAGAGACTCTCAGATAGCATGAGGAAAAGACGACTTAGTTTTTATGGCCATATTAGTAGGATGAACAGCAGTAGACTTGCTAGGCGGATCTTTGCTTTCTTCAGAGATCGGAAAACGAAGAGTAATTGGTTCAGGCGGGTCCAGGAAGACTTAACTGAGCTGGCGATATCAGATGAGATGATTGACGATGTACTTAAGCTGCGAAAACTTTTACATAATGAAAACCTAAGGTTCCAAGAAAAACCAACATCTAAAAGGGGCGGGGCAGTCTCGGATGAAAGAAGGAAGGCAGCCTCGGATAGAATGAAGCAGTATTGGATACAGCGGAGGGCGGCTAACACACATCAAAGTAATTGATTTGGCGTACCCCAAAGTGGGTGATCCGGATGAAAGAAGAAGAAAAATAAAAAAGCTTTATGAAAAGTTTCAAAAAATCACTATTACAATGAAGGAAAAAAAATTACAATGAAGATAAGGAGACTGATGTTTTATGGGCAAATCAGCAGGATGAAACCAGAAAGAATAGCGAAAAGAGTGCTGAATTTCCAGGAAAACAGGAAAACACAAATTCCATGGCTTATAAAGAAGTCCATCAAGATCTGACTAGATGTGGAATGAACGCTGAAGAGGTACAAAATAGGGACACGTGTGGGAGGAAGATAGCGGCTGCTGAGTTGAAAAACATTTCTGAAGAGAATCTAAGAGGAAGAAGGCGAGTGGTTTCGGAGGTGGAACGTCATAGAATGAGCCAGAGAATGAAGGAGTACTGGCGTAGTAGGAAACAGGGGTTAATAAGTAAGAACGTTGTGTAATTGTAGTCCATAGATGGTTGTATACATTTTTTAAAAAATAATAACATAGAATCATCTTGACGCGCAGCTCTTTCGTTGACGTGATGGAAAATTATTATTTTTTTTTAACTTCTGACTATTGTGCACACTTGGGCTAATGCAGACGATGGGATGATTTATAGCGTCTGAAAATGCCAAGCCATCGCCAGTGCTCGGGGTGAAAGCCTAGTACGCTATCCACTAGGCCACCGAGGCGGCCCGCCATGGAAGAGAATTTCTTGAAGTAATTCTTTTTATTTTAAAGTTTTTTAAAAAAAATTCTTACTTTACCATCATAAACACTATTGAAATTTTCATATATTAACATTTTAAAATTTCAATTTGTAAAATTAAAAAAAGAACCCCGATCACCATTATATAAAATTTCCTATCCCCGCAGGAGGTGCAGACTAGCTGCACCTATTTAGACGTCCCCCGCGGTATCCGAATCTTACACTTACAAAACTACACTTACGACTTTAACACCTTACTCTCACACTTACATTTAGGAAGGCGATAATAGCCTTAATGTGTTTTTCACCTTAAAATAACAACAACAACAATATAAATCAAATTTTCTAATTTCAACGGATTTTGAATTTTCAAAGTGCTTATCTTGAACTTTTTATTGTTGATAACGATGTAGAAATCAGATTTTCAAAAATATTTAAGACGAAAAATTCGATATTAATTTTTAGCGATTATTTTCCATTGGAAAAATAAGCTATTGGAGCGGCCACCACGGTACGTCAAAACCCAAGACATTGAAATGAGCACTGATTCTGTTTTTCTATCACTTTTGAAGGGTCGTTAAAATTTAGAAATATAAATATCTGTTTTTTGTGTGTTAGCATTTCACGTTCAAAATGGCTTGTGTGGATTTCGTTCAACATTTTCAAAATGAAGGCCATTGCAAATCTTTAAAGATTCATAACTATTTTGTCAAATTTTTTTAATTCGATTTTATCATTGTAATCAGCGTTAAAACTATATAAATTAGCATTTTACATTTTCAAAATCCGTTGAAATTAAGAAATTAATTACGTTTTTGACGGCAATCAGAATTTATTTTCGTATTTGAAAATTTGAAAATTCAGAGTGCTACTATATGCAGATTTTAATGCAGATTGTGATGGTGAAATTAGAATTAAAAAAAAAGAATAAGATAAAGAAAAATACCTTTGGAAATTCGCTTCTATTAAGTCAGCTAGAAAGATGCTTGCTGCGATTGTTTAAGATTTTAAATGGCTGCCATTTTAAACTGTTGAACTAATTTGGATGATTAACGAACTTGTCAAGCTATTACCAAAATCAAGTTGAGTGCCAAGTTCGAATCAAATCGGAAATTGCTATCTGAAAGTGAATGCACTCACCTTGATGCATGCTGAATGAGTGAATGCTGATCTCGCACGTTAATTCTACACTTAGAGTATATGGGGGCATTTAAAACTCCGTATAATACGACTAACGTAATTACAGTGTACTTATACGGGTGGCTTGATATAGTAAACGGACTGATGCTAAGAATTTATACAGTAGGCCTTTCACCGTGTTACGTGTTCACGTGAAAGGCTTGACTACGCGCGCGCGGAGAAAAACATGACGTGCTCTAATCCCACGTTAAAAGCCTTTAAGCTGATTGTCTATCCTGTAATTCCAGTGTAGGGAGATCGCGTTGAAAAATGGTTTCGTTCTGCCTGCTACAAATATAGAGCCATTTAATAAGCTTAGATTGTGTGCGTGTTCAAAAGCTATAACGAAATCACTCGTCTCTAGCGTTTAAGCGGTAGGTTCGTTGAAATTAGTGTTCATTGTAATACACGATTGCCTTTAATAATAATTATAAAATTTAGTAAGAGATTTATTTATACAACTAAGTTGTACAGTTCCCTCAAACATATATCTGGCGTGTCATTGGATATCACTAATTGTGCGGATTTGCCAATAATTAGGTCGAGTGGTCGTCAAATGCGGAGCGGAGCGGACTACGCATTCAAAACCTAACCTATTGTTTTTAATGTAAGTTTGGTGCCTGAAAGCATAACAGAGCTGAACGGAGTGAATCGGCGTGGCTGGGCTTAGTTCTGCATAGCTTCCATTCTGACTAGTTCGGTTATGAAGCTGAATTCGCTTCCATCACAACGCTGACCACGCCTACAAGCTTATTATTTCTCACTACCTAGGTTACGGTTTTTAAACGTAATAGTTCCCTAGAATCGGTTACAGTAGGCCTAAACGTTACAATTTAAAAGATACAAACGTGTTCTTTAAACTGACTGAACTCCGCTTCCAGTTGTGGTTCTTCTCATTCCCCTCCGATCGGCTCAGCTGAACTCCATCGCAGCTCTGCTCCGCATTTTGTGGCTTTATGAAGGAGAATATTCAAACCTGAAAAAGATATCAGCTGGTGTCCCGCAAGGTAGCGTGTTGGGACAGATATTATATTTGCTGTACATTAGAGATCTCCCTAATGTCGAAGGTGTAACAATTGCCACATTTGCAGACGATGCTGCAATACTAGCCACCGGGAAGAAAATTGAGGAAGCTGCAGGCAAACTTCAGAGGGCCTCAGATGCTATTAGCAGATGGACAAAGAAGTGGCGCATTGGCCTCAATGAGACAAAGTCAGTTAATGTTAACTTTTCAAATTTGAAGATTGATCATCATATACCAATTACAATCAATTCATTACAAGTTCCCTATGCTAATACAGCAAAGTACTTAGGTATGACACTGGATGCAAAACTGAAGTGGAAGGAACACGTTAAAAAGAAAACAGAGGAGTTAAAATTAAAATTCAGAAGTATGTATTGGCTTTTGGGAAGAAAATCCCAATTATCAATCCATAACAAGCTGCTGATATATAGGCAAGTCTTGAAACCCGTGTGGACCTACGGAATACAGCTCTGGGGCTGTACAAAGAAGACAAATGTAAAAAAGATACAAACCTTTCAAAATAAGGTGCTGCGATGCATCGTAGATGCACCATGGTACATAAATAACGACAACCTCCATAGGGATTTGAAAATAGATATGGTCAGTGAGGAAATAAAAAAGTATGCAAAGAAGCACGGACAACGCATCTTTCAACACGAGCATCCGGAGATACGCGGATTGTTGGCTGAGGCTGGTGTGGTTAGAAGGCTACGAAGAACAAAGCCACTGGACCTTATGGTTTTTGCTGGTCCGGATGGACATTAGTTTCTAAGGGAATATATCCAATGGGATATATCCCTTCAAAGTGTAAAAATCTGTTAATTGTAAATTACTAGATGGGTATTTCTACTCAGTTGTAAATAAAATTAAATTAAAAAAAAAAAAAAAATTTTGTGGCTTTATGAACATCGAGAATTTTTAATGATTTATGATAAAAATACAAAATGATATTCCATATAAGAAAAACACTCTACTTCAGGCAAACATTCAAGTACGTTTCATCTACGTTAATATTAACCTTTCGGCTGCTGGCCTGCCCTACCAATAACGACTGCTCAGCTACTTTAGCCGAAAATACTTCACTACTAATGTAACGAAACTATATTTTTAAGTACATTTAACATTTATCATGTTCAAGAGCGAACCCTCTTGAACTATATTTCACATTAAAACCAGATACTAATTCAGATTCTCCTTCAGCAAAATCATAAGGGGATCGATTGGTTTCAGCTAACATTTTTTAAAATTGTTTTTTTAAAACAATTTCATTTTTTTATTTTAGATACTTTTTTTAAATTTACTGGTATAGTATTTTTTTATTTAATCTAATTTTAATTAGATATTTTTTTAATTTTCCGATTGAAGAAATAATTTTTTAAACATTAGTTTTGAACTGAAATAAACCATATTTATTTTATTTAATATCCTAATTCTACTGGTATAATTATAGTCTTTGGTAAATTCTGAACAATTTTTTCATGTATTATAACATTTAAATGAATTATGTCATTAACAAGCGCATAAAATTGTCAACCATTTTGATTACCTTGTAAACGAAAATCCAATGACATCGTTTCTGTAATTTAGCAAAATATGAGCGTAGCAGAAAAGTGAATTAAACAAATCAATTAATTGAAAAATGTAGGTATAGATGTTATCTGTTAGATGTATTTGAAACTATTATCGACAAAAATATAGCAACGATGGATCGTTGTGCAGCATTTCTTGATAGCAACAACGATACATCGTTGTGTAAAGTCAGAGAAGGCGGTAGGCCTATTTTCTTAGTATTTTTGTTACGTCATGGAATATATATATATATATATTTATTTTATTATTCTTTTTTTTTAACGTCCGACTATTGTGCACACTTGGGCTAATGCAGGCGATGGGATGATTTATAGCGTATGAAAATGCCAAGCCCTCGCCGGGAATCGAACCCGGGTCCTCGGGCTGAAAGCCTAGTACGCTATCCACTAGGCCACCGAGGCGGCTCATCGAATATAAATGAACTAGAAGTAAAGACATTGTTATAAAAAGCGTGCTCTATATCAGAGGCTAAAGTCAAAATAAGTGGCCTGGCCTATCTGCCACTACGAACGCTGCGAGATGCAAGGTCAGGGGAATACAGTACTATTATCTCTCTTTAACTGTAGTAGTACACTCTGCCACCAGCAGAGAGCACTCACATATTTCTCATAACGTTATCATTCTATTACGATTACATTCACTGGTTATATGAACTAATGGAACATGTAATATTAATTTAGCAACTTTAATATTAATTTGTTGTGTTTCTTTGTGCATGTTTGCTATATAGTGTTTTTTTTTATTTTATATCATTGAATATGACAATAATATTTTTTAAAGTAACTTTTTGTGTTTTTTCGCTTAGTTTTAACAAAAGCAGTTACAGTATAAGCTGCAGGTTTATTTTATAATATAGATGAAATGTTCATAATATTTTTCTAAAGAACTTTGTATTGTTGATAACACCAGGCTGCATTGCTAGTGTTAATACATAATTATTTGGAATAGTCAATTTGCTTTTTCTTTACTTAACTACTTTTAACTTACTTCTGATTCAGAAGCAAAAAACCGAAAGATTGGGATTATTAAAGACCAAAAAATAAAACTATCATAAATGAAGAATACTTTTTTATCGTTTCTTTATTAATTTCCCAAAAAACATAAATAGATATTGGAAAAACATTAACAGACTTTTTTACTTTCCAGCTTGGATTCGATCGACAAACAGCACAATTAAATTAATTTGTCAAAATTGTTTCTTTTTTTATTTTGTTAAAATATTGAAAAGTAATAATTAAAGTCCTGTATAATAAATTTCAAAGTAATTTAATCTATAGTTTAAAAGTAAATCGAAAATATTTACACGATGGCGATCAGGGTTTGTTTTTTGTTTTTCCGATTTACTCTCAAAACTTAAAAAAGAAATGTTACCCAAATATGCTACTCTGACCTGTTTGTCTTTATATTTAACCAATATTTGAGCAAAAACTGTTAAATAATTTTGAGAAAATAGACTATGCTAATTATCAAAAATATTTCCAGTTTTTTTTTTCTATAACACTTTAGTACTTTTGGGTTTTTGGGCTATATCAGCAAAATTTATGAAAATCGTTTTAGCCGTTATTGAGAAAATCAGGCTTTTATAATAAAAAAATCACGTATTTCCGACGTGATTGAAGCGAATTTCCAAAAATTCAAAATATAATAATAACTTAATCTGTTTTCTTTATCATAATCAGCGTTAAAATCTGCAGAAGTTTGTTTTTAAATATTGTCAAATTTAATTTAAAACACTACGAAAGTGAAGCCTGACCGGCCCACCATAACGATCACTGAAATAGATATTTTTTTAATGGAAATGCTATAAAAATGTATGATTTAGAGGCAGGGGTTCTCAACGGAATCCAGATGGACCCATTGGGGGTGTGTGGACCCCCTGAACTCTGAAGGGGTCCATTTAATTTGTGAGGTCTATTGGGGAGGTCGATGAAATAAATCTATTTTTAACCCCTTAAGATATCAGAAGGATCTACGATTAATATTTACTATTTACGATTAATATTAACAAATATTTTCCGGGATATAAGTTAGATAATCGAAAGACATCAACCGCAACAATTTTATGTATTTATGTGATTTATATTTTATTTAAATTTCTGCTCCTATACAAATTATTGTACCCTTAATGTACATCTAATAATACAAAATACAAATTATTTTAAAAAATTGCATTAATGAATTGCTCCTATCAAAAGCTTCATTTGCGGTGATACTTGTGCCACATATTGTAAACATATGGGGGTCTAAGGAATTAAAAAAATATATTTAGAAGGTCGAAGCAGAAAAAAGGTTGATAACCTGTGATTTAGACAGTCGATTATTACGACTTGAGTGCGGGCGAGTGATAAGGGTGGCCAGGTGGGTCCCGCTGCCAACCGTCTTCTTTACACAAACAGAATATAAATAGAAAATTATTTTGTAGGCAGTGTTTTACCGCTGTTCTAATTGAAAGAAAAAGGAAGCGGATGTTTATTTTTAGCGGATTTCGATTGGGGAACGAACCACTGAAGCATCCATCATGGTAACGCCCAGACCGACTTCGAGATAAAAATCTGATACACCTTTTTTCAAAATCTGTCATTAAAAGCCTTAACGTTTGCATAAATTAATGAAACTCGTATGCTAAAAATAGGAAATTACTACGACGGCGGTCTAGGTTCATTTTTTTACCTTCAATTCAATTCATTATGCTGACTTTTTCAGATTTTAATGCTGATTATGATGATGAAATTATATTTCCAAACATTTTAAAAGAACGAAATAGCTTCCACGACATCATTAACTTTAAAAGTTTAAAAAGAAACTCCTACAAATTTTTCAAATATTTTACTTTTTTCTTATAAACTAAACATAGATAAGTATTTTTTATGTGTAGAAAATTAATTTTTCTTTCATTTTTTAGCACTTCTAAGGCTCAGCAAGTAGTTCTTACTTATATATTACGTGCTTGTGCGTGATTTTGTGAACGCACATCTACTTCCTTTTGTAAGTACTTTTAGGGCGATAATAACCATGTTGGTTTTTCACCCAACAAACAAGTAGGTATTCTCGTAACTATATTTTTTTCAAAACAATTTTCTTTTTTTCAGATGTGATAGCAAGGATCATCTGTATGCTGTTTGTTTCAGCCGCATCGGTGGCCTAGTTGATAGCGTACTCGAACCCCGAGGACGCGGGTTCGATTCCCGGCCTGGGCTTGGCATTTTCATACGCTATAAATCATCCCATCGTCTGCATTAGCCCAAGTGTGCACAATAGTCGGACGTTAAACACCAAAAAAAAAAAAAAAATGTATGATGTTTGTTTACTTCTTAGATGCACACACGCTTCAATCTGTAAGTGACACTAATTTATTTCGTAATAAATTAGTGCAATCAGAAATGTATCTAATGGGCGAGTTTTTAAACAATCATAAAAGTATAGTGTAGCGAAAATATTACCACCAAAAATATTTTCCAGCAGATCGGACTTACAGCGCATGCTCGATGACGTAAGAGGTGCCACGAATCGGAGATTGTTTAAGCACTGTTCAGTCCACTGCGTCTCTGAAGCTGAGCTCTTTAAGATTATAAGTTTGAGTAACTGTCACAAACATTTTCTTTGCCGTTTTCGTGACTTAGGATTTACGCAATTTTTCAATCGATTTTAGGAGATGTAACGCTGTAACATCAAAAATTGTTCAAATGACAACAACGTCCATTGTGGAATACGTTTTTTTGCAAAATGTAATTTATATTCTTCGTATTGTAGCTGTACTTCTCAGCAATATTTGTTTATGATTTACGTTTAAACATTGTGTGCTGAGATTTATTTTCGGTTAAGTTTATATTTATAAACATAGAATACAGTTGTAATTTTCTTAATACACGATATAAAAATTATAACGAATCACAGTGCAAAAAATGTATTTTGATATTTTGACGATTTAATCAGCTTTTCACTTTTAATCGGTCCAAAAATGGTGGGTTTTATTTATAGTCTTTCTGTGTGAGTCAACTTATCGCTAGAGATTAAACTAATTTTGTAAAATTCGGCGTAAAGAACTTTTTTGACCTTTGTTTTGTAAAAAAACATATTTAAATGTGATATTTTGAAAACTGGTCTAACGATTTTAACCAATTTTGCTCAAATGCAGTTTGTAAGTACACAAATTGGTTGCTGATAGTCAAAAAAGGTTCCTAAGCTATCAAAACTAAACTGAAAAATCGTTACGGTTTCTCAAAAACGGAACATCACATTTTTGTTATATTTAGGTCGTGTGCGAACTGAAAGCGGGGAAATATTTACATCTGACCGTTCCAAATTTCTTTTATATGGAATTCCCTGCATTGATTTGTGTTGAATCGCCATGTAAGATCAATATTTGTTACTTAATATCGTACTTTATATACCACTTAGATTAAAACGGAACTCCAATTTCAAACTTACAAAATTAAAGTGCGCCAATTGGGAAGAGCAGCAGACTGATCTGTGCTTTTACACCACGGAAACACCTGTCCTATTATCAAATAAACCTGTATTCAGATTCAAAACATTTCCGGTGTTCTTGTCTACAGCTCCAGAAGCTGATTATTGGGAGACAAAATTTGTGAAACTCTGAAGGTTCGTGTAATATTCTCACACCATGTTGTATTAGTTTGAAAGTTCTTTCCGTATTTCAGTCAGAAAAGTGAGCTATTGGAGCTGCCGTCATGGTAAGATCCAGACCCAGGACTTTAAAATGAGCAACGATCCACGCTTCTAGATCACATTTTGAGAAGTCGGTTCTATTTGATTCAAACTTGACAGAAAATTGATTATGGTAATAGCTGGGCGAAATTTGTTAACCAGCAAAATACGTTTTTTTTTGTTTGTGTGTTTAATTCAACACTTTGGCTAATGCAGACAATGGGATGATTTATAGCGTATGAAAATGACAAGTCTGGGCGGGGAATCGAAATCAACTAGGGATACTGAGTTTGTTAACCAGCGAAATTCGTTAAACACTTTTAAAATAGCTGCCATTTCAAATCTTTAAAAAATCGTAACGTTTTTGTCTTACTTGTTTTTGAAAATCCGATTTCACCATTAAACACTGTATAAATTTTCATTTTCAATTATTTAAAATCCGCTGAAATTAAGAAACCACTTTACGGGATTTTTTTATGATTAAAAAAATCAGATTTTAATGCTGATTATGATTGTAAAATCCAAATTTCAAACACTGTAAACAATTTGGAAATTCGTTTCTACCATACGAGCGAGACAGGTGCGTGCAACGAATATTTACACAATGTATACGAACAGAGTGTGTATACTGATACGGCGACCCCATCCAGTTCCCGCAGAGACTGAAGGCAGAATCGAACTGAATTGCAAATGTTTCAATATACCAGGATTAGCGATCTCGCTTCCTGCCTTAATATACATTGCGGTAGTTCCATTGTTAAAAATACATTTGTATTGTTTTATACGAGCGGTATTGTTACCGGTAATGTTTACACTTCGGGGGATAGTGGATAAAAATAAATGTATAACCAATATTTCCCCCTCATCCTGCATTTCAGCATATTGTGTTGTGAAAGTTCCGGCTACTTCTTGAAGTGTGTGTGTGTGTGTGTGTGTGTGTGTGTGTGTGTGTGTGTGTGTGTGTGTGTGTGTGTGTGTGTGTGTGTGTGTGTGTGTGTGTGTGTGTGTGTGTGTGTGTGTGTGTGTGTGTGTGTGTGTGTGTGTGTGTGTGTGTGTGTGTGTGTGTGTGTGTGTGTGTGTGTGTGTGTGTGTGTGTGTAATCGTTTATAGTAATTTACTCAACACATTATTTCAATATGAATTTTAACTTATCTTTTAATAGGAGGTTCGGAAATTTTAAAATATTTATTATTTTAAACACATAACTTATCTTGGAATATTTCAGTTACACGTATTTTTAAAACTATCTGGAATACAAACATTGATAAAAATTTTACTTATAAACTTATTGACAATACGGTTCAATTATCTTCACTAAAGGCTCATTACCGCAAATACATTTTGTTAACTATTTTCTTAAGTCCTTGTGGCATTTGTAGACGTTTCACTCCCAAAGACACTTAATTGTTTTCCGTTCGACCAGTTTATCCTCCAAACAGATCCCCTGGTTTTGTCATTGGGTACCGTCATTTGTGAATACCTCGTTTTAAAATTAATCAAGAATTCTGAGTGATCGCTTTTTGTTTCGAATAAGAGTATGGCCAGAATAAGGTGGCATAAAACGTGCTAACAACTGTGCTTAGGAAAAAGTTTTCGTTGAAATCTGTCAAACCGTGACCCAGTAAAAATCGGGCAAATTATTATTTTTTTTTAACGCAACAGACAAATAACTAAGGCATTCTGAGTGCTCCTTATTTTGTTTCGAATAAGTGCATCACAGTTTAGAATTTCTTAAAATCAACTCCTTAACAACAACGATAGATTTTCCTCTTCTGGAAAAAAGAATTTTCAAACCTAATGATTTTTTTTTTTTTTTTTTTTGAAAAAGCCTTGCACATTAAAGGGCGCCAAACATGCAAAATTTTAGAGAGAGAGAGAGAGAGAGAGAGAGAGAGAGAGAGAGAGAGAGGAGGCAGGGGAGAGAAGGGGTTAATTGCCCTTATGCATTTGAGGCGAAGATAATACCATTTCCAGTTAACCTCATAACATCTTATAATTTACATTTAAATTAACAAATTGAACTATTAATATAAAATTGACAATTGCATAATTTTAATGCATATTTTAAAATAAAACAGAATAATTATACTCATTAAATTCAATACAGTGGGTATATCATAATATAACAACACTTTTTAAAAAAAAATAAAGTAATATCAATATTTTGAAAACAAAAAAAAACAGTTTTGCTATTAAATAAGTTACAACTATCACTTAAGACTAAAAATATAAAATTTAATAAAAAACACTCACATTCGTACAGTAAACTTTACAAAAATTTATAAAAATCTGCTTCTATGTACACACTCCAAACAGAAAGCAGTCCGTACCACTACAGGCAAGCCGCAAAGTAAACTGCCTGCGCATGTAGGAGAATTCCCCTCCAACTCCCTCCAACAGTCCAGTGACAGACGTTTATCAGTCTGATAACTGTTTACTGTTTATTTTATCGCTACGCCGTTCATTGAGCCATTGGAGCACGAAGGTCTCCACCGCAGAATCGTCTTCGAAACGCTGGCCTCCAAGCGCCTCTTTGAGTGGCCCAAACAGGTGATAGTAGCAGGGTGATAAGTCTGGACTGTATGGGGATGTTCCATTGGTTACCAGCCAATTTGATCGAGTTTAAGCCTCGTAGCGTTCGCCGAATGTGGTCGGGCATTATCGTGAAGAAGAATGACGTTTCTCGCCGGTTTAGATTTCCTTTTCCTACGAAAAGACTGTTTTGCGGCCTCTAAAACATCGCAATAACATTGTGCATTTATTATGCGTCGTTGATGGAGGAAATCGACGTGAAAGGCGCCTTGATTGTCGAAAAATACAGTGGCCATTACCTTCCCGGCCGACGATCGTGATTTGGCCTTCAGAGGCGCCCTCTCTCCCCTCTTCCGCCACTCCATACTTGCCTGTTTCGACTCGGGAGTGTAATGGTGAACCCATGTTTCGTCACAGGTGACAATCCGGTTTAATAATGCCTCACCATCTCGTTCAAATTGGGTCAATAGTCGCTGGCAAATCTCCAAACGATTCCGTTTGTGAACGTCAGTCAAAATTCGTGGAACCCACCTTGCAGATACTTTGCTGAGTTCCAGGTTTGATGTAACGATTTCTTGAACGCTACCATAGCTCAACTGGAGTTCATCTGCAATAAATCGCAGCGATATACGTCTGTCTTCGTCCAGGAGTTTCCGAACAGCATCAATGTTTTCGTCCGTGACGGAAGTGGTCGGGCGACGATCATGGCTGAGGTTTTCTACTGCTTCCCGTCCTTCGGCGAATTCCTTGTGCCAAGCAAAAACGCGAGCTCTTGACAGGGTCCTGTCCCCTTATTGAGCCGTCAATCTACGAAAGATTTCAGTCGGATTGACCCCTCCTTGGCCAAAAACTTAATAATAATTCTCTGCTCCACGGAAACGTGCACTTCACTCTCACTCATTGTATAGTTTTATACTGAAGGGTCCTAACTAAGACAAGTGAAGTGACGCATGACATTTTTTTTCAGCTACCAGCTGATACACGATACACTGATACTCGCTACTCAGCAATGATGAAGAACAGTAGTGAGAGAGTGGGGACTCGATCTCTCACTCATATTTTAACATTATCATGTTTTAGGGCTGGTTGTGATATTGGATTTTGCGGTACGCGTGATGCGAGGAACATGTTTATATTGATATATAACAGTATATTTTGCGCGTCGCGTCTTACATTAAGTTAATTATAATTAAAAATTGTTGTTTTCCGCCCGGGATCGAACCGGGAACCTTGCGCTTGTGAGTCGGATGTAATAACAACTACACTATGGAAACTACGAAGAAATTTGACCGATTTAAGTATATGAAATGAACCGATAATTTAATTTTGTTAGTTGTATTATAAGATCAGTTGTTTTATATTAATTCGTAAACGTCAGCTGATTTGTTTCATTGAACAGCTGATAGGCTATAATAAGTTTTAGATTATGTTATTAAAAACTAGATATGTCAATTTGTCGCGTTTTCGAACAAATTATAGTAATTAAAATAAAAAAGGAAGAGAAAACATGATGTTTGTGTTTTTTTTTTTTTATTGTTGGTTAAATAACAGAAATTTGTTTCTCTCTGTCTCACTGCTGTACTTAGCAAGCTGTTTTCTAAGCGTATGATCTATAATGTAAAGAGAGAAGAGAAGAGAGAGAGAGAGAGAGAGAGAGAGAGAGAGAGAGAGAGAGAGAGCACGTCCACATTCAGGATATTTTAAGTATTTGGTAGACCGGTTTGGGTGCTATTCATTAAAGGACATAATCTCAGCGATGTTTGTCATTTTAAAAAATACGACATCACCTCCAGTGAGACCTTGTATAACAAAGGCCCCAGCCTCCAGCCTCCAGCTCCCAGTGTCTAACCTCGACAAATAATGAGGTTTCGACAGCAGTCTAGCTATCAAGTCTCACGATCTTATAACCAAGTACTTAGAATAACGGCACAAAGTGTTCTATTGTGGGGTTAACAAAGAGGGGTGGTTTCAACCCTGTTTATCACCCTGTCATCTAACAAAGCCGCCCTAGAGGGCGCCGTAAGTCGTTTGATATGACCGGGCCCGTTAGATACAGTTCAAAGCGCTTCTTTACAATTTGCGCTCCTTGTGTGTGAAGAGTAATCAAATCGCGATTTTATGGTGGCGAATTTCAAAAAAATCATCGGACATTAGTTATTGGAGCGCTGCGTATCTATAAACACTAACATAATGAAACGATTTTGATGAAATTTTGTGTGAAGATGTCTTGCTCTCAAATTGTAATTTTAATTTTGCATAAATAATATTTTCTGTGTTTTTTTTTTTTTAATAAAACGCTTATAAGTTAATTAATTTATCGAACTTAGCTCATAAACACTCAAGCAAAATATCGGTAACTTCGATTTTCTTCGTAGTTTGAATTAATGAATGAAGTCCTATTGTTATTATTGCACTGCATCCTTTGTAGATCTATGGTCGCATTATTTTCTGTATTCCTGAGATGCTCAATTACAGCATTTCCAGTTAGTAGCTTCAATAAAGTCTAGTATTTGGAGCGGATTCAAAAATTCAACTTTTTACTTATAATTGTTGACTTTTCGGTGTGTTATTCCTGCTTTGCTGTTTCCCTTTAAATTTTCTCTTGACCCTCCTCAAGGAGGTTGTGCAGTGAGATCCCGGTCATTATAGTTTACATTCATACTTATGCCCTTGCCATTAATAGTTAGGAAAATGATGTCCACCCGTATAAAGCCGTTAATACTTTAAGATTAATGTACACTGGAAGGCATCTCAGGGCTCCCACTGGTAACATTCATTTTAAAACTTAAAATTACATTGAAAATACCAATATGAACCCTAACAGTAGTTAAATTCTTTTTTCAATTTCAACTGATTTCGAAAATTTTAAACCTCAGTTCATATAAATTTTATGCTAATCACGTTTCAAATCTTTTACGATTTTACTAAAATCGATTTTTGTGACAAGTTTGAATCGAATCTAAACAAATTTACTACCCCTCAAAGAATGAATTAGAAATCAGGATCCACGCTCGTATCAAGGTTCCAGTTGTTGGTCTTATCATGGTGGGTGCTTGGAAAAGCTCATTTTAAAATATAAATTCGCTACAGTATTAGTCCTAATTATTTACACAAAGTTTGTACGCAACAGTTTAGAAGCTAACAAACATGTGATGTGGACTTGTCGCATTGTAAGCCCACATTGACAGGACAGACACTGTAATTAAACACACAGTCTAATTGATATCGGACAAAGAGCTGTTCTTAATCGGCATGCATGTTCACGTCAAACGTCGGTGACACTGAGTGACGGACAGAAAATTAAATACCGTAATACTGGCGCCGACGAGTGGCGGTTTTAATATTCATAAAAACCTGTTGTGTTAATGGGCTATGTTGAAACATTGACAATTTGGTCCTTAGTTGCAATGTAATCAGTGTGATACCACAATTGTTTTGCCTGATTTCCCATTGGAGCCGCCTCGGTGGCCTAGTTGATAGCGTACTAGGCTTTCACCCCGAGGACCCGGGTGCGATCCCCGGCCAGGACTTGGTATTTTCATACGCTATAAATCATCCTATCGTCTGCATTAGCCCAAGAGTGCACAATAGTCGGACGTTAAACACCCAAAAAAACCTGACTTCCCATCTTAGTGAATTTGAATCGGATCAGCCATCATGGAAAGACTCGAACACTAGATTTTGAAAAGAGAGTCGATCGTGAAATCTTTATCACATTCTGAGTAATTGTTTAACTCAAGCTGCTGCACAACGATATATCGTCCTTGTAATTTACTAGCGAGAAATTCGGCACAACGACCTATCGTTGCTATACTTTTGTCGGTAATAGTTCAGAATAAATCCAATAGATAGCATCTAAAGCTACATTTTTCAAATAACTATTCTCTTTTGTTCACTTTTCTGCCACTTCCATAATTTCGTGAGTTACAGAAATATTGTCCTTGGATTTTTTATTACTAGGTAGTCTGGCAGTCGTGATGCGTTATTATTTGTTGTTGATAATTATATAATTCAGTTAAATTTTATGATATATGGAAATTTTCAGTATTTATCAGAGAATATAACTGGTAGTCACTGGTTTATTGTAGTTCAAACCAAATGTTTTAAAATTTATTCCTTCAACCAAAAATTAAAAATGTAATCTTTCTAAATTAAAATTTGAATAAATCAAAAGAATACTACATAAATAAATCTTAAACAATACCTGCAACAAGAGTAATTCTTCAGATTTTTAAAATGATAAATATTAAATACATAGTTACATAAGTAAGTTCCTGCAAAAATAACTAGCAGTCCATCCTACTGGGCAGGCCAGCAGCCAAATGGTTAACAAAATTAATTATTATTTTTTTTTACTGAACATCCATACTTTATGCCAGTTAAACTAATGGTTTCGACGGAAAGGGCAAACCACGGTAGTAACTGTGTCTCAAATGAACGACATTTCAGAAACGCAGCAGACTGACCAATGTTTAATTACATCGACAACCGAGCCGTAGGTTATATTTATACAGAGCATACAAGCAGTTCAAATAACAGTAGACTTAGCTGTATATACATAATTAATTGCCTTGTCATCGCTTCACGATAACGTTTTGATGCGATCATATTTTTTCCTCCAATTTAACCGTTAACCG
>CM040187.1:62843780-62933780 GCA_022606455.1 Callitettix versicolor
AGTATGAGTGTTTTCCGAATAATGTTTTTTAGATATCCGCACAAAATTTTACGCACAGGTTGTTTTGGGACTAACAATCTAAGGACAAATACTGTGGAGGTGGCGGACCCATCACACCCACCCCTAGCCCAAATGGTTATTTCCTCAATTCAGTTATGTCATCAAAGCAAAAAATGATATTTCTTCGCGGTCTTTACCAACGCTGTTGGTCTCCATGAGACATAAAGTTTTCCTACAGAGAACCTTGACCTCCAAACACTTCCTCAACCCTTTAAAAATTCAATTTTCGTTGAAATTTAATCAAAAAACATTATATTTTTCGTAATTGTGTTAGTGAAATGTAATAATCATTTCGTGTAGATCCAAGCAATACGGGTAACCACTGTTTGTTTACTGTAAAACCTACGCTTTCCATGAAAACAACCGGTAAAATAATATTTTCAAAGTTATAGTTAATCTAAAAATGAGCTGAATGAGGAATAGTAAGAGTGAACCGAGCATGGATCACATTTAAAGATTACTCTGAATACAAAATGAGCCACAGAATACACAAAATATTAACACTTACAATGGAGTCAAAGGGGAATATGAGTAAAGTAACTTTTCTTCATAATTTTTGTAAATTAAATCTTTCATCAACCTCATGACTACCTGCAAGCCTCAAAATTACTCTCAAATCTGGTAATTACCCGCCAATTGGCAGCACTGTGCACAACACGTAAAACATCATATAATAAATATATCAAATAATGCCGAGTGCGCACTATGGGATTCATGAATCGATTTTATGTATTGGTTATGTGTGGTGTGTAGTGCTTTGTTTAAATTTCAATGCAATAACGACCCCCTCAAAGCATCTGGTCGGAAGATTGGATTGTAATCCTGAGAGTCGTCATAAGACGTAAGTAATTATGTAACGGACGGAGAAAAAATAAATTTAATTTTCTACGATATCAATGAACTGGTTAAATTACCGAACATGAAATTAAAATTATATATAATAAGCTTCTTGGTTAAACAGATTGGATGTTCGAATAAATGAATACTTAATTCTGAGTTTAATTTTTCCATGACTTTTTCACATCTATTTCTCCACTCGTAATGTCTGTTTAGGTTTAGGTTAACTTTAAAATCAATTCCGGAGACAATTCCTCTTGATAGGCTTTACTGAAACATTGTATACATGCTCGATTCAGGGCACAGTTCAATATTCTCTGATAAAATTTTCAACCAACCGCTTAATTCGTTAATTATAATCGATTACAATTTTTATATGGAAAGCATTATGTAGAATATTTGAACAACAGACGGAGCCACTGCCGTTAGTATTACTTCTTATTTGCATACAAATCCGATGTATAGTTTATAACACAAGCGGGTTATGCCATTTGGGAAATAATGTTTAAATTAAACAAAATTCAACAAAATTAAAACAAAATGAATAATTTAACATATTGTACAAACATTTTTTTAACTGTTTTAAATTATAAATACGATTTAATTACGATTTTTTATAACATTTCGTATATTTTATTGACGAATTTCCTTTGGAAAGATAACTGTTGGAGCGACCATTAAGACTTGAACGCCGAACTTGATCTCTGGGTCATTTTAGAAGGAATCGTTATTGTATGCACATTTACCACCCCATACATATATATATATATATATATATATATATATATATATATATATTTATATATATATATATATACGTATATATATAAATATATACATATATATATTATATATATATATATATATATATATATAACTCAAAAAATATATGTACGTGTGAGTCAAGTAGCGTTCACAATATTGGTCCCATTTAATTCAAACGACAAAAAAATCATTTTTTTTTTTGTAATATCTTACACAAGTTTGTTATCCAGCAAAATCCGTTCAGAATTTTAAAAAATATAATAGTGGATATTCTATATAAAAATGCATAAATTGTTCATTTACACTTTTTTAAACTCTCATTTTTAAATCGTTACCAGCTTTAAGATGCGCGAAAATTAAATTTTTAAATCTTCCTCAAAAATACAAAACAAATTCGACGAGGTTAATTTTCGTATTTTTTGTGAAGTATAAAAACGTTATTTTTTGCAGATCGTAACGCTTATTGTGATGGTGAAGTCAGATTTTCAAAAAGAGCTAAAAATTATTGTATTCTCTCTCTCTCTCTCTCTCTCTCTCTATATATATATATATATATATATATATATATATATATATATATATATATAAATATATATAAATATATTTCACCCAACTTTGGGGTACACTAAATCAATCACTTTTTAATGTTCTGTGCCTTCCTCGTAGCCCAATATTGCTTCATTCGTTGTGATCTTGCTTTTCTTTCTTCGTCAGAGATTTGGATCGTTCGCTTGGATTTGACTTTGCCTTGAACCGTTGCTTCTTGTCCTTGGTTATTGTTTTGGCTGTTGTGTCCATGAGCATAGTGTCAGTGATTTGTAGTTCTTTTATGTCCTTCTCTGTTTCTCTAAACCAAAGTGGTTTGGCTCTTCTATTGCGAAAGTAGTCAAATATTTTTTTGGTTAGTCTATTTTTGTCCATTTGGAGGATGTGCCCATAAAAATCAATTCTCCTTTTTCTTATTGTGTCTGATAGTGTTTCAGTTTTTTAAACTGAAATTTTTTTCTTCCCAAAAAATTTTCTTCCACACGACGCCGTGACAGTTGCGGGTTACAATTATTTAACGTAAATTATGATTATTTTACAAAATCAAACGGAAACCAGGAACAGTTGAGTCTGAAAAGTTTCCCCTAACTTGGGGTGGGGAAGTGGGCTATAGAGGTTAAATTTACAATGAAACTCACTCTGTACAATGTGTTGAAAGAACTGAAAATACGTTAAGGTGTACATTGCTTCTCGGCTTGGGTATAACAAATTGTGGGCCTAAGTACCTGTAAGTAGCTGGAAGGATGAGAGTTACTTTACGTCAGTAGAACCTAATGAAGACGGACGGTCGAAGTAGCACACGTAAAAAGCCAACGGTAATAACTAGACTGGGACATATTTAGAGGTCCTAGTAACTCCCATACTTTGCCGACTGATCAACAAGCTTTCCTCAAAGTCGATGCGCAAGAACCATGTATAAAAGTGTAACACCGTTTGACTTGTGATTGTTGTTATGCTTACCTCGCAGATGAAGAAAATCGATGTTATCGCATTCCTAGGTGGTCGCACGGTGTCTTAGGAAAAGCCTCCATGGGACATACCACCAAACTTTATATCGTGGGACTACCCACCAAGCGATATATCGTGGGACTAGCCACCAAACGTTATATCATGGGATTTGCCATGAAGCGTTATATCGTAAGACTAGCCACCAAGCGTTATATCGTGGGACTAGCCACCAAGCGTTATATCGTTGGACTAACCACCAAGCGTTATATCGTGGGATTAGCCACCAAGCGTTATATCGTGGGATTTGCCATCAAGCGATATACTGTAGGGACTTGCTACCAAGCGATATATCGTAAAGATTTGTTATTACGTGATACATTGTGAGACTTGCCATCAAGCGATATATTGTGGAGACTTGCCACCAAGCGATATACCGTGGGACTAGCCATTAAGCGATATATATAGACCACTTCGCTTTGTCAACTACAACAGTTGGAACTTTAATGTTTGAGATATATGAACAATTGTTTTAATGAATGTTTTTATAAAGTTAACTCACTTTGTATTTGATTGTTGAAAAATGAAAACATTAAAAGCAAACTATTTCTGTGCATTTCGAAGCATTTTACTTAGAGTTTGTTTTGCAGGCTTGAGGCTACAATAAAAGTTAGTTAAGAGCAGGTCCGTTTTCTTAACAAGAACTACGGCGATTTAAAAAAGTGTATTTAGGCTACATGTTTATATTACTTTTCGGAAATGTCTAAGCGCTTATATTAGGTTATCTGATATATTAAAATGTTTTTATAAATTAGTTGACCGGCTTATAATAATTGTTATAAACTGTCAAATATTTTTTAATTTATTCAAATTGTAAAATAGTTGTATCTTGTAATATTCACCGCGTGTATGGAACATGTTTTTTTCTAAAACATTGTGCAGTATTCAAATTTTAAAGATGTTAACAAAAAATAATGCATTTTATTATAATATTAATAATAATATTAAATTTTGTAATTTAAAATTTGTTTAATTATTTAAGATGATGACTTATTTTCTTCCGTCTAATGGTCTCTTCTAACTCACCTTGTGAAGACTAAAGCGGTTTCGAATGTTTTATCTTCATACCGTGGTAAAAATGGCCGCATTGTCGAAGTCGTCATAAAGTTCACAAAACTAGTGTGTGAGTGTGTGTGTACATGTGTGTGTGTGTGTGTGTGTGTGTGTGTGTGTGTGTGTGTGTGTGTGTGTGTGTGTGTGTGTGTGTGTGTGTGTGTGTGTGTGTGTGTGTGTGTGTGTGTGTGTGTGTGTGTGTGTGTGTGTGTGTGTGTGTGTGTCTGTTCGTGTGTGTCTGTGTGTGTGGATGGGTGGGTGGTTGTGTGTGTCTGTGTGTGTGTCTGTGTGTGTGTGTGTGTGTGTGTGTGTGTGTGTCTGTGTGTGTGTGTGTGTGTGTCTGTTCGTGCGCGCGTGTGTGTGTCTGTGTGTCTGTGTCTGTGTGTTTTTGAGTGTATGTGTGTGTGTGTGTGTCTGTGTCTGTGCGCGTGTGTTTGTGTATCTGTGTGTGCGTGTGTCTGTGTGTGTGTGTGTGTGTGTGTCTGTTCGTGCGCGCGTGTGTGTCTGTGTGTATCTGTGTGGGTGTGTCTGTGTCTGTGTGTGTGTGTGTTTGAGTGTATATATATATGTGTGTGTGTGTGTGTGTGTGTGTGTGTGTGTGTGTGTGTGTGTCTGTATGTGTCTGTGTGTGTGTCTGTATGTGTCTGTGTGTGTGTCTGTGCGTGTGCGCGCGCGCGCGTGTGTGTGTGTGTGTGTTTTAGTACACGAATGAGATTAGAACGACCTACGCAATCAGCTGTTCACTTCAGTTGTCCCCCTCCGCAGGATTCGTCCTGAGCAAGCACGCAGGAGGTGTTTCTAAACAATTGCTCCGCCAAACCAAAGGTTGATTTTTTAATGTTACGACATGAGCCTAAGTGTTCTTTTAATCGTGCGCCTATCTACTGTAAGATAAGTTCGCAAAGAGCACGCGTGTTATCGTGCTGCACGCAACGCTGCAACTTATGCACGCTCGCCAACGATGCATAATAAAAGTGTTGTAAAAGTTAATAACGTCATGCTTTCAATAAAACCTGCATTTCTTGGGATCAGAACACAAGGCTGTTTGCCGGTATTGCAACTGTAGTTCAGAACAAGCTAAGTATCGTTGAACTCGGCCATTTTGACGACCGTCCGATAATATTACAAAACGCTGTAACCGTACCTAAAATTCCCGTATATAGAAAGGAATATTCGCGGCACGCAGCTGTCTCGCTGACCCGATAGAAACGAATTGCCAAAAGTATGTTTCTTCTAAACTTTTAGTATTTTTAAAGTTAACATTTTGAACTTTCAAATTGCATTGAAAATACGAAAATAAACACTGACAGCGCATCAAAAAATTTCAACGATTTGGAAGTACAAATTGTTACTTCATGCAGTTTTTAACTCGATGGTAAAATTGGATTTTTAAAAATATTTAAGTTAAAAAAGTTATGCTTTTTTAAAAAATTAACTTTTTAATGTATTATGCCGTTTAACGGACTTGTCCAAGCTATTACTATAATAAATTGTATGCTAACTTTGAATCAAATCGTATGGAAAGTTCGAACGTGAATGTGGTAAAACACAGACACACACACACACACACACACACACACACACACACACACACACACACACACACACACACACACACACACACACACACACACACACACACACACACACACACACACACACACACACACACACACACACACACACACACACACACACACACACACACCACACACACAGACAATGACACAGACACAGACACGTACACAGACACACACAGACACACACAGACACACACACACACACACACACACACACACACACACACACACACACACACACACACACACACACACACATACACACACACACACACAGACACAGACACACACACACACACACACACACACACACACACACACACACACACACACACACACAATTTAATGATCCTTTAATGAAGTAAAAAAAATATCTAGACGTGAGGACACGTGATCAATTTAACAATTGAATGGAAATTATTGAAATTCTTTTAAATAAATAGTAAAGAGTTTAATGGTAGATTTTACTTTGTTTTTGTTTTTTTTTAATAATAGTTATAATATTTCTGGAGTTTCATCCCTAATATAATGCAACACGGAGCAGGTCCCTGTGGTTTTATACTGAGTGGATCGCGTTCGCTAATGGTATAACTTTTACGTGTAAAAGACATATTTTCGTCACAAGCTACAGGATAAAATCTTTTAGTTGTAAAAATATCTGATTTCGAATTTTACCGTAACAATTCTGTTTACTGGACATTCACACGGTAACAAACTAAAGGACCACAAAACCGTTCGTGCGTGCTTTTAATTTAATATTACATCGGATTATTCTGTCAAATTATTTTGCACGTCAGTGAATCGTATATTTCAATAATTTCATATTAAATCTGACGTTTTATAACTACCATTTTATATCGTGTCATATTTCAAGCTTACCCAACAATATTTGATCGCTTAAGTTGAGGTTTCACGTGTATTTCAGTTCACCTGTTTTGTTTTCACCCTCACAAACAAAAAACAGTACAAAACATAGCTTCGCACAGCTGTATCGCTGCGTGATGAAAGCCAATTTCTAAAAGTAATTTCTAACTTTTTTTTGAAATTCCAATTTCACTGTTATAAATAGCATTAAAATGTGATCGTTTTAAACTTTCAAATTTTATTGAAAAATACGAAAACGAACCATGTTAAACTAAATTTCAAAAATTCTACAGATTTTGAAAATTTAAGATTTTAATACATGCAGTTTTCAACTCTGATTACGGTGTTGAAATCAGATTTTTTTTTTAAATGTTTAAGACCGTAACGTTGAGAATTTGTGGATTTGAAATGATCGCCATGTTGAAACTGCTGAACGAATTTACTGTAATAAATTTTGTGTTACGAATGTCTACAAGCTATCACAAAAATCGATTGTTTTGGCCAAGTTTGAAATAAATCGGATTAAAATTCCGAACGTGAATGTGCAAACACACACGCATATATATATATATATATATATATATATATATATATATATATATATATATATATAATATATTATATTATTATATATATAATAACTAATCTAACAAGTAACTAATAGTTTAGCTTTAAAAATTCGAAATAAGTGCGAAATTATCAGTTATGATGGGACTTAAAAGCAAAAAACTCCAATAAAAATTAACTGCAAGGTGTCGTTACTTAAAAAAAAGAAAGAGCTAGTTTTTACAATCTATTATGTGTAGTGTACGACTCCAAAAATTTACTGGAAGTCACGTAAACAAAGCATAACAAATATGAACCGTTGCATGAATTTAACGGCAAAAGCAGTTTAAATTTAAAGAGATTTTCAAACATAACTTTTAAAAATACATGAAAATGAACCCAGACCGTCTGAATTTTTTCCTAAATAAAATTGAAAGTTTTGAACGCTAATTTATGCGAATTTTAACATACAGATTTTCAAAACTGTGCAAGATAAAAAAGTTTTTTTTTTTTAATATTTGAAATTTTCGCAATTTCGAAACGGTTGAACTGATTTTGTTGGGTTACGAATTATTAAAGGTGTCACCAAAATTGATTTTCGTGGCAAGTTTGAATCAAATGGAACAAAAATTGCATATTCACATTTATTTAAATGTTAAACACTTCTTTAAAACGTGATAAAGATGAAATCGGTCATCACTTCGAGGTCCCTGGTCTGGGACTTATAGCTCTTTTTCCATTGGAAATTGAATAAAATATATTCTTTTATACGTCTGCTGTCACATTGACAACGAAATTACAAATTTATAGCGTAGCCTAATTTCATTTCTCAAATTGACGTAATGACATGTTTGACTGGAATTAATAATACAGTTTATATTGTTATACAACGTACAGTATGTATAGCTGTCTGTAATGTAGCATCTGTACCTATTAATTAATTAATTAATTGTTCTTGTTGGCACAGTTAGCTAATGCAGGAAGTCCAATTAATAGCAGATATATTGAAATAGACATGCTGCTTCCTAATTATATGCATACGTCTATTGTTATATCGTACTTTCTTGTAATTTAAGTAGAATTTAATAAATTTATTTTATTTTATGGGGGATATTCAGAAATGTATATTGATGGGTAATTAAATTTCGAAGTGTCGGGAAAATATGTTTAAGAGAACTTGTTTTAATGTGGTAAAATGGTCAAATAGTTATTTATCACCAGAAACAAAATTGACAGTTTACGAATTCGAAAATTTTCAAATTTGAAATTATAATTTTTCAATATCTGTTTTACAGATTTTGATTAAAATGTCATATTTTTATGCTGCATAGCTACAGTTAGATTCACACATATAAAACTAATTTACATTAGGCAGGTAAATCAAAAAAGTGGGAACTGTGATAGAAATTAAAATTATAATCTTAATTATTGTAAATTGTAAAGAGGGTACAGCCAAAGAGTAAATAAACACTATTGGCAAAGATGCAGGAACATTATGAAACTGCTGACATACTGCCTGTTGTTATGATCAATAAGTTATGTAGAACAGCAGTTTAGGTAAAAGCTTTGGGAAGAAGTAGGTCACAGTAAGTCGATTCTGGGGGGACCGGAGGGCCGAAGTGACTGATGCTCCAATAGGTCATTCCAGCCAGGCGTTGCTGGGGTGCAACGGATTGGCAGTCTACGCGGTAAGCAGACTGGTTTGCGTATACGAGGTGTGGCTATTAAATAACGAGACTGACGTTGTAAAAAATTTTATTTTCATTTTATGCATAATTACTTATTATCACCTTCAATATACACCCCTTCTCTATCCCTACAACGCTCCATGCGAATTTTCCATTGCTGAAAACAGTGCTGGAAGTCATCTTCTGTCAACTCCTTCAGGACTCTTGCCGCTTTCACTTTTACAGCTTCCACGAACTCAAATATCGTCCCTTTTAATGCAGATTTCACTTTAGGGAACAGATAGAAGTCACATGGTGCAAGGTCTGGTGAGTAAGGTGGATGTTCTAACACTCAGAAGCTGTACTTGGCGAGCAACCTCTTGACAGATAACGCGGAATGAGCTGGCGCATTGTCTTGGTGGAAAATTCATGATTTGTCCTTCCACATTTCGGGTCGTTTTTTCCTTACTCTTTCACGTAGTTTACCAAGTACCTCAAGGTAGATTGATTAATTGTTTGACCTTCAGGAACCCAGTGAAGGTACACAATCCCATGAATATCGAAAAGAACAATCATCATCGCTTTAAATTTTGACTTGCTGATTCTTGCTGATTCTGGCTCTCGGTGAAGTTGGGGTCTTCCAATGCTTGGGTCTTCGTTTCCGGATCATACGTAAAAACCACGATTCATCACATGTTATGATCCTTTCCAATAAATTTGGGTCATTTTAATGGCATTCAAAGTGTCAGTACAAACATTTTTGCGAGTTGCTTGTTGTTCAAACGTGAGAATTTTTGGCACACACTTTTCGCATGTTCAAATTGTCACGTAAAATTTGCCGTACACATTATTTATCAATGCATACAGTTTCACCAATTGCACGAATACTTAATCGACGGTCAGACCGAATCAAATTAGCTACTTTTTCAACATTGTCATCCGTTTTTGACGTTGAAGGGCGACCTGGCCGCGAATCATCTTCAACGTCTTGTCGGCCATTTGAAAACGCTTAAACCATTCAAAAACACATGCCCGCGATAAACGTTCACTGCCATACACTTCTTTCAGTAAATTATAAGTTTCAGTAGCGGTTTTACCAAGTTTGAAGTGAAATCTAACAACAATTCGTTGCTCTATTATTCACTAGCCATTTTTTCCGGCAAAACAAAATAAAAACACTAACGGAAATGAAGGTTATGACTAAACGGTGTTTGTTACACAATCGAGACTAACTGCATTCTGAAGAGAAAGTTTCACACTAAACGGCTGTCGGTCAATGGCGGTTGGCGCATGCGCACCTATTCCACCGCAGCGTGAGTCTCGTTATTTAATAGCCACACCTCGTACTTCATTCCCTTTCTTTTTTGTGTTAAATAAACTGGCGAACGGGTTTCCGGAAATGATTTTGAAACACTATTTCGGGGAAACCTGTAGAATCAGGTAATACGTTGTGTCCATTCTTGGGTTGTTATCACGTGTAGAAGTAGCCGAAACATAAGAAGATTGAAAATATGTATATGTTAGTAAAAGACATTTTTGAAACACCGATAATTGATCCTCTAAAGAACCCCGGTCAGGTTAGGAGAAATTCCAAATTCTTAACACCAGAGTGCCTGAGATGGTCAAAGAGTTCACTATGTTTCAATCCAATATTGCGCACTTCAATGCCGTAGTTTCAAAATTGCATTAACTGTCGTTAATGTCAATATCTCGTCCTGACTGTTGTAACTAGTACGCAGTAAATACACACGGCACGCAATGCAAACGAATTTCCAAAAGAAATTTATCTTATCTTAACATTGTCTTATGTTCTGATTTAATTATCGTAACCAGCATTTAAATATGCATATACTAGCGTATTAAACTTCCAAATTACGTTGAAACACGATTGTAAAGCCTGACCCTTCCTCGAATTGAATTTCATAGCTCAACGGATTTTTAAAATTTGAAATGCTAATTTACGCAGTTTTCAACGATGATCACGATGGCGAGATCATATATTTTTTTAATTTAATAAAAAAAAATTAAACATTTCTTAAAATTTCAGTTACCCGTTTTTTTTTTTTTAATTGTTGAAAAATAAATTTACTATTGAATTATTGAATCGAGCTGTTATGCGATCGATTTTTATGCGACGTTTGAATCAAATCGGACCAAAATTGTGAACAGGAGTGTGCTAAAAATATACATATACACACACACACACGCGCGCGCGCGCACACACACACACACACACACGCGCGCGCACACACACACACACACACACACACACACACACACACACACACACACACACACACACACACACACACACACACACACACACACACACACACACACACACACATATATATATATATATATATATATATATATATATATAATTTTTTTACGCCCCCCCCTCCTTCAAACTGATCTAGAGGTAAGAACTGACGCTCATTTAAAGTCTCAAGTCATGATGACCATTTCAACACCTCATTTTCCAATGGAAATTCGTTATTAAGTAAGAAAATAAAACAACGCTCGTAGTATATTTGAATGATTGTCTTCAAACATAATTATTTTTCCTTCGGATTAACAGTTTGACTATGTGTTTTTGGATTTGCAGTTTTAACCCGTTTTGGGGGGAAATACTTTTTTGACTAAGCCGTAGCAGCGGAGACGTTTAAAACCTGCCTTGCATTCTTTCCTTCTGTCAACAGTAACGCGGCTATAAATGGAATGTGTAGGAGGGTGGATTGGAATGCGTTGGTTCTGCTATGTGAAGCACGTTTTATTGATAAATCAGAGAGGCTATTTAGGGTTGGATGCGAGACGTTTCCAGAGGGGGCGCTCTTAGCGGCAGGTTGTCTTCAGTGCCGCGACGTTTGCTGGGTTTTTATTTCGTCCTTTAAGTGGAACCTGACTCACTCGTGTCTGGCGGCAAAGTTTATGCAAGGAAAACATATGTAAGACAAAACAAATAAGAAGTTAAAACTTAAATAATGAAAAGGTCTTGATCAAAGAAAAGGTATTTAAAATGTAGGTAGTTAAAACAAATTTTATAAATTAGAACTAAGTAGTTTTAAAAACTATGAACTTAAGAACACCTAGGCAGAAATATATCGCAAATATCATCAACGACATATATATGGGCTTTTAATGTAGGGTGCTGCATTGGGGAAAGCTGAAAGAACCCGTTCCAGTAGGAGCAGGAGTTCGACAGTGCTGCACCCTACCACAAATTCTAATCTTTTTGTTTAATGACCGTGACGAAAATCACGAACTACAGAAGAAGGAGAGTGTAATAGTGGGCTGAGAAAGCGACTGGATTGATTGCACAGATGTTGTATGCCTGCTTGTCTAGAGGTATACCCACACCCAGGCCAAGCTGCGTTTCCGTAAAGAGAGGCTGAACATGTTGGATCGCAAGTGAATGTAAACAAGACCAAAGAAATGGAGCTGAATTCCCGAATTGACCAAGCTCTAAAGGTAGCAGAGGAGTGACGAAGGATGACTCCTTCCAGTATATTGGGAGGATAGTCATTGTGGACGGAAGTGTCAGAGTAAGGAGTCGCGTCAGGTAAGTGAATGCTGCCTTTATCCAACTCTATCCGATATGGTGGAATAGAATCATTTCGCAAAGAACTAAGATCCTACGCTAACGTCAAGTCTGTCCTTCTGTATGCCAGTGAGACTTAGAAAAAGGACCGTTGCAACACATCACAACTCCAGGTGTTTGCGGCGCATCATGAGTGTATTGTGGCCCCGATGTTACCTGAAATGAGTAACTGTGGGAAGACAAGGGTCTCCTAAAAATTGACCTGGAGATTTGGAAGAGAAAGTGGAGGGTGGTTAGGCCACGAGCTCAGGAAGACTGACGCTGTTAGAGAAAAAGGCATTGAAGTGGAATCCTCATGAACATGAAAAAAGGAACGGCTCTGTGGCACTTGGAGGAAGATGGTGGAGAAGGAGGTATCGGTCGAAGAAAGGATCTGGAGTTAGCTGAGGGGCTTGGCCTGCAGCTTCTTCTAGGCAATTTCTTCTAGACAACTTCTTCTGGATGCCTATTGCTCACTCTAAGGAGTTATACCCTAAGTAGGTCAAGTCCAAAATATGGGAGCCTAAAACCTAAAAGTTATATAGTTAAAAACTTAATAAATTATGTAAATATGACAAAGTTATGTGAGAAAATTTTTTTTTTGTGCAGTGTGTCTGGAATTGCATTCAAAGAAACTATTGCGCAAATAAGCCTCTTGGATTCTAGTTCAGTGGACTGGTGTCCTCAATGAATTTTAGTAGTTCAGTAACTAGTTCATTCTGTTGGAGATCCTCATGTCTGGAAGTCAAACACCCCAGAGCTGGAGATGATCACCTAGATATCATAGCAAGAGCCTTAAAATCGTATACTAAGGCCTGCAGTTTCCTCTTGTTTTCTGCATAATCTAGACTCGGTTTCTTTGTGGTACATTCCTATCATGTTCGTATGTACATTCAAACCACTACGATATTTTATGAGATCAATGGATTTTCTGAGTTGCCCAATGGCCAGGATCTTAATGTTCCTGGCTAACAGCTATCCTGTCTTCTGTTTTCATTTTGCGCTTCAGGGCTCCCGATAAAATTTTTACATCTAAATAAGTGTCTGATTTCAAATAAGGTATCGTGTTCACTGATTTGAGATTATCAACCATATCTCTCACGTCTTCGTCTGCAAATTTGGTGGTCATCCTAGCACCCCTACAGTCTGCTGAAATTCACTGCTTGAAGGTTCTACGGTATTGGATACAGCACCTTTCCTTCAGTGCTATTTTCACTCCCAATGTCCACTTTTTTCTCAGTTCGCTAGGATTTTCTGGTTTTTGAAGTTGTCTTTCTAGGCATCCAAACTCTACAAGTAGCTAATGGAATAAAATATCCTATCGTACAGAGCCTTGCAAAACTATGTTAAATCTAGATGTCACCTGGTGTAAGCTCCCCCTTAGCCACGCTGCCTTCGACGTATGTTGTTCTATTTTACTTCGTCCAAAATCCAAAGTAGATAAATATTATTAGAGAATTACACATTTGAAAAAGGCAATTAATTTATAAATAACTTGTTTGGTTATTTATTGGTCAAGTGCTTCACAGGCAGAATGGCTTAAAACAGTACAGTACTGTAACTACAAGATGTAACAGTGCATTTATCTAGACGAGAAACAAACACATGCATCCGTGTGGCATATATGTCATTGAAGACCGATTTACAAAACTACATTTTTAGTTCATAGATGAGTTAGCTACGAACTAAAATAAATGCATTAGTATTTAACATGATATAAAATTTACAGTACAGTATGCACTATGATCACTGAATCATCTTCAAACTGTGATTATTTTTTAATGCAATAAATCAATTATGTACAATAGTATTGTTTCAATTAAATATGTTTTTGCCATGTACATTTGGTGTTTCTCGAACTTTTTAACATGGAAATGTCTCCGTACTCTTTATTTTCGGATTAAGTGGTTTTTGTTCATAGCTACTGTTTTCTTTTGTATGTAACTACTTTTAATCTTAATTTTATTAAAAATCTTTTAAACTGATTTTAAAATAAGAAGATTTTTATTTTAAACTATTTTATTTTAATATTTTCTTAGAGTCAAAACATTGTCTCATGGGAATACAGCCAAATATCTTGGCATGACACTTGATACAAAGCTGAAGTGGAAGGAGCATGTAAAGAAAAAGAAAGAAGAACTCAATATAAAATACAGGCAACTTTACTGGTTGCTTGGACGAAACTCTGAGTTGTCCATTCATAACAAGCTATTAATTTACAAGCAGGTGCTGAAGCCTGTATGGACCTATGGCATCCAAATCTGGGGCTGTACGAAAGAAACTAACATGATGGTTATTCAGAAGTTTCAAAATAAAGTCCTTCGAGGATTAGTTCAAGCTCCATGGTATATTCGTAATAGCGATTTACATCGGGATTTAAAAGTGAATTCAGTAAAAGAAGAAGTGAGGAAGGTGGCTTTGAGGCATAAACAACGTCTCCTAGTTCATGCTAATCAGGACATGAAGGACATGACTGGCACATTTAATAACGAGATACGCCGCCTCAAGAGAATCAAACCTCATGATTTGATGCTATAGAGATCCGGTGTTTAAAAGTGAAGGGACTAGATACTAGTGTCAACCCTACAAATGTGATTCAAAAGAGAGATAAATCTTTAGTCGATCTTATTGGGATTGGTCAAGATGATTAATTTGTTTGGTTTGTTATTTGTAATTTTATTTGTAAAAACAAATACAATACAATAAACAAAAAAAAAAAAAAAAAAAAATTTCTTAGAGTAAGGAGTTTTTTTAAAAAGTTTTGAAAAATCGATATATGGGGAAACTATATAGAAACAACAAATTTCAATGAAACGGCCAATCTAGTGTGCAGCTCCATACAGACACCAATATAACAAAATATATTTGTTACACAAGGACCACATAAATGGATATATCCGTCGGACACAATCTGTTACAACGTATTTTGTGTTAGGGGAAAGTAAAAAAAGGTTGTTGAATTGTTAACACCATCTAAAACGTTTCTGTTACGGTTTAATTGGCAAAGAAAACAGAATGCAAATGAATCGAATTCGGCTTCGTGTTATGGAAATGGAAAGCAATGAGACTGTGTCTGAGGGGGAGCTTTCCTCCAACAGAAGTGAATTAATCTGTTAGAACCAATCTGCAAATCTACCCTTGAACTATGTTGGAACAAATTTCCAATTTAATTATAAAATTTAATTCCCCTTAATGCGGTTTTATAATTAGTGAATTTCCATTGAAGAAATGAGCTATTTGAGTGGCCGTCGTGGTAAGACCCAAACACGGGACCGTGAAATGAGTACCGATCCTAGCCTGCAGGTCATTTTTGAGGGTGTAGTTAAAACTTGTGTGTGTGTGTGTGTGTGTTTTAGCACACTCAAGATCGCAATTTTGGTCGGATTTTATTCGAACTTTGCACAAAAATCGGTTATGGTTAATAGCTTAGACGCATTCGATTACTAACAAAGTTCTTTTAACACTTTCAAAATGACGTTTATTTTAAATCTTTAAGAATTTGTAACGTTTTTTTGTCTTGAAGTATTTTGAAAATCACATTTTACCATCGCAATCAGCTTTAAAATTTGCGTAAAATTAGCATTCTGAGTTTTCACAGAATCGGTTGAAAACCAAAATATTTTAACGGCAATGTCTGTTTTCGTATTTTGAATGCAATTTGAAAGTCTCAAACGCTGACGTTTGCAGATTTTAATGCTTATTATGATGATGACGCTTACTTTAAAAGAGTAAGATAAAAAAATATTATTGGGAATTCGCTTTTATCACGTCAAACGAGACAGCTGCGTGAAGCAATTATTTACTTTGTACTAGTTAGATAAGAGATCGGCGTTAGTGGTGACATTTTTTTTCTTTTTTGGTGTTCAACGTCCGACCATTGTGCACACTTGGGCTAATGCAGACGATGGGATGATTTATAGCGTACGAAAATGCCAAGCCCTAGCCGGGAATCGAACCCGGGTCCTCGGGGTGAAAGCCCAGTACGCTATCAACTAGGCCACCGAGACGGCCTTAGTGGTAAGAGAAAGGCGTACGCTTTTGGTAATAAAATTTTTCCCACAATTGTTTCAAATTTCATTTTACCATCGTAACCAGCGTTAAGTTTTACACAAAAGAGCGTTTTATATTTTCAAAAGTGAATAAAATTTCAAAATACTGATTTTTCGACGAGCAGGATTAATTTTTCGTATTTTCATAGCAATTTTAGCCTATTTTATTGCTGTTTGTGGTAGTAAAACCATATTTTCAAGTGATTGTAATATAAAAAATGTATAATTTTTGAAATTCGCTTCCATCCCGTCAGCGAGACAGCTGCTTGCTGTGATTATGTTAAAGTTGATAAAATTGGAACGGAATTACACACTCAGCAGTGCCTAGGCGCACTTGAAGCGGAGCAGCCGGTTTTGCCAGCTTAAAGCGCGCGGCGCGTCGAAACTTCTCCATTAGGTTTGCACAGTTTTCAACAACTCGCGCGTTACATTATTTGATTGACAAGTAAAAGTGGAACAAAGTTCATTTACCGCCTGTTCCACGTGAAACAGACAGTACTCTTCCTCCTATCGGCATTATAACCGTTCTCTGTACGCTTTGACAGACGGAGAAGAAGAAGAAAACACGCTTAATTAATCGCTAAACAATTCAATGCTAAACGAAACACTTTACGTGGTCTCGCTGACGTGATGGAAGCGAATTCCTGGAAGTTATTTTTTAATTTACCTTCTGTTTAAAACTGTGATTTGACCAAAATTTAAAAACTGCATTGTATTAGCATTTGAAACTTTCAAGTTGCATTGAAAAAATAAAAATGAAACCTGAAGAGGTCAAAATTTTAGTTTCTAATTTCAACGGATTTTGAAAGTACAAAAATGCTAATTTATGCAATTTTTAACGCTAATGATTAAAAATTCAGATTTATACACCTTTAAGAAAAAATACAAATAGACAAACATACAATATAAATTTTAACAAATCACCCTCAAAACGTGATCTGAAGGACAGTATTACTAATTTAAAAATTCCGGTTTTGCATCGTATTAATAGTTAATTTTAATAAGCTCAGCACATACGTCTTTACTGTTCAGGTTTTCGACAGGAAACGATTTGAATCCTTAGGCCCTCTATGGTGTGAGAGACAGACAGTAGAACAGGGCAATATCATCAGAAGCATCTTTAGGTTCTCTAAAGACCTGAGGTTGGATTAGAAAGGTTGAAGCTGTGGACGAGGTTTGAGTGGCAAAACCAGGATCACGAAAGTATTGGCCCTCTAGTGGAAACAAATAGCTCATTTTTCAACGAAACGTTTTGTGATTCGAAATTGAGAAAGTTGATTGACGAAACACAGTAGGCAAAGTACAGCAAAATGCAGAGTGAAACAGATTTGCCGTTTATTATTTCCTTACAACACGAAATTATAAGGAAATTAAAGTGGAAACATATCTCTGAATAAACTCTAACAAAGTTTCATAGTTTCATGGTTTAATCAGTGAGTAATCAGGACTACGCGCCATAACCGTTTTCAAAATTGCTTCACAATGAGTGGCGTTATAGAAATGTGTTATAAAATAATATCGGCACGCATATGTCTCGCCGTCGTTGTTTTCAAAAATAGTTCGTTTATTTTAGCCCTTTTAGAAATTCTGATTTCATTCACGCAATCAACATTAAATACTGCATTCCTTGGTATTTTTAATTTTAAAATTACTTTTAAAATTAACCGTCAACGTCGTCGAATTGAATTTATTAATTTCAACAAATTTTGAAAATAAAAAATGCTACTAATTTACGCAGATTTTAACGCTAATTATGATGGTGAAATTAGATTTAAAAACAGTGAAGAACTTATATAGAATTTAAATGGACGACATTTTGAAACTGTTGAACGGTTCTTGCTGGGTTGACGTACTTTTCCAAGCTATTACTAATATAGCTTTTTGTACCAACTTTCAATCAAATTGGATCTGAAATTGCGAACGTCTCAGTGGTAATATATTTATTAAAAAATTTACAACTTCACAAAAAGTAATCAAGATAAAATAAAATCAGGTAATCAGGTAAAAATAAATTTTAAGTTCAAAAAGTAATTCGTATAAATATTATCGATAAATTATACATTATTGACGAATTTCCATTGGGAAAATGAGGTACTGAAGACGAAGACCCGGGACCTTGAAATGAGCATTAATTCTGGCCTCTAGACCATTTATGGAGGATTGTTAAAATTTATGTACATGTTTTTATATGTATATATTCATAATAAATTGAACAAGTTCGTTAACGAGCAAAATTCGTTTTTCAAACCTTAAAAAATCATAACTCAATTGTCTTATATATTTATGACAATTTGATTTCGTCATCGTAAATTTTCACTATGAATTTTCGAAAATAAGTTGAAATTAAGAAATTTATTCACGGCTGTCAGGGTTCATTTTCGTATTTTCAATGAAACTTGAAAGTTTAAAACGCAGATTTTAATGGTAATTGTGATATTGGTATTAGAATTTCAAAAAGAATAAGATAAGGGAAATTATTTTTGGAAATTTGCTTCTATCACGTCAGTGAGACAGCTGTGTGCCGCGATTTTTTTAGTGTCATATTTATGTATTTAGGCGATTAGTGATACAGAATTTGTACATTAAAATATGAAGTTGACTCGGTCTTAATAACTTTGCGTTTCGGCAGTTTGACAAATACCGACAGTTTAGGGTGGGTTCACGCCATTGTAACAAATAACAAAGTTACGTAACAAATGTTTTATAACTTTGTTTTATAAGCTTGTCGTTAAATACAAGGCTTACAGGGTTGCGATGACGGAAACGTCAAGCTCAAGAGTGGAGGGCTGTGAGGAACATTAAAATCCTGGAAAGAGGGTAACTTAGGAAAAGCATACGCGTTATTAGAGGACATTGTGTTCTAATTACGGAGAAACCGTGTGTAGGTTATGCAGGAAGGAAGAGGAAACTGCAGAACACATAATCTATGACTGTGAGGCTCTTGCCGGCAGAACGTAAAGTCTGGACCATGAGGACCTCCAGCTGACTGAGTAATCAGTGAAATGCTATAACTTATTAAACGATACCAGTCTACTGAACTAAAGTCACGAGGCTAAGACGCACTGTGGCTCCTTTGATCGCAGTGCCAGGGTACACCAAAACTTATAATCTAAATCCATAACTGTGAAAACAAAAGTTATCGGTTGTTATCTTTCAATAAATCCGGTTAAAGATCTATACAAAAATTAATGTTGCGCCTGCTCGCCTTCGCCCCCCTGAGAGTTCTTGTTAACCTTGTTCACACCGGTATCCGGGATCACAACCTTTAAATGAGGTTGATGACTTGTACTTGCCCCCTCGTTTGTCAATTTTTAGTTACGTTACTCTCAATTTGATTTCACTGCGCCGTAAAATTTGCCGTACCGCGCGTAAAGAAGTGTTCACTTCAAAAATGTAATTTCGCGCCTGTTGTGACGTCAGCATCGGCCTTATACGTCTTCATATTCTTATTGTCAGAAACAAACTTGTCTGTAATTATAGTTTCTATTGTTATTACCAATATTTATAAATACCAATATTTTACTTATTTCATTCACTTTGAAATTTTAAACTTCTAATTCTATCATTATTTCATTTAATATTTTTCGAATTCTTGCCTTTCAGTATTCGAACTAAGTCGCTTGATTTTGTAATATATATTACAGTATTGTTACTCAATGACAATCGGTTGTATATTGGTTATATATTTGTTATTTATATATATATATATATTGGTAGAATTTGTTTAAATTATAAAATTTAGAAGTCGTTAACAATCGAAATGATTATATATTTAACCCCAAGACGTATAAGTTTTAATACGAAATAAGAGTCAACGTGTTTGAGGCGGTTTGATAACGGTCAGTGGGCTGCGTCTTTGAAATTGCGCACTCAACGTTGAAGATTCGGGATCTAACTGGTATATCCGTTACATCTGGTTCAATTGTTGATTAACCAAACAATTGAAAATGAAACAGTCGGTAGATTGGGGGGGGGAGGAAAAGTATTACGTTTTTCACATAAAATTTGGTTTCAGTAGTACCACCTACACCAACTAAGAGGGTAAAACTTTATAATAACTATTTGTTTCTTTAATTCTACACTGTATATTTCCGTTCCTCTAAATTCGATTTCGCTGCGCCATTCACTTCAAAATTTGGAAAATATAATTTTTTGAAGTTAGTTTACCAGCTAACCGCACTGTCTCGACATATTTTATAGTGATAAAATGATACTTTACCAGCAATTATTTTGTCTTGCTTGAATAAAACACACAATCTAACATGTTTAACATTACATATATTTATTACACTTTAATTACATTACATTAATACACTTAATTTGTTTTCTAGTTAAAACGTAGAAATATTCTGTTTTTAATTAAAGCCTCAGCACCATTAGCTAGTTTGAACAAATATATACTACATATAAATATACTACATTATCTATATATAACACTTACACTATATTAAACATATTGAAGTATTGCCCCTCCCCCAGGATTGTTAACTCAATAAATTTTTAAGGCTAATTTTAAGTTAAATTACCTTTATGTTCTCGATCTTCTTTCCTTCTTTTACGTGTTATATGTCAGTGTATGATTTCATGACCCGATGATGGCGACATCTTTCGAAACCGGATGCCGTAAAAGAAAAGATAATTGTATTGCATAGATGAGGACAAAAAGTTTTGTAATTTAAGATCATTATTAAAGCTTTCATTATATTAAGGTATAATTTTAAGCAGTCACACAATGAACGCGTATGTTTGTTTCACCAGTTGGTAGAATTTGTTTAAACTATAAAATTTAGAAGCCATTAATTTAGAAGCCATAGATTCGATTAATCGATTATATATTTGACCACAAGGCGTATAAGTGTTAGTACTAAATAAGAGTCAACATGTTTGAGGTGGTTTGACAACTGTCAGTGGGCTGCGTCTTTGAAATTGCGCACATCAACGTCGCAGGTTCGGGATTGCAGTTACTGTCGTAAGCTTGACCTTTTCCGTTAACGCCGATCCTTATTAGTCTAACTGGTACATCCGTTACATCTGGTTCAATTGTTGATTAACCAAACAATTGAAAATGAAACAATCGGTAGATTGGGGGGGGAGGAAAAGTATTACGTTTTGCACACAAAATTTGGTTTCAGTAACACCATCTTAAATTTATGCCAGTTAGACTAACTGAGAGGGTAAAACTGCCCGCTATCATACCGACTGACCTATGATCGCTCACCGGGTTTAAATAAATGATGCTATTTCGTCCCTGTATTGATTTATCTTCTTTATAATACACAGGTGTTAAAAAATATCTGAACCTTTGATTCCTTTGGTTACAGTGAACATTTAGATATTCAGCTGCTTCAGAAATTGGTCTCTTCATTATACAAAACGAGTGAAAGGTCAGATGAAATAGACAGGATATTTTTGAAAATTCGTAAAACGTGATTTTTTTTTGGTGTTCTTTCGGATTAATTTTCAAGGAAATTTGTAAATTTAAAATGTGTACGTTCATCAACGATAATTACGACTGCGAAAGCAAACTTTAAAACAAACAGAATCGATTTTTTGTGTCAAGCGTTAATTTGCGAAGACTACAATGATCGAGCAATTTTTTCCATGAATGAAGCCGTTGTTCTCTCGAATAGAAATTTGTTTAAATTGGTTGTGTTTATTTAAATTTATCACAAAACTTATCAATTGTTTAAAATTTTATCATTTTTTCGTACAAAAACAGTTTTAAAATTTATAAAGCTCTTAACGACGGTTGTGGTCGAGCCGTTTTTACCAGTGTGCATTTATTTAAATCCGTCTTACTGTTTAAACGCTAGTGAAAGCAAACGGTCTTCTACAACCCATCTTTACATTTTTTTAAAAACTGTTTATAATATATATTTTTAAATATAAAACTGTATATATAGTTTTGTAACATATAAATTTATACTACTAAATACAATATTGTTTGTGAATAGACTATATAAAATATTTAAGTGTTCGGGTACAAAGCATAATGTATATACAATATTTTATTTACAAAAGTATATAATTTTAAATATTTAATGTACGTGTAACTAGGCTACTATATAACACATTTAATACACCAACTGGAAAATATACTGTATAAAAGTAACAATTGTTAAATTTTATCTGATAAAAGACGAGGTTTTCCATTTTCAAATGATTTTTGATTTATTTTAAAAAAATGTTCTGATAAGTTTGTACACGCGAAGATACAGATTATAATGAACAGCTGATAAAAGTGATAAATAATCGCTGCACGCAACTGTCTGGCTGAGCCGATGGAACTGAATTTCCAAAAATGGCATTTTAATTTGATAATATTTTACATTGTTTCCAAATAACTTATGGTAACTTCAGCTATTCCAAACCGATTGAACATATTCTTTTGAGTATGTAAATTTCCCAAGCTACATCCAAAATCAGTTTTTATTTTTATTTGCACCAAATCGGATCAAAATTGCAAACAACACATAAACGTAATTTGTATAGATTCAGTAAAATGACAGAATCGGTGCCCATTTCTTGTTACAGACAAGGTCTTACCACCATGACCTCCTTTTCCAAACAATTGGAATTTTTTACTAACTGTATCCAGTAACGCATAACTTGTAATCCAAATTTTGCATAGTAAAATGCATCTTGTTTTCCCCTCTATCCAACATATCATTTTTAGCGATTTTCCATTAGAAAATTAGCTACTGGAGCTGCCATCATGGTATAACCCAATCCAGGGACCATAATGAGCACCGTTCCTAACCTCTAGACCACTTTTTGAGGAGTCGTTAAAATTTTTGCTGTTTAGGTCCGATTTGAATCAACACTGGCACAAAATCGATAAAACTAGCTTAGACAAGTTAAGTTAGACCAGCTGAATTACAGTTTCAAAAGGGCAGTAATTTCAAATTTTTAAACATTCATAAATTTTTCTCTTAATTTTTTTAAATTCCATTTTATCAACGTAATTATCCTCAGAACTGCATAAATTAGTATTATGAAATTTCTAATTCCGTTCAAATTGAGAAGTTGTTTCGACGGTGATCATGGTTCATTTTCGTATCTCAATGTAACGTTTAAAATGCAAATATTGCACATTTTAATGCTAGTTATAATGGTGAAATCGTAATTTCAAAAAGAGTAATGTAAACAAAAGTACTTTTGGAAATTCGCGTCAGCGAGACAGCTGGCCGCCGTGATTTGAAGCGCTGTTCAAGCGCCGAGTTTGAACAGAGAATCACACAACCTATAGGCCTACACTGTTTAAAGCTTCCAGCAGGTAAGGAAACCACGTTAATAAATTATACGTTCAATTACAAAATACGTTTGTTTTACGTGTTACTTATTATAGTCTGACCCACGAAAGAAAACACCTGAGGTTTGTTCCGATCGGTTATTGTACAAAAATGCCAGAAACACCAAATTAAAGCGTGTTCTTTTGTCTATAATATATTTTACAAGAAAACACGACTTTCACGCAGTTTTTCTACTACTGGCAACTTTTAAGGTTCATAACTTTGTCAGTTTTTACTGCACAACAATGCTGTATTGCCGAATTTGAACAACGTTTCACGAAAATTGAAATTACGGTGCATTTCTTTAAGAAAAGAAAAGTACTCATTTTGTAACCAGCAACTTTATTGAAATAATTCTGTAACAGACGTCTGTTAAACTGTAACAGTTCTTTTACAACTGTATTGTCAACACTTATGTTCAATCGGATTTATAATTATTTTTAATGACTAAACGTAAAATTAATTAAACAAAATTTTGAATATTAATCTGAACACTTAGGCAACCGGGAGTACAGTCACGTGGTACTAACTATAGATCTATGGAGTTGTAAATAAAATTAAAACTGGAACGGTTGTCACGCTATGTAGGTCTATAGGGTGAGGCACACGACAGTACTTTGATAAGTACGCCAGTGCAACACAGATGCGAATACAACTAGAATTTAATTAAAATCTCGTTTCAGTAACTTTACGTTTACTCACTAAACACAATTATAAGTCTGATTTAACACAGATCTTGATAATACTATTGTAAAATTACAGACGTATCTTAAAGAATTATTTCAGTGTACTGAACACCATTTTAAAAGAAATTTAACATAATTTCATTTTTTTCTGAAATTGGTTTAATTTGGCAAAAACATTAAGAAATGTGTGTACCGGAAAGTACTTAAACAGCATTGTTGTGGAGCAAAAAATTAACACAAATATAAAACTTCAAAGTAGGTAATAGCAGACAAATTGCGTTAAAATTGTGTTTTCGGTAAATTTAATGAAATATTAAACAGACTTTTAAAATAAATTAACGCAATTAACAAAAGTTTAAAGACAAAATAAAACGCTTTAATTTGGTGTATCTGAAATTTCTGTGCAAAAACTGATTGGAACGTTATAGCATCCTAAAAGTAAGGTGTTTTCTTTCGTGGGCTAGACTACAGAAGTGTGAGAAAATAACATAGACAAAGCTTCAATACAGTTAATACACGTCAAAACAATTATACGAAGTATTTTTGTTTTTGTTTTTGTCATGACAAAAAAACAGCTTGTTATTTATCGTAAGAAATCAAAGTGAAATGTGTATATAACGTTTTCTGACAATATTTAGACTTATACTTAAAAACTAGTCGCCATTAATATTTGACAATAACACTTTCTTACTAACCTAAAACATCTCTTAGCAGTAAAACAATACATTACCTAAAGTACTTATTTACATCTAATAACTTCAATTTTACACACATACTTCAAGTATCGTAATACAATTTACTGCAGTAGACGTTTCTATAACGATTTGTTAAACTATAAATTTACAAAAATATAATATAAATAACCAACGGGTTGGTTCAGATCACAAGGGATATGACAAACTATAAAGCACTTGTATGAAGCTTCGATAACTTTTATGTATTTAATCATTTCAAAGTTATAAGTTTTTGTGGCAAAAATTATTGTTTAAAAAACATTTTTATTTATATTCGTCTGACTGTCTGTTGTAGTGTTTGTTTTGAAAAACATAGTAAATGTTGGAAATTTACAAAAAATTGAAAAGGAATTTATATTTTTCGATCTGCTTTTCTAAATACAGTCAAATCTCTATATAGAGACATTGAAGGGAACTCGTAGTTTTTTCCGCTAAAAAGAGATTTTCTTTACAAAGAGAGGTAAACCAAAAAGTGTATAAAATGTGTTTTTATTTGTAAAACGTGTTGTAAACTACTTTTTAATTTGAAAATGGAGTGCAAAGATTAATGAAATAAAAAAATATGATATAAAGTGTTTAAATTAAAAGTGTTTAAAATTAAAAAATAACACTGTACGAATAAAGTACTTTAATTGTGAGAAAAAATATTTTGACGAAACTACTTCAGAACCGCTTCATCAATTGCTTCAGTTTCTGTCTTTCGAATTTTCTTGCAGCTATTCCCTTCGTTATTTTATTTTTATTTCTTAATAACTTGCCCACAAAAGAACTAGCTAAATTAAAATTTCGACCAACATCTACTTGTTTCAAACCTTTCTCTAACTCGAGCAAAACTCTAAGTCTAACTATAAAATTTCGTTTTAAACGCCATTACACTGTATTTTAAAAGGATAAAAAAATAATGTACTACTTGTAAAATATTCTAGACACGAAATACTCGATTCAGTTAACGCATATGCGCACTGCTTTTAACACTCGAATGGCATGTCGGTATACTGAGAAATAAGGTAGAAGAGTAGGAAGTACGTGTTTCGCCACTTTAGTAAAAAAATCCTTGAATTGACCTCAATACATAAAGAGTCATGAATGTATTCATGATAGTTGATCCAATGTATTCATGAAAGTTACTATATATATATATATATATATATATATATATATATATATATATATATATATATGTGTGTGTGTGTGTGTGTGTGTGTGTGTGTGTGTGTGTGTGTGTGTCACTAAAGGAATGGAAAGGAATCAACACATTTAGCAGTTATAGAGAGATTTCTTTTATAAAGAGATCCGCAATAGAGAGATTTTACTGTACTTTAATTGGAAGAAAATGAAGAAGGTAAACGCCTTCATAAAAAAATTAAAAACCAGATTTAGCTAAAAAAAAAAATATGTTCTACCTTACGGCTATACAATGAATCTTGGTTTTGGAAGTACAAAACGTTCAATTGAAATAAGCGCACAGATTGATATACATATACACTTTTTTTAACTCATAAACACTATTGTTTATCTATCAACATTTAAATTCACGAATATTTTTCACTAATAAAGTTTAATTGTTAACTTCATCCGTTTAAGAGTACGTTTTGGTAACACTGACTAAGGAATGAGCAGAAACACAGCTGTGAACGAAAGTCTATGACAGAAATATCACTGTTTAGGATCGTTTTACACATCACATCTATAAAGAAATACAGTACGTGTATATGAAAGCTTGTTACACTTATACGTCCCTGTGACACAGTGTATGTTGCTTCATTTGAAAAACTTGTTCAGATATTGTTGGCCACAGAGTGAGGGAAACCACGGCTGTGAACGAAAACATAGACGTGTCACTGTTTAATGTGGCCAAAAGAGGAGCTGCTGATCAACTTGTGGGACCAAAGTCCGCGTGAAGGATTAGTCGCTCAAATGCGAGAGGTGCAGTGAATAGGCTAGGGCAGAGCACATCAAGCGATGGAAGCAATTCCCTGGCCAGCGATTAAGGAAACGCCTTCTCTCAAGACCAGACCCTGAACTGACAAGGAGCTTGCTCAGTTCAACAGATCACTAAGGTAGGTCGTCGCTTTGATCACCGGACATGGCCACATCCGAGGTTATCTACATATGATGTTACTGTTTTTAAAAATCTCGCCAGAGTGTCGTCTGTGCTGATAGGAGTTGAAAATACAGCACATATACTCCTCGAGTGCGAAGTCCTGGAGGCAAAAAGGAGGAGATTCTGTAGACCTCAGTAATCAGATCACGAGTTTCATTAGTTACACCTTGTACAAGATTAAATAGCTCGTTAAGTTCACTGGAGTTGGTTTAAGGTGAAGCATAAAGGGAACACAAAAAGCTGTGGACATGTCGGAAGCCACAGAGCCTCTGTTAGCACCCGCAAGGAAAAAATCACTGTTTGGTATCTCACTGTCTTTGATTTAGTGTAACATAAAGGACATCTTCTGTGTAACATAAATTGTTTTGATCTGAAAAAACTATTCAGGCAAGAGAGCGAAGAGAACTACAGCTGTGAGCGAAAATCTAGAAGTATCACTGTTTGGTATCTCGCTGTCTCTGGCAAGATAAAGATATCCTCTAGATATTATATTGTTCCTTCTTTTCTTCTTTTCGTTTCACCCTCTTTGGGGTACGCTGAATTAATCATTTCTTGCGCGCTGCACTCTTCTTTGTTCCCAGTAGCTCTTCATTCTTTCTGATCTTCTTTTCCTCTCCTCTTCCGAAATGATATGTTTAGGTTTTATTTTGGTTTTATCTTGGAATCTTATTCTTTCGTCTTTGGTAATTATCTTAGCAGTTTGGTCAAGCAGTGAATTTTCTGTAATTATATTGTTTCATTATGAAAGAACTGGTCGAATATTGACAACAGAGTGAGGAGAACCACAGCCGTGAACGAGAACATAGAAGTACTACTGTTTGGACCTTGCTATACTCCAGCGTCTTCGTGACAGCGAGGATCTCCTCCGCGTCTGCTATTGAGCCTTCACGTGTGCAGCCTCTTCACTCGCAAGTGACTGTTTCATTATGCACGCCATGTAGAAGAACAAACTGGTCCATGCGTCATGAACTTCATCCGTCCATTGGCCTTCTAAGGACGGCTTGATCGCCAGTATAAATTGTGGTCCGATTAACTGTTAACAGAACAATTTCTTACTGTATTCTATATGATACAAAACTGCTTACGTATAATTACAGCCTCAAATTTCAAAATAACCAATTTCTACAATATTTTTGCACTGTCTATACATACAAGTTTAAATGTTCTTAATTCTTTTTAATTATTACTAATAATTACTGCTACTAATTGATTGTTTAAACTGTTCTTTGTTACAGGTACAATTTGTCGGCCACGTAGCAAAGGGTCGTTCTATCGGTGAGCATACTACTTCTGAATTGTTTGTGGCTTTGTAATTAATTGTTTAACGGTTCACTTCGAGCGGCAATCTGAGTTTGTTTTGCCAACTCATTTGCCTCTTTGGGAAACCACTGGGTTGTGTTTAATTTAACTTTTAATTAAATCGAGGGTGATCGGGTTTTACGAAGTCAGTCGATTTTAACCGAACACCTAATGAAGTAGTTCCGCATTTATGCCAGCACAATCTGGCAAACGTTCGGATGGTTTTCTGAATTTTATATTCTGCGAGTTAATTCAGCACTGTATTACTAAGTCAGCTGTTTGGTCTGAAGTTATGGAACAGAATTTTTTTAAAGTAACAATATACACGGTAATTTCTTTTATCTTAAGCTTTTCTGACAAACATTTCCACCGTTAAAACACTATTAAAATCTATATAAATTGGTATTTTAAGAAGGTTTTTTTTAAGATATAAAATAGATGCAATATTTTGAATCAGCTCAACTGATTTTATTTAGTAGTGAACTTGTTCATGCTATAACTAAAATCGTTATTTCTTGCGAAGTTTAAATTTAATCATATTTAAATTATATATATATATATATATATATATATATATATATGATATTTTTTTAAGATTTTATTGTTTTCGTTTTGCTATAAAATGTATTTGTGTAACCGTAACTGTTATACAGAATAGACAAAAACTCCGGTGTGGATCGTTTGGTCGTAACTCCAGGAAAAATTATACATTTTCTACTATAATTAATGCCAGTTTTAAGTCAACGCTTTCTCGCAGCCAAACTTCTAACCTTCTTTATCTTCCCAGTGTCCGTCCAAGTTCCATTCCGCCTCTTCAATTTCAATCCTCCAATTTCGTCTGGACGTACTTCTTTTTCTTTAAGAAAATAACCATTGTAGAATCCGTGTAGGCCAACGATCACGTGTCATTTTTTTGTAGTGTTTGAACTAAACATTACATTTTTAATAGCAAAAAATACTCACGTCAATGTATTTCGCCTTGGCCCCGTACGAGTAGTGTTTCTTGCCCAGATCCCTCAGCAAAGTGTCCAACTTCTCTGGTTCTTCCAGTCTGGCCACTGCCTTCTGGACGAATGCCATCACCCTTAACAGAAAAACAACACACAATCTTAATGCCAGGTGGCCACCGAATGCGGAGCGGAGCTGCGCTGAACTGAACCAAGCGGAGCTGTATGAAGACGAACGGTAACCGGAAGCGGAGTTCAGTCATTTTAAAGAACGCGTTTCTATTTTTATATCTAAATATTTAGGCCTATTATATCGGATTTTAAAAAACGGATATGTAGTATTCTTTAAAAAAATATAAAGGTTTTTTTACGCATCACCGTGTTTGGCCTAACAACCGTGACAGTTAGGATATATAGCCTAATATTCTTTAAAAAAATATAAAAGTTTTTTTACGCATCACCGTGTTTGGCCTAACAACCGTGACAGTTAGGATATATAGCCTAATATTCTTTAAAAAAATATAAAGGTTTTTTTACGCATCACCGTGTTTGGCCTAACAACCGTGACAGTTAGGATATATAGCCTAATATTCTTTAAAAAAATATAAAGGTTTTTTAACGCATCACCGTGTTAGGCCTAACAACCGTGTCACTTAGGTTATGCACTATTCTTTTAAAAAATGGGTTTCCTATTACCCAAACCCGTGTTAGACGTATTTTTATTGTTTTACTGATCTACAACACGGTACCGATTTTCGCCGGTAGCAATTTTGAGGTTATGTTGGTCACTTTTATTTTCGATTTTTATCGTACTTCTCCTGCTTTCATATTTTGGATTCTTACTTTTGGGCACATAATAAAGCATTTTATTAACAAAAATATCGAAAACTCCAATAGATGCTGCACTGCATATTTACCATTTTTTCATATAATGCAATTACACAAATATATATACTATATAATTAAAGTATCCTAATAAATTTTATATATATAAATATATATATATATATATATATATATATATATATATATATATATATATTCTGCACTCTGCTTCAAAAACAATGAAAAGTCTAAAATGAGAAATACCAGATTGTGATTATTAGATGAAAATGTAACATTAAAAACAATAGTTTTGCAATACATAAAACATAGATTAAGATTTGTAAAATGGGATTAGATCTATGTCCATCTCAGGTGCCTAAATCTCATGTCCAGTAAACAGTAATTAAACCTAACTACAGTTAACACATGTATGTGGCACAAAACTAAATACTAATAATTATTTTGGGCTGGGTAAGTAATATAATGACGTTTTTTAAAACGGAAATAGGCCTATGTGTATCTCAGATACTTAAACCATATTCGTACCAAATTTCATCTCAATTGGACCAGTGGTTAAAGCGTGATTGAATAACAAACAAACAAACACACAAACTTTCAGAAATATAATATGAATTAGATATTTAGGCCTACTATATCGGATTTTAAAAAACTACTGTATTTAAAAACCGTAACCTAGGTAACGGGAAATAATAAGTTTGGAGGCGTGGTCAATGTTGTAGGGGAAGCGGAATCGGCGTCAAAACCGAAGCTACGAGGAGCGGAGCCCAACGACACCACTTGACTCCGCTCAGCACGTTACGCATTCAGTGGCCGCACTTACATTAAAAGCAATAGGTTCGGTTACCAATGCATAGTCCGCTCCGCATTCGGTGGCCACACGCTTAAAAGCAGTAGCAATGTTTCTGCTACAGCTAGCGTAACATGTATTTTACATTGGAAATACAAGAATGAATCCAGATTCAAAATAGAATATATAAAATTCTAATATATGAAGACCATTAATGCTGATTACAATGGTGAAGTCGGTTTTTCAAATAATTGTAAAGACGTGAAAGTTAAACATTTTTCAAGATTTGCGATGATCGCCGTTTCAAAAAGGTTGGTTATTTGCTGGGTAACAATTTTGTCCAAGCTAATATTAAAATTTACTTTTCTGTCGTTTTAGTCGAATCGGACCGTAACTGCGAACTTTGGAGTAAAAAAACACACGCACGCACAATAAACATAAATTTGTTTTAACAGGTTTTAGGGTTTTGTCACCATCAAATGACCTATTGGGTAATTTTTGGATTTTAGTTCAGCAGACTGGTACCCTCAGTGAGTTCCAGCAGGCCACTGACTAGCTAATTCTACTTGAGGTCCTCAGTTTCCTGAAGCCAAACACTCTTTGCCTCTGCTATCAAGAGACTCACATCAAGAGCTACAATTTCTACCTCCTTCCTGCACAATCTACACACGGTTTCTTTGAAGAACATTTCTATTCTGTCCATCTGCACCCTCAGACCATATTGGTCTATAAACATTTCCTCCATGGTCTCCTGAGTTGCTCTTTACACATAACCTTCATCTGGTGGAAACTTTGCAAGTGGTTTCGGAACCGTGACCACTAACATAACATCTGGAACATAGCCCTAGTCAACACCACCTTTAAGTCTGGACTCTTTACCAATGTAATATGAAGGACTTTGTTCTTGAGACATTTCTTGACTCCGTCATCTGTACAAGTGATCATGAGAGCTCATCCTCCTAAAGAAGGAGTTATAGACTTTGGGTGCAGAATCCTCATACTCGTAAGGATAGGATCTCCCCCAGGATCATTTCATGGATCGCCTACATTTGTTGTTTATGATTACAATCTCTGGAATGTGAAACGGCAGACACTATGACTATCTTAACAACTTCCAGAATATTTCTGGTTAACTACCCTTCAGTCTTGGATTACAGTTTTCCCACCAACCGCTAAAGTACTGTTTTCATCACGAAAAATATATTGATACATTTATTTAAATGTAGCCATTCGTTCAAAAATAATCTGAAAGTCATTACTATTTCAAGATCTCTGGTCTGCGTTTTACCGTTGTAGCTGACTTACCACTGGAAATTCGCAAAAATTGAATTTAATAACAATCAATTAGAAATAAATGTGGCGTTCAACTACCTCAAAATTCGATTTGAGGGTTAACAAACAATCAAATATTGGGTCGAACTATCAAAAACTAACTTGGTTTTACTTGAATTTTGTACTTTAACAAAAGCCAAGTTATTAGTATACTCAATTTGAATTTTTAAAATAACGTCAGGGAGAAAACAAAAATACGAAAGTTAACTTTAAAACCCGTTAGGATTTGTTTTAAAATTGGGATGGTTGAAAAATTGATTTTGAAATTTTTTATGGAATTTTTCCTTTTCTTGAGTGCGAAGAAATGGTTTTTAGCTTTCTATAGTGTTTGTCAGTTTGTGTGTACACATCACTGGATATTAAATTGACCGATTTGTGAAATTTTGAATTGAACGCTATGACCCGTATTTAGTTTTCCAAATCAAAAAATGTGTCTACACTGATATGCTAAGAAACTTTCCCAGCAGTTCATCCTCTCTCTCTCTCTCTCTCTCTCTCTCTCTCTCTCTCTCTCTCTCTCTCTCTCTCTCTCTACCTCTCTCTCTCTCCCTCTCTCTCTCTCTCTCTCTCTCTCTCTCTCTCTCTCTCTCTCTCTCTCTCTCTCTCTCTCTCTCTCTCTTTCTCTCTCTTTCTTTCTAATTTTTTAAAGTAATTACCGCTCACATTATCGTTATAAATATTAACGAAATTTAACGAAAATAAATTGAAAAATTTCTAAATAATTTTGTTTTTCATTGCCTTTACAAAAATAAAAATTACCTCTAATTTATTATTGTAATGTATGTAGATTCTTTTTATCTTCTACGTAGAGTTTCAGTAATTTATGTTAACTGGAAAGAAGGTCAAAGAAATCTGCATAAAAAGTTCATTTTGTCTGTTTAAAACAGCTTGTTGCCCTTAATAATAATGTTAATAAAGTCAACAATAAATGTGTTCGCCCTTAATTTTGTTTTAATACGTAATTAAGCAAATATTTAACAGCAAACGTTAAACCTACCACAGGTCCGTAACACATTTGATGTTTAATCACTTTTTACCACAATTCTGCTATGTTTCTGATGAACTTTGCTCACAAAACGATCAATAAAACGTTGCCATACATACTTTATTTTATTAATATTTCTAGGAATTATTAACGAATTTATATTTGTAACGTGTTATTGTTGCAGCCAAAGCGTTAAGGTAAAATACGCTTGACACTTAAAAACACCTAGTTTTGGAAGTGTTTTGAGCGATTATTAATTCTGTAAATTATAAACAGTTTGCACCACAGTTTTTGGGGGGGGGGAATCAAATGATGCTTCTTCGTATTGTGAACAAATGTTTTTTTTTTTTTTAATATCAATTTTCTATCATGTATGGGGACAAAGAAAAACAATTTCTATGCCTCTGTAAGACGAATTTTTATTTCCATTTTAAGTTGTATTTGTTTAAGTAAAATTTTAAGAAAAGGTAAAACAAATGCTTTGAAAGCAAGTAGTGAAGGGCAGTAGAGCTTTGTTTGAAATATAGGCTACATATTAACAAGAATTGATCATTTGACTTCCGTGTCGTCTGCGCTAAGGCACACACACACACACACACACACACACACACACACACACACACACACACACACACACACACACACACACACACACACACACACACACACACACACACACACACACACACACACACACAATGTTAAATGTAATAAATATTTTTTAATTAATTTAAGTTAAAAAACTTACCTCAAATTGAAAATGATTAAGGTTAATTCACAATCCATAGCTGAATAAATAAAATAAATAATTAACGTGTTCTAGGAATTAGAATAAGTGTTCATTTCATGGTGCCGTGCTTATATTTGACCATTGTGTACGCTCTAATGCTCATATTGCAATGGAAATTCTTTAATAACAGAAAAAATATTTATTACTGAATGCATAACCTAACAGAGAGCTTACATTCCGAGTATATCATAGCATGAAAATAAATGTACGAATGTAAATCAAGTTGGCTGTGGTAGCCTATTATGAAACACTGCGGCGACAGATCCGGCAGGCCAGTTCGCTTCAGTAAACATTCATGTTACACAATTGTTGTGTTTCATGCAATTTAAAACTTTTGAAAAAGTAGTATCATATGTTTCTGTGTTTTAGAATAGCTCTTGCTTTGTGAAGTAGGCGATATTTTGTCTTTGTTTATCTAAATAATAAAACACTCGGCTAGTTGAAGGCATGCTAACATAAATTTGCTTGTTTTTAGGTTATGCAAACTATTCATTTATTGTCATAATTTATTCGTTTTATTGATTTAACTGTATCGTTTGAAGATATAAAAGACATTGCAATTACCCAAAATTGGTTTAAAAATATATGATCGCAATTTAGGTTCATCTGACTTTCGGTAACTCACAAAAGTTAACGATTTTTTCGCTTTTATTACGTGCTACATTATTTCGATGAGAGATATTAACCGGTAGAAGATTAAATTTATTAAGATAAATTACGACTTTAGCCATTTATTGCGGAACTATATTACTAACCTATATTCTGACGTAATTGATGTTTGCTTTGTATGGACTTATTGCATGATAAATTTATTACACTAGCTGTGTTAACATATAAGTCACTAATTGAGGTACTGCTCATGCGCATTAACAGATTATAATAAATCATTCATTATCTTGATAGATAATAAACTGGACAGATAGAACTGGATAGTTTTAGTGAAAACATACTTTTAAAAAATGGCTGCCGTTAATTGTGAACTTTCGATTTGCATCTTTTTGCCAATTTAAATTTTAGGTTTCGGTTTAGTTCAACACACGATCCCACGATTTCCGTTGGAAAAAACTACTTCGTGGGATATTTTAATTTGAATACAAATTTGGCAATTATATATGTAAAGAATTCACCATTTTTACAAAGCAGCTGATTATCAAGTTCTTTAAAAAAATATATTTTTTTCATTATTAATAACATGCATTTCATTAAACATCCAAGAGTCGAGTAGATTTAGCTTAAACGTCCAACAGCCGAATCCAGTTATATTTTCAAATTCTTTAAACAAAAATATACTCTTTTCATTATTAATAACACGCATTTCATTTATCGTTATGGCGATAGAAAAATACGTTTGCCACTTTCACGTAGTTATTTTGAGGTTATGTTCGACACTTTTATTTTCACGTGTTTTATAACTTTCCCGTTGTTTCATCACTTTTACATTTTGGATTATTAATATTGGACATATAATAAAACGTTTTGGTACAAAACATTAATATAAACAACAGCAAATTGACTAGTAAATTTATTTCATATTATACTAAAACTACGTCTATTTTTATGGTGACGACTTTATCGCTGACGTTATTGTTCATTGTCAACTAGGAAGTATTGATAGATTTACATCAAAAATACGTTTTAAGCTAACTAGAATTGGAAAATGAACTAAAGTACCATTCATTATGGTAAGGCTCAGACCCGAGACCTTAAAACTGTTAAAACTATTTCCACTTTTACATCATCGTTCCACTTTTGACTTCATCCCAGACGTTATTGTTCATTAAAACTAGAATAATATTAATATTCTTACATTAAAATTTATTTTTTGGCGCAAATTCAGTGTAAAATGAGCCATCGTCCCGGTTATTATAGTGCGACCCATACCTGGGACTTTTAAATTTAAAAATTAACTTTAAAAATAAAAAATAGTGACTTTATCAGTGGCATTATTGTTTACTGTCAACTCGGAAATGCTGTAATAAAATAACTTTTTGATGAAGTTTTTACTAAAAAAGGAACTATACGGCCATCATTGTAATTTCTATACTCATGAACTGAAATGAACGCCGATCCTGACCTCTGTATCACTTTTTAAAGGGTTACTAAAAATTATATTTATTCAAATCTCTCTCCCTCTTTTTTTGATAATAAGATTAAAACGTGAGCGAGCGCGCGCACACACACACACACACACACACACACACACACACACACACACACACACACACACACACACAAACTCACACACACACACACACACACACACACACACATACTCACTCACACACTCTCACTCACACACACACACACACACACACACACACACACACACACACACACACACACACACACACACACACACACACACTCACACACACACACACACACACACACACACACACACACACACACACACACACACTCACACACACAACTCACTCACAACACTCACACACACAACACACACACTCACACTCTCACACACACACACACACACACACACACACACACACACACACACACACACACACACACACACACACACACACACACACACACACACACACACACACACACACACACACACACACACACACACACACACACACACACACACACACACACACACACACACACACACACACACACACACACAAACTATAGTGGCTAAATTACACATGGTTACGGATTTATAAAAGGAAGTTAATGTGGAAGGCTACAATTTAAATTAATTATTTAGTTAGCGATTTCTAATCTAACTAACAATAAAGGACTTGCACAATATAATGTGATCACTGCTATATGCAATGATTTTAAAGTGTTGCTGTCAAATTTTCAAAATGCTACCTGAGGGCATGCGCTCTAAGCTGCTTGCTATGCTTCAGGTCGTCCAACTGGATGCCGTTGAAGGGCATAAACACTTGCTGCACGTCGGGGTGTGTTTCAAAAAGGCTGCAACATACAAAACATAATTAATTACATATTATCCTTGATTTCTACTTGTAAGTGCAGCATTGGCACAGAACAATTAATGTACTTGTAACTCTCACGTTCACACTAAATGACGCTAATCTGATTGACAAAACTTTGCACGTCCAGCGCTAGGCTGCGCCAGTATAGCAACACATCTAGCAGTGCTGCCTAGTCGCCTACTTTCAATCTCAAACAGTAAAATGAATTGGATACAAATCAGCATATGAAGTACACTGCTTGATCTTCTGTTCTAAATATAAACTGTAAACAGAGTTAACAAGTCCCCAATTCTGGTAGACATTCTGTGAAATTCAGTTTTTAGTGGGTTTTACAGTCATCGTTAGATTAAATTCGGTGATATATATATATATATATATATATATATATATATATATATATATATATATATTAACATTGTACAAAACCTGTGGCGTATAATGAACTAAGGCACGATGCACTGTTAAATACGATGGTAATACAGGTAATTAATATTAATTATTTTTAATGTTTTCTTTAAGTGATTTTTAATATTATTTCCCTTATCCTAAGGTAGGTAATAAAAACATATAGGAGTCGTGCTCATGCGTAAATACAGAATGAATTTACAACACAGTAACACATACGTCTGTCAGTCTAAATTTACAAACTCGTTTAATAATCAGCTATAGTGAAGGAAAAGGAGGGGCTCGACCTCTCACTCGCACATTTTTTTCAGTGTCCCACTAGTGTTCTTAGCAGGCTGTTTTTTAAGCGTCTGACCTGCAACTGATGTCTTAGCTTCTGTACTCTTTTTAATGCCAGTTTCATAAACCATTGATTGAGGGATTTTCGGTTTTGCTAAACGTCTATACTTCATGCCAGTTGGACCAGTGACGAAAGTGGATCGGCGTTAACGGAATGGGTAAAGCTTTCTGCAGTAACTTTCCACTTTAAGCCTCAACCACCTTGTACTAATAAAGTAAACAAGTCTCTGCCAAATGTGCCAAGAATCTTTGTTAAAATGATTCATTAATTTTCGGCGTGTTTTGTTTCCCAAGAACGTACACGTGACAAAGTGTTTTAGCAAGAAAGTTGTAAATCGTCATTTTATATTTTATTCGGAACGAGTAGCGCCATATTTCAACACGTTTTCCCTACAGTGGCGTTAAAGAAGAGACAAATTGGCTTAAAAGCTTTTAACGCTGGATTAGGACACGTCGTGTTTCCTTCAGTCAAGTCAAAACTGTTTCGAAAACAAGTCACGTACTTTGGAGTATAAAACAGGCACCTATATTTTGGATACTATTTTGTATTTAATAATCGTTATTCTACTATATTTAGTTTTATTAAGAAGCGGAAAGTAGAAAAACTCGAAACAATTTAATAGGAAAATTTAAGAGATTGATTTTTTTAAATAATTTATAATCCCTAAATTCAACGTGATTATTTGTATTTCGATACCGATCAGCTAAAATTGTTTTTACTATAAACCTAATAAATTACTCTATTATACGATCCGCCACAAATTATGTATACCGATTTATATACAGTGTAACTCCTAGTACGAATACCGGCCACCGCTCCACGACAGCGCTCTGACACGCTCGTGACTTTTTAACAAAACTGTAATACTTAGGGAAAATTTTACTGGACCAAAATTATTGGAAATTGTTTGCTCTTTCTCAAAAAATGTGTCAGGAGGAACCGTTCAAGCAGTATTATAGGAAATAATCAGCAACTATACTCGTCATCGTTAATTCAAAACACGGCCATCTTGAAACGAAACTGAATGAAAAACTCAAACATACGTCTTACTGGTTGTTTGAAAGTAATTAGAAAAAACGTATCCGAAAGCGACAGGATTTGATTATATATTTTCTATTTACATACAAATCTAAAATTTCTTTAAAATCAGACTTAACTTGAGTTATAAACTTACATTTATGATCAAAATCGGGTGAAGCGGTTTAAAAAAAAAGGGCCGAATATCTTATGGTTTTTCTTTAAGTAGAAGTGTTATAGTATATTAGGAGTGTTATAGTAGCGCGGTGTTATGAGTTTGAACATCAGACTAACTTATAAGGACAAGAAACAAGTTGTGCTTGTAAATGGTACATGCTTCCAAATATTTTTAGAATATATTATTGCCTACTTCCAACCTGCTTGAGATTACCTTGACAGCAAGCGCTGGAGAACGAATTAGCTCCTCTTTCGACAGTCTGGACTCGTAACGTTTTGTGTAGTGTTTAATTACTGTACAACGTCATAAGGTTGACAGTCACTCTAACTCTGGTCAGTTCGTTGTGTCTCTAAACTGGCGCTATTTAAGGTTGTAGGATCTAGACTGCAGTTACTGCCGTAAGCTTGTCCCTTGTCGTTAACGCCGATCATCGTTCTTACGCTTAGTTTAACTAGCAAAGACCAAATGAATACAAGTGGGCTATTCTCTCGGACGAGAAATCTGTATTTATACAGTAACTCTAGGCTTGAACTTTGAGGTGCAATAGTTCAGACTGATCGGTGCCTTAATCAACTCAGATATACTTCGGCCCTAACATTAAAATTTAAAAAATATGAGAGAAAGTTTTGCAGTGTTTATCCTTATTGTTTGAAGTGTAACGTTTTAGCAGTAGCTAGCGATTAGGAATTTATTGATAGAGTCAACTGTTCTTGGTAGTTGAGTTTGAGGCTACAACACCACGTAAATGTTTATCCAATACACCTCGTTCGAGGTTACAGACATGCGCAGAATCTATTTTCTGAATCACTGCGTTCTGTTTCGTACCATTAATAATGCAGCAACAAATAAACTTACCTAATGAACGTTATAACGCCTACTTTGGCAATGTCCACTTCCAACACTTTCCATGTATCAATGAGCACCTGCTTCTGTCCTTCGGTGAGGGGATCAGGGTCAGGGATGGATGACGGCGTCTCTTCGTTAGATTCTTCTTCTATCAAAGTGTTCTGCCGGCTCGTCTTCCCCGATTTACCCTCGCTGGCGCCGCTCTCCTGTTTGGCCAGGATAGAGTTACGTCTGCCGGTCGCCGTGTTGCCCATTTCTCAGGATCAGCTGTCCACTGACGAGTACATGGTTCGGGTACAACTGGAGGCCTGCGCCAACACGAAACAACAACAAATTCAATTATTTACCTGAAGAAATCTGGTACGAAAGCTAACGAATAAAGAAGAACCGGAAGGTCAGGCTGACTTAAAAGTTAAAATCATTTCGTCAGATTTGGCAAAACGTTGCGTGCTCGAGGTCGGACTAAATTTCAATTGATTCAAGTCAGTGTTACCAAAATATAAAAAATATAATTTAAGGATCGACAGAAAATAAAAAAGTAGTTCAGGTTCAGATAAAACGAATTAAACCATAAGCAGCAGAACAAGAAGGCCGTCGCTAAGGTATGTCGACACTTATCGTATGAAATAATCGCGGCACGCAGCTGTATCGTTCAGTTGACGGAAGCAAATTTCCAAAAGTAATTTTCATAAATTAACCTTTTTTTTGAAATTCTAATTTTGTCAACATAATCTGCACGTAAATGTTCATACACTAACATTTTAAACACTGACCGCCGTTAAATTAAATGTCTTAGTTGAAAATTCAAAATTCTAATTTATGCAGTTTTTACGCTGAAAACAATGGCTAAATCAGATTTACAGAAGGTATTCAAATAAATGTTAAGAATATTTTTAATTTGAAATATCCGCCATTTTGAAACTGTCAGACAAATTTTTCTGGTTAACGAGCTTGTCCAAGCAACCAAAATCTATTTTTTTGCCAAGTTTGAATCAAATCAGACTGAAATTGCGTAGGTGAGCGTGCCAACATACACGCGCATTCTCTCTCCCCCTCCCTTTCTCTCGATTAACCGTCACCTTTTTATCCGTCATATTCTATTAAACGTTAGGTTAATTCTGTTATCTGACATTTTTAAACTATCTTCCATAAAAAAACCTTCCAGACAAAACAAACACTTTAACCCAAAGCAAACATTGATAATCGAAAAGTAAATAATCCTAACACCTAAGGGAATGAGACAGAAACACTTCAAATAGTGCCGACAAATTCCGAAAGAGTGCATGAATGATTCTAATGAAATATAAACACTCCCACACTGTTTACGATAATACCATTCAGTGTATAAGTATTACGTGACAGTCACGTGAGTTTTCCAAGTGGCACGCATGGTGTTGTCGCATATGTTACGTGAGTACTTGTCAAAAGGTTAAGTACGGCTATTTTACTGTGTTAAAGACCTATGTATGTAAAATTTGTATAATACATAATTAGATTAAAATAGTAAATTTAAGAGTTGTACTATTTTTCCAAAATAATAATAATAATAAATTCTTTGCTAAAAACATATTATAATACTGTATGTTATTTTTACAGATCGCCGTAAGTACAGTTGGTCTATTTCTGTTATCCGTCACCCCAACGGTCTAGAGAGTTACGGTTAATCGAGGCTGTACTGTGTATATAACTTTTAGGGACTTCTCAAAAAGTGATCTACAGGTCGGGATCCAACCTCATTTCAAGGTTCCTAGTTTGGTTCTTACCATGATGGCCACTCCACTAGCTCATTTTTCAAATATATGAATACACACACAAACATATTTTGCGCGCGCACACACACACACACACAAACACACATTATATATATATATATATATATATATATATATATATATATATATATATATATTACTGTATTGCTTTATTCAGAGCAAACTGTTATTTTTGTAATCTAACATTGAAAAAGAAATTTTAAAAAGAAATTAATTCACTATTATATTTAATAAAACGTATAATTTAAATAATTTTTGTTGAATATCTTTATCAATTCAATAAGATAGCCTACTATGTAGTCAAGTTTTAAAACTTTAAATTCTTATTACGGATAGCATTTGTAGAAATAATTGAATGTAAGAAAGGTCATGTAGCGAATTTCGAAAAAATTTGTTGAAACGAAATTTAGATTTGGATAGTTGGAAAAACTGTCACGTATCATATTTTCCACAGAGACTGTTTAGGCTCTGGAAGTACGACCGATAAACGTAATGGTATTACGAATGAATGGTGTTACGTATTACGAAACAGCTTGGCCAAACAGCTGTTTTTTTTCAAACTGCGTAACACAATTAAAAGCTTTTCTGTGTACGCTTTGTGTAACTAAATAACGTTACTGCAAAACGTGAACCTGACTCTCGATGTGGAAGTAATTGTCGGACTTTTTTGTTACTGCAAGTGTCAGATTCACCCCTGACCAACACGTCGATGAGGTCGTCATTACTGAGAAATTTGTACTTCATCGTAAGCTTTGTCGGAAAAAATGTTTTTTCGATGAAAAACAGATTTCGATACTTCGTGAGGATGTACTGGATAGAGAAATTTGTTCGGCAGAAATAACTGCACGAAATATTTGTGTTTTCATTAAGGCAGTTTCATTAAAAATGATTTGTGGAAAAAATTTTAATAAGCCTTTTACTGTAATTTCCAATACACAAAAAAATACACATACGCTAAGCTATAAACATATATAAATAAATCGATGATATGTATGATTTACAAAATAATTTATTTATTTATTTTCCTTTAAACACTAACTTTCGCTCGTACGTTACTTTGCTGCCAGATAGCGCTCAATAGTTGTGTACATTCACGACTTCGTCCAGGGTTCAAATAGGGAAAGGCATTTGGCTCAATCGTAGTAGGGATCATTGAGAAAAATCAATATTCCATTATTTTGCTAACCCATCATCGCCAAAAGAGGCTTTCCGATTTTAAATAACTGCGCAATTTATTTAAGCAAGGATTCAGGTTCTCAATATTCTCGAGCATAAAGATTCGGGTGCTCAATATTTTCAGCATAAAGATTTGGGTGCTCAATATTCTCAGCATAAAGATTTGGGTACTCAATATTCTCAGCATAAAGATTTGGGCGCCTAATATTCTCAGCAAAAAGGTTTGGGTGCTCAATATTCTCAGCAAAAAGGTTTGGGTGCTCAATATTCTCAGCATAAAAATTTGGGTGCTCAATATTCTCAGCATAAAGATTTGGGTGCTCAATATTCTCAGCAAAAAGGTTTGGGTGCTCAATATTCTCAGCATAAAAATTTGGGCGCTCAAAATTCTCAGCATAAAGATTTGGGTGCTCAATATTCTCAGCAAAAAGGTTTGGGTGCTCAATATTCTCAGCATAAAGATTTGGGTGCTCAATATTCTCAGCAAAAGGTTTGGGTGCTCAATATTCTCAGCATAAAAATTTGGGCGCTCAAAATTCTCAGCATAAAGATTTGGGTGCTCAATATTCTCAGCAAAAAGGTTTGGGTGCTCAATATTCTCAGCATAAAAATTTGGGTGCTCAATATTCTCAGCATAAAGATTTGGGTGCTCAATATTCTCAGTATAAAATTTGGGTACTCAATATTCTCAGCATAAAGATTTGGGTGTTCAATATTCTCAGCATAAAGATTTGGGTGCTCAATATTCTCATCAAAAAGGTTTGGGTGCTCAATATTCTCAGCATAAAAATTTGGGTGCTCAAAATTCTCAGCATAAAGATTTGGGTGCTCAATATTCTCAGCAAAAAGGTTTGGGTGCTCAATATTCTCAGCATAAAAATTTGGGTGCTCAATATTCTCAGCATAAAGATTTGGGTGCTCAATATTCTCGAGCGTAAAGATTCGGGTGCTTAGTATGCACGGGCGTAAGGCTTTCGGGTGCTCAACATTCTCTAGCGTAAGGATTTCAGATGTTCAATATTCTTGAGCATAATTATTTTAAGTGCTCAATATTCTCGAGCGTAAGGATTGTAGATGTCAATATTTTATAGGGTAAGGATTAAGGTGTCCACTATTCTCGAGCTCTCGGAAACCTAAATAACCTATGGATTCGAAATTAGGATTCTGAATACTTCTAATTATTACCTCGCTATACGTCACCTGCTTCTTGGCAGTGTACCTCTTTGTGCGACAGTCTACAGTACCCTAACTACTATGTCGGATCAGAGTCGACAATAGGATGCTCAATAGGTTTCTTGAGCTGCGTCTTTTATCGACTGCCTCGTAGTCACTGCAGCTTGCTTTTGTCCCAGAGCTCGGTTTGAGAAGTTCTTCCAGGCTTGACTAATGGGGGGGGGCATGAAACTTTTGTTGAAACTACAACTATAAACTGACCTTTTACGATGTTTACTGTTTGTTTTAGGCTGTAGGAACAGATGCTGTGCATCTTGGAAACAGGGTTAATTTTTAACCAGTTACACCTTCACAACTCAACAAATCTCGTGTTCAGTGTTCAGTTTGTGCCTCGGCTAGCTTCTTCCGTACACGGAATCACTTAATGCTGTTAAAATAGCTGTTTATGGAATCTTAAAACTAACTTCTAAAAACTATGCTAACAGTATTTCAGTTTATGTTCAGTGTTCAGTTTGTGCCTCGGCTAGCTTCTTCCGCACACGGAATCACTTAATGCTGTTAAAATAGCTGTCTATGGAATCTTAAAACTAACTTCTAAAGACTATGCTAACAGTATTTCAGTTTATGTTCAGTGTTCAGTTTGTGCCTCGGCTAGCTTCTTCCGCACACGGGAACACTTAATGGTGTTAAAATAGCTGTTTATGGAATCTTAAAACTAACTTCTAAAGACTATGCTAACAGTATTTCAGTTTATGTTCAGTGTTCAGTTTGTGCCTCGGCTAGCTTTTTCCGCACACGGAATCCCTTAATGCTCTTAAAATAGCTGTCTAAGGAATCTTAAAACTAACTTCTAAAAACTATGCTAACAGTATTTCAGTTTATGTTCAGTGTTCAGTTTGTGCCTCGGCTAGCTTCTTCCGCACACGGAATCACTTAATGCTGTTAAAATAGCTGTCTATGGAATCTTAAAACTAACTTCTAAAGACTATGCTAACAGTATTTCAGTTTATGTTCAGTGTTCAGTTTTTGCCTCGGCTAGCTTTTTCCGCACACGGAATCACTTAATGCTGTTAAAATAGCTGTTTATGGAATCTTAAAACTAACTTCTAAAGACTATGCTAACAGTATTTCAGTTTATGTTCAGTGTTCAGTTTTTGCCTCGGGTAGCTTTTTCCGCACACGGAATCACTTAATGCTGTTAAAATAGCTGTTTATGGAATCTTAAAACTAACTTCTAAAGACTATGCTAACAGTATTTCAGTTTATGTTCAGTGTTCAGTTTTTGCCTCGGCTAGCTTTTTCCGCACACGGAATCACTTAATGCTGTTAAAATAGCTGTTTATGGAATCTTAAAACTAACTTCTAAAGACTATGCTAACAGTATTTCAGTTTATGTTCAGTGTTCAGTTTGTGCCTCGGCTAGCTTCTTCCATACACGGAATCACTTAATGCTGTTAAAATAGCTGTTTATGGAATCTTAAAACTAACTTCTAAAGACTATGCTAACAGTATTTCAGTTTACTTAATAATTAGGTGGACGGTGTGCGGGTAAAAAAAAATGATTTGATTAATCGGTGATTTAACAAGATAGAGTGATGAATTGAAATTTAGTCTGTTGTACTATTGGTTGATCTTCATACAGTCTGTAAATTTCCACTGTTTATAAAACCTTAAACAACACCATACCTTATTACTTTAGAATACTTTGGAAATATGAAACGTCACTGTACCGTGTTACAATTTGCGTTATCTCGCCGTAAGGTTTAATTTCGTAATTTAATAACCTGAGATTGTTTGCACTGGTATTAGCTCCATCCAAGTGTCTTAAACAACAAAAGAAATTGGATTATTACTGTTTTAAATCTAAGTTATAACCTGAGTTTACAACAAAACCGGGTTAGAAAATATTGACACAAAACTTGAATCTAAGTTTATAAACATTCAGTATTCAATTGAAGGAGTAAATTTTCATAAGTGAAATAACACACAAACAGAGAACAAAAAGAGGAATGTGGGAATACACCATTGTAAACGTATAATGAAAATAAAATAAAAATCGATTGTTTTTTAACATCATTAACCGCGCTGGGTAACTAACAATGTAAAGGTCAAACGCGTGACCCTCCCCTATTGTACGAGGGATGAAAACAATTCACTTGGCCCAAGCTTTAAATTAATTAGTATCGATTCTTCCAATTAAAACACTGAATTGGTTTGATATTCGTCGATTTTACTGACTCGGCCGGTACAGTAAACAAACGTTACGAAAACGTTCCACAAACTTATTTCCACAAAAAACTTTGCGGAAAACTTTTACGAAATGTTTAGTTCTTAAACATACATTCACAAGCCAAGTCTATAATTTTCAGTTTATATTCTTAAGCTAAGCATTCCGATCGGTTTTGTACCAAAAATAAGGACCTGCGTTATTTAAACTATACTTATATGGGGTACTCACAGGTTCGTCAGAACACCAGGGAACTCTCATGCATACTTCCCATTTTAAGGCTTTAAAATAAAATAAAACCGACTTGAAACCGATAAAAACTTTGTCAAAAAAATTCCAGGAGCAGTACAAACTGTCTCCGTAAGAGTGCAGCACAATGCCAGTAAAAATGGCAAATAATTGTGTGTACCCAAACAGCTAAAAAAATCATTGTAGAAAGTAATATTTAAATTATTACTGTGTCCAAGACTTAAATAATTATTGACAGAATCAGTTTTTGGACGTAGAAGTGGTAGGACAATGTAGGCCAGTTCTAATATCTAAATGTTATTAAATAAAAGATTCTGCTTTTAGTAAGCAGTAAATACTGTCGCCTAATTTAGGTACTTAATGTAAAATCCGGTTATAGTAGTTTTCGTTTGTAAATATTTCAATAAGGTACAATGTTAGAATTCAGTCATTAATTTTACACGTTATAGTTTTAAATACGAAAGTAGAACAAAATAATTCCTATTGTATTAAATAACCTAAATATAATGAATGGTATTTGTTTTTTTAACAGATCATACAAGTATTAAATATAACTTTAACGTCTATTTTAACTGAAGTTCATACTGACAAAAATAGTACGGCTGAGTGGTTTTATAATAATTAAATAACAGTCAATGGTATAAAATGAATTATTTTATTTACAAAAGTCATGCTTCTTTATATTCACTTACGGTTAGCGAATTCAAATGAAAACGTCTTCACCTCTTTTCTGTTTTGTTGTGTACGAACAAGGAAAGTTATGGTTGCCACATATTTCATAGTTCATAAATATGTCAGCTATATTTCATAGTTTACAAAGAGGACTGTGTGCAAACTTTAAACACAAATTTAAAACAAAAGTGATCTGGATGATGATTAATTTGTTATTTAATTAACCGTGTTCAATTACCTATTAATACAACATCAACGCTTTAACGTTCACACAGAATAGGCACTTATTAAGTGGTTGCTAAGCAATTACGGACTTCAAGGCGTCGGTTTAGGTGATTGAAAATCGTGAAATTTAATTTTAATTTTTGTTTAATATTCATGTTTTACGTCTTTTAAAGCAATATCTCAGTTAACGCTTACTTGATGAGCTTTCGAAAACAGAAAATACATTGTACAGAAATAAATAGCAAGTTTATATTCAAAGCAATAAAACCCGAAAATATATAATTACAACTTTTTTCATTAAGTGTCAGCCATGAAATTACAGCCGTGTAAAATTTATATATATATATATATAATTTTTTTTTGTGTTTAACGTCCGACTATTGTGCACACTTGGGCTAATGTACGCGATGGGATGATTTATAGCGTTTGAAAATACCAAGCCCTGGCCGTGAATCGAACCCGGATCCTCGGGATGATAGCCTAGTACGCTATCAACTAGGCCACTGAGGCGGCTGATAAAATTTATAAAGAACATATTAAACATTCTTAAGAAATTAGTTATTTCAAAATTAAATATTCAGTATTACACCCACGTTTAAACGGAAGAAGCAGTTTGAACAAAAACTTTGGGATTATATATTACAACTGACACTCATTTTGTCATATCGTACATTAAAAAAGCTATTATTTGGAAAAATATAAAAATTATATTTTTAATAAATAAAAATTTAAACTTAATAGCGAGGTGAAGATATGTTTGAAGGTAATTTTACAAAAGAATATTTACTTAGGGGAAATGTATTTGCCGTGGGGGTGTTTTATATATTTGACTTATTCCTTCAACTGAAACTAAGTAACCCTCAGTTTTTCTTTAAAAGTTGCTCTCTCTCTCTCTCTCTCTCTCTCTCTCTCTCTCTCTCTCTCTCCCTCTCTCGCTCCTTTCCTAGTTACTCGTCACTGCCAAATCTCTTTACCTCATACATTTCACTGTATAGTATAACAATACAACTAACATGTCACACGGAAAACTAATGCCCATTTGGCTTTTAAAGCTCGTAGAAATATACTTTTTTTTTAAATAAAATAAATCAGGCATTTTGAGTGTCCGCCATTTTGTTTTAAACAGGCATAAAACCGATAAAACACTGTATTTTTAACAAATATAAATGTTTCCATTGGAATCTGTCGAGTTTTGTCGTAGTGAACAGCAGACAAATATGGCGTTTTAACGTAATTGAGGTAGACAGAAATTTGTGTAACTGTTCAGAATGCATTAAAAAGGTAAAACCTGTTAAACTATAAAGTAATTATACAGTCAAACCGTTTTAGATTCTGTAACTGGTGAAAATTGTTTTAAAATTTATCAAGTGATTTTTAACGGTAGTAATTCCGTTTTTTTCAATATACGTACGTTTTTTCAGTTTATGGTAGCCTAAAATCTGTTAACAATTTTTATTATGTGAACATATTATTATTGTTATTATCATTTGCAAAAACTGTGAAGATGTATCAAATCGAATGGCAGACAATAGACCTTTCAAAATAACAGACAAATAAATTCAGAAATTCAGAGTGTTCGCAATTTCGTTTCAGTTTCAGGATGACAGTTTGGCATTGTATAAAACCTAATTAGGGCTACAAATAATAACGAAACAGATGTTTATTGAAATGCGTTAAGCCCCCCCGGTGAGAATCCGACTTTGGTGCAATAAGACTTTTAGTGCGAGATTCTCGATTTGTAGAAAAAAGTGATTTTAAACCACTTAGAAGGTGAATATTGTATGACCCAGCCTTGTTGCACATCAACACAATAAGTGAAACCACATTCAGTATTTCAACTTCGTTCTTGAGATAGAGTGATCGGTGTGTGAGTCACTGTTTTATATATATATATATATATATATATATATATATATATATATATATATATATATATAATCAAGTTATTGTCAAAAAACTGAAAGGTAAAATACAGGTCAAGTTCACACGTAACATTATGATAGGCCTACTAGTTATTTCTCACTATACACTTCTGACTACAACTCGGTTATTTTTGAAGCTACGGAAATTTTTTTTAACCGTTTTGTTTGTCGTTAAAAATTAAAGCGTTTTGAATCTGTTATAAAATGTTTGTAATATTTACTGTTGCAAAGATATTCGCCTTTGTAACTTCTAAACCGTTTAAAACAAAGTCTTTATATTTGTCACACTTTTAAATCGTAAAGTAATAAAGACTTTTACCAAACTTGAACTCAGTGTCTAATCTATTTCTGCAGTTACAGAGAGGATTGTGACTAAACTAAGGAGAATTCGAAAACATTCTTTATTTATTTGAATATATACAGGGTCTATACTAAACGTAGTAGGACTGATTAAAAAAAATTATTGAAGATACGTTCATAGTTCCTTAATATTCTTCGAAATAGATGTACTGGGCAGCTACACACTTAGAATAACACTGCTTCTATTCGCCGTACGCCTTCTGGAAGTCAATTTGGGGAATGCTGTTGAGAGCCCTCGTCGATGCTGCTTGAATGTCCTGTATCGAGTCAAACAGATGTCCCTTCAGCTCTATTTTCATCCGTGGTAATAAAAAAATAGTCAGGTAGACTGTATGCAGGATACGGTAACGTGGCAACGCCGAATCGGGTCAACACTTGCCTCACGACGAGCACGCCATGGCATGGCACATTGTCGTGATGTAGCGTCCAGTTATCGGAGATGGCTGGTCGGACGCGATTAACTCTGTCTCGCAGGCAGATCAGCACTTGCACCAGCACTTCCCTCACTTTGGTCACATTTCGTCGGTTCGTGCCGTCGACGGCCGTCCGGTGCGATGGTCGTCTTCAACGCGCTCCCTACCTTCTTTAAACAGTTTGTGTCATTCAGAAACACTGGAGCGGTTCTCGGCAGGATCCTCGTAAGCCGACTTAACCGTTTCTAAGATCTCGGCCGATTTTTCGAGTTTGACACAAAAATATATGGAATATCGCTGCTCGAGATTTTGACTCGTTTTGTAAAAAAAAAAAAAAAACACGCTTCACAATAAACGATGTCTATACTCAACCAAAGCCCGTAGGCGACTGTTGCTGGTATTTCTCTATTGCAAAGTGTTTCCTCCATCTCGCCCAGCCAGCCAAACCTCCCTCTCCACAACTCCGCTCGCGCTACAGAAAAATAATCCTACTACTTTTGATATAGACCCTGTGTGTGTGTTGTGTGTATATATATATATATATATATATATATATATATATATATATATATATATATATATAATCCAATCCCGTATATCTCGCTACGGTTTTTTCTGACATCCTTTATTGATTTATTAAAAAAATATTTTATTTATTGATTGCAAAAATAATATAAAAGCGATAGATTTTTTTAAATCGTATTTTATCCAGGCTTGTTGTTTATACGAGCTTTCAAATACAAATATTTCGGACCAATCCCGTTAACTGGTTTTTCTACGGTCCAATAATCATAAATAATCTGTGCTGAACTTATCTCGGCCGCCAGTGTATCGAACGCGAGCTGGGATAAACGACGGCAATGTTCACGTCAAAACAGCAAATCATTCTTGCTTTATCTAATGTAATAAAACGGGCTTTTATAGTGACGTCATTGAACGTTTTGTGTACGTACGTACATGTTATGATGTTATGATGCACGAGGTAGGGTCAAAAAGTTCCAGGAATTGGTCAATGAAAATTTATTGAAAGTACGTATAATATTTTAACCTTATTTTCCTTAAACATACTCTCCTCCTGTATGTACACACTTCTTCCTTCATTCATGCAATTAGTAACACTTTTAAAAGCCATTTTTGTCAATTTCGTTTAACAGCTTCGCCGCATTTTCCTTCACCTCTTGCGAATCAGCAAAACGATGACACTTGAGCATCATTTTCAGTCGTAAAAATCCGGTGGTATACGGTCGGGAGAACAGGTAGGAGTGTTCTAGAGTGGTAACATTGTGCTTGGCAAGGTCTTGTTTCACCATCGATCGATGTGATCGGGCAATCGATAATCGGGACATTGTCTTGCAAGAAAACCAATTTTGTCCTTCCCTGTCCAGTCGCTTTCATCTAACTGCATCTCGTAGCCGTTACAGGACTGCTTGTACAGTTCTTTGTTAACTGTTTTCCCTTAAGGAATAAATTCGTAGTAAATCAAGCCCTAATCATATAAAAAAACCACTTGCATCACTTTATCCCGATTTCTGTACAAGAAACATGTTTGCTTTCTTAGTGATGTTTTCGACTTCCATTCAGCAGACTGACGTTTCATTTGAGGATCGTAAAAGAAACACCGTATTTTACCACCGGATATTTACTTGTTTCCACGACTGATAAATATACTGAAGGGATATCGGTTTTCTGATTCGCAAGAGGTGGTGGAAAATGGGACGAAACTGTTAAACGAAATTGACAAAAATGACTTTCAGGAGTGTTCCAATAACTGTATGAATGGTGGCAGAAGTGTGTGTACATGCAGGAGGAGAATATTTTTAGAGACAATAAGGTTAAGATATTATACTTACTTTCAATAAATTTCCATTGACCGATTACAGGAACTTTTCAGCCTACATCGTATGCCTTGTATATCTATAAAAACAAAAATATATTTTGTACAAAGTAGAAATGTAAACCACTGCGTGGATTGTCATTAAATTTAGTACAAATACACCTTAGATACTGGATCAGGTGTTTTTACCGAATCCCAATTGTAAAACCGAACTCTTTTAGTTCCCATCGTAGTAAGATCCTCACCCGGGACTTTCAAATGAGCACCGAATCTGACCTTTAGATTGATTTTTGAGGGATTTTCGAAATTTTATAAATATATATATATATTGTGTGTGTGTGTGCGCACGCGTGTGTGCGCGCGCCTGTGCGTGTGCGTGTGCGCGTGCGTGTGCGCGTGTGAGTGTGTGCGCTCGAATAAGTGTGTGTGTGTGTGTGTGTGTGTGCACGCGCGAATACTGTGTGTGTGTGCGCGTGTGTGTGCGCTCGAATACTTGTGTGTGTGTGTGTGTGCGCGCGCGCGCTCGAATACGTGTGTGTGTGTGTGTGTGTACGCGCGCGCGAATACGTGTGTGTGTGTGTGTGTGTGTGTGTGTGAACGATCACGTTCGCTATTGTTGCCCTATTTGATTAAACATGGCACAAAAATCGATTACGGTTATATAGTGTATACGTTCGTTAACCAGTTTCAAATTTATAAGTTTTTTATTTAAATCGAATACCACCGTCGTAATCAGCGTTAAAAACTGCATACATTAACATTTTTAATTTTCAAAATCCGTTGAAGTTCAAGAATTGTATTGACGGTGGTCGGAGTTGAATCTTATATTTTCTGGGCCGCCTCGGTGGCCTAGTTGATAGCGTACTGGACTTTCACCCCGAGGACCCAGGTTTGATTCCCTGCCAGGGCTTGGCATTTTCATACGCTATAAATCATTCCATCGTCTGCATTAGCCCAAGTGTGCACAATAGTCGGACGTTAAACACAAAAAAAAAAAATCTTATATTTTCTATATAAAAGTTTAAAATTCTAATGTGTGCAGATTGTAATGGCGATTATGATTGTATAAACAGAATTTCAGAAATGAAAATATGAAGAAAAATATTTTTGAAAATTCTCTTATACCACCTCAGCGACACAGCTGTTTGCTGCGATTATTTTTGAAATTTCAGTCTTCAAATCGAAGTAAATAATTGCTTGATTGTCACATTACTTATTGCAATGCAACTGCATATTAACATTAAGGTCACATTGTCATCTATGGTCTGCCTGAATCATGTTTCGATCGATCTATTGCAATTCATAGATCATTCGATTATTGTTTGTTTCATTTAACATAATCTCGAACTTCAAAATTTTTCGTTCTCATTTAAGATACGCGTTGAATGTGATTTTTACAATTTCTTCGATAAAACACCGAAGCGACGAGCGGGTATTCAGCTGCAAAAATATTTTTCTGAATTTCCCAGCAGGCTAAGGAAAATCAAATTTTGAAAAGTTTTGCAACACTATTAACTCCAATTTAAGAGGCACTAAGCTTTAACGTTCACGCAGAATAGGCACTTATTAAGTGGTTGCTAAGCAATTACGGACTTCAAGGCGTCGGTTTAGGCGCTAGAAAATGGTGAAATTTAATTGAAATTTTAATTTTTGTTTAATATTCATGTTTTATGTCTTTTAAAACAATATCTCAGTTAACGCTTACTTGATGAGCTTTCGAAAACAGAAAATACATTGTACAGAAATAAATAGCGTGTTTATATTCAAAGCAATAAAACTCGAAAATATATAATTATAACTTTTCCCATTAAGTGTCAACCATAAAATTACAGCCGTGTAAAATTTATAAAGAACTTATTAAAAATTCTTAAGGAACTAGTTATTTCCAGTTTTTATATTGGCGGTCATAGAATACGTAAATAAACCTTGCGGCTGTCGGGGTTTGTTTTCAGTGTAATTGTAAAGTTTAAAATTCTAATAACTACGTAAATTTTGGTGTTCACGATTTATTTTTGTGAAATCAGATTTTTAAAAAAAACGTTAGATTAAAAAGTGTATAATTTTGCTTACATCAGTTCAGCGTGACAGTGGTGAATTATTACTTTACTCTTCTTAGTGTATTATTTTTACCGCCAAAATTCGAAAATCTTTCTAACGTCTCAGAATCTTATTTGTTTGTGCACGCGTGCTTAGGATCGGTTTACAAAACAACTGCTCGAAGTTTCGCCTGTCTGTTGGCCTTCCTATTATCACGAAATTTGTAAGCACGGTTGACGAGAGAAAGGTTCAACAGTTGACTTATAATTTAGAACACTAATCCAAAACTACTTCGAATAAAACGCTAAGGTTTTTTTTCAGAATTGTTGCTCAAAAATTGCTGGACTAGAGGAAAGTTATAGATTGGGTGAAAATTTCATAAGTGCCGGTTATCAAGTTTAAGGAAAAGTGTGTGCTGAATCAGAAAACTCACGGTTGCTGAGACGCTTAAAGAGCAAAAACCAGTAAATTTTGGAATCTTGGTTTGAATCTGAATAAAACATTTAGGGTAACAAAAAGTCGAAAATGTTATGCTAAATCCGAATATGGCATTTGAAATTTACATTTTTTTTTTAATTTATATCTCTTAATGGGCTAAGACTCTTTAAACATATTTGCTTCCGGTTCCGTTTTCTTCATTGTTTATATTGGATGCTCTTTGTTTTTTGTAATTAAAGTGGTGCGCTCCAGTGTTCAATTTATAAGTCTTTGTTTCCGGTTCCGTTAATTGTCTTCTTTGTTTACAAAGTACTTCTACGAACAGTGTAAATATGATATGTAACATTCATAAACGTTCTTGTTTCATTTTCATAAATTATTAAGTTTTCTACACAAAACACACGAAAACGCGTAACATCCATGTTTTCTAAGCGAATAACCTAAAAAGATTCTCACATCTTAAAAACCAGCTTTTTTATATAGGCGAGTTGTTCCCAATGGTGTCTCCACAATACTGTATTTAATTCAGATAATCCATTACATATTAGTCAAGTGGTTTTATAAGTGAATTTTCACAAAATTCAATTAATACTTGGTTTAAAAGTATTGAATTCACTAGACACTTAATTAACTATTGGGTAATGAATCTTGTGTATCATGCTAAATAGTATTTTAATGAACTACTACACGAGTTGAAAGATGAATAACAAACTGCTGAAAAGAGTTAAAGAAAAAATTAGAAACTTTGTTACCGATAAACTAAAAATATTACTCTATCAAAGCGTAGACATTTTTTCTTTTCTTTCATTGTTTATTTTTTGTTGCTTGTTTTATATGTACTTTAATATGTTGAATTGAAAAGAAAAATCGTTTATTTTTATATGTTAATATGATTTGAGAAAGTGTAACGCACATTTAATATTAATTATAAGTAATAATCGGAGGACCACCCTATGTATGGACATTTATTATTGTATGTAAAGGACATTTTGGTAATATATGTATATATATATATATATATATATATATATATAAAGGAAGAACGCGCAAAATCTTGAGGGAGATCCTTGGCCCGAGATTAACAGGAGACGGATACAGGTTGCACTCACGGAAGATCACAGAGAATATATCGAACCTGGCAGCAGATATCAGAAGAAGGAGGCTTCGGTTCTATGGACACATCAGTAGACTCCCAACAACGAGACTTGCCAACAGAATCGTTAAGTATAAGTATATAGAAGGTGTCAAATCAACAACGTCGTGGATCGCACAAGTCAGAATAGACCTACATGACGCAGAAATAGACTCAACAGACGTTGAAGACAGGAACGCATACAGGAGAAAGATGCTCGGTTGGAAGGTCCCAGATAATGATATCCCAAAGATAGCAAGGGTAAAAAGAATGGAGGAGCGGAAGAGGATCCATGGGGACAGGATGAGGGAGGTGTGGAGGATTAGAAGGAGCAAGACATGAGTCGGAATGCTTTGCGTGATCCAACAGGGTCTATACGCAGATAATATATATATATATATATATATATATATATATATATATATAAATTAACACTCGAACCTTGCATACTACAATATTTCAAAAGGTTGTTGTCTTTTCAGTCTTCATTCTGAGTGTTTTTTGTCCAGGAACTGCAGAACCTCCGTTGTGCGTCTGTGAGGACGCATTTTCGCGCTTTTTCGTCATTGTTTTGACTTCTTTTCTGATTGTTGCAGTTTCTTTCAAAATTTGTGTAGATTATAATTCCGGCAATACCATGGGCATCAACGATACTCCCAGAATCTTTATTGTAAAATATTGATTTTAGCTGCACAGTCACATAGTTGAATACCATAAGTACTTGTTCATAAAATAATAGTTATTGTACTGTCAGCTGAGATGTCCTTCCCAGCAGTTAGTGTGTGTGTGTGTGTGTGTGCGTGTGTTGTGGTGTAACTGTGCATATGCGTGTATATATATATATATATATATATATATATATATATATTATCATAATAACATATATACATTATATATAATAATCAACAACGTCGTGGATCGCACAAGTCAGAATAGACCTACATGAAGCAGGAATAGACTCGACAGATGTTGAAGACAGGCGCGCATACAGGAGAAAGATGCTCGGTTGGAAGGTCCCAGAGAATGAAATCCCAAAGAGAGCAGGGGTAAAATGGACGGAGGAGCGGAAGAGGATCCATGGGGACAGGATGAGGGAGGTGTGGAGGATTAGAAGGAACAAGACATGAGTCGGAGTGCTTTGCGTGATCCAACAGGGTCTATACGCAGATTATATATATATATATATATATATATATATATATATATATATATATATATATATATAAATTAACACTCGAACATTGCGTACTACAATAATTCAAAAGGTTGTTGCCTTTTCAGTCTTCATTCTGAGTGTTTGTTGTCCAGGAACTGCAGAATCTCCGTTATGAATCTGTAAGTATATTTTCGCGCTTTTTCGTCAATGTCTTGACTTCTATGACTGTTGCAGTTTGTTTTCAAAATTTGTGTTGATTATAATTCCTGCAATACCATGAGCATCAACGATACTCCCCAGAATCCTGATCTTGTAAAACAATGATTTTAGCTGCACAGCCACATAGTTGAATACCATAAGACTTGCTTAAGTACTTGTTCATAAAATAATAGTTATTGTACTGTCAGCTTAGATGTCCTTCCCAGCAGTCAGTGTGTGTGTGTGGGGTGTGTGTGTGTGTGTGTGTGTGTTTATATATAATGTATGTATGTATGTATATATATATATATATATATATATATATAATGTATATATTATATGTGTCCTCTATAAACGCAAAAACTAGTCTACAGATTTCGCTGAAAATTTCACAGTTTGATCATATTAGTTGCAGGAGTATTTACAGATTGATTTCACCGTCAAATCTCTTCCCGTAAAAATATTTTCCACAGACTACTGTATTTAGAAGTAGTTGGTTTGAAGTAAATCCGATAGATAGAGCTGTTGTTTTGACAGTTGGATTTATTTACCTTCTGACTTTTATAAAGTGAGGTTAAAATACTCAAACCTAGCAATATCACTATATATAAGCAAAATAATGTTTATAGTATATTAATGTGTAAAATAAAACTCGTCGGGTAACGACGAGTAGTACAGCTAATCGATATTTAATATCGAACTTTTTTTTTCATTTTTACATGTCTGTCGTAGCTCCGCACTTAAATTCATTCCAATACACTTTGCTGTGTTGTTAAATGTAACATTTGTATTGTTGATTGTAACCGATACGTAATTGTTCTTCTGTTATTAAATGTTATCAGTTTTTTTAGTCTTCTTTATTACTCAACAAGACAGATGCGTGTTCATTTTATTGTATTGTCAATGTGTTCTCTCGCTTTATCAATCACATGCCTGGTGCAGTATCAATGCACGAGCTGTTGGTAAGGCGCTGGTTAGGCAATCTAACTACACTAAATCTCGCTTGTGGCAATATTCACACTTCTACATAAATAACTACTTGATAACGCCTGTTTAATGTAATGCGCGTAAATATTGAACGTTTTATTTGTATTTCAATGCACTCCCCCAAAAAAAAACGGAAAAATCTACCGACCAAAAATAAGAACATTCAGACAATTTACATTAAATCGTTTCATTGCGTTTTGATGATACAAGAAAAACATAACTAAAGCCTGTTTACCAACTTTGAAACAACAGAAAATTTTGGTTGGGAGAAAATAGACAAAATTAAAAAACACGGCAACATTCGGAGTATTTATATTTGTTGTGGTTTCCCGCTTACTGCCGAACCAAAAAATTCTGTCATTTCAAATTCTCTGCACTGACATATTATACTATAAAATCATCTCGTGTGGCTGAAATTAGAGAACCCTGCGGGGGTGCGGACTAGCTGCACCTATTGAGAGGATTTAGACGTCCCTCACGGTACCCGAGTCTAACACTACACTTACGACTCTGACACTTTACACTCACACTTACATTTAGGGAGGCGATAATAGCCTTAATGTGCTTTTCGTCTTAAAATAACAACAAAAATGAAATTATAGCCAATTCTAATGAAACAGTTTTAAGGAACTAAACATATTGTTTCAGGTTTTTTTCTAACAAACAAAATTTTTTTGATAATAATTCTGTTTTAGTATTTATTAATTTTTATTCGCTTTAAACAAATAACCAATCCAATTAGGATCGACTAAAGCCTGATAATTATTGCAATAAATCATATTTGTAAGGTTGTAATTAGCAATATGATTCCTTCACTGTCTTGTTATGTTGAAAGCCGCCTCGGTGGCCTAGTGAATAGCGTACTAGGCTTTCACCCCGAGGTCCCAGGTTCGATTCTCGGCGAGGGCTTTTTATTTTCATACGCTATAAATCATCCCATCGTCTGCATTAGCCTAAGTATGCACAATAGTCGGACGTTAAACACAAAAAAAAAACAAAAATTGTTATGTTGGAATGTTGTTAATATTTGACCAAACCAAAACAGTTTTCTGTCTTACTGAGGCGACAAACATAATTGATAACGTTGTAAGACATTGCCTTTATGTGCGGACTTACGTGACCTTGGAGACGTCGTTTATCCCTTAAGGCCATCTTCTTTATTTCCATTTTGAGATCCTGTTGTAAAACACTATTACGTATGTACCATGGAGCTTGAACTATTCTCCCCCTCGGAGTACTTTATTCTGAATATTTTGAATGACCTTCCATATTTGTTTCCTTCGTACAACCTCATATTTGAATGTCGTAGGTCTATACAGGCACTTGCTTATAACTAAAAAAGCTCTTTAATTTCGGTCAACTTGGAGTATCGTCCACGCAAACAGTAAATTTACAGCTGCCTCTGCTTTAAATTCAGTTCTTCCTTCTTTCTCTTCACGTGATATATCCACTTTAGCTCTGTATCAAGGGTCATGCCAAGACACTTTGCTGTTTTCAGTATATTATTTTAACTGTTTTTTTAGATTAATTGTATTACCACTAACTTGTTATTTAATAAAAGAATTTAAGTTGATTTTTGCTCAATTTTTATATAGCAATATTTATTTTAATTGGTATTGTTTATTGGCTATAGTCTGCCATACCTAATATTACTCTCATTCATTTACTCAAAAAAAAACACACACACACACACACACAGAGAGAGAGAGAGAGAGAGAGAGAGAGAGAGAGAGAGAGAGAGAGAGAGAGAGAGAGAGAGACACACACACACACACACACACACACACACACACACACACACACACACACACACACACACACACACACACACACACACACACACACACACACACACACACACACACACACACACACACACACACACACACACACACACACACACACACACACACACACACACACACACACACACACACACACACACACACACACACACACACACACACACATACACACTACATACACACACACACACACACACAAACACACACACACACACACACACACACACACACACACAAACACACACACACACACACACAACAAACACACACACACACACATTCACCAGTCTACATGAACAAGAATGTAAAATAGAATGAGCGTGGTCTCACCGCACAGGCAAATTGAGCAAAACCTTCGCAATAAAGATCAAAAGAAAGAAAAATTTTCTAGTTAATTTGTAGAGAAAGCATCTGCACACGTCTTCAATAATGAACTTCGAAGTCACCAATTAGAAGTTACCCACCTTCAATCCCCTCCAACCTCTTGACTTTTTGAATTGACCATGACTGGAGAAGGCGCTGTAACTGAGCTTCTTATGAATTTAGAAAGGGGACACAATAACAGACTTACAAAAGTCACAGTGCAATAGTAACCCTAGACCATAATTAATTCTTGGATTGCGTATGAGCAAAAATTATCGAAATCGTTACACCACAAACGTACGTGCGTGTGCATACGTACACGCACACACACGCGCGCGCACGCATACTCATTTGCACACGCACTTGCACACACACGAACACGAACACGCACGCAATACGCACACGCACAAGCACACGCATGCAGGTATGGACTGATGGACAGACACCCAAGTAAAAAACACGTTTTGTCTCAAGTTACCCGACAATGTGCAGATCCATTAAATTCTTGTACTCCATCTGACGAGGTTGTTCCACATTTTTCCGATTTTCTGTCGCGTTATTCTCACAGATTGGTATTTTAGGGAAATATCGATATACACATTTTGGTGGGAGGGGTTAAGGTTCAGCGGCGCTTAAGACCAGTTGTAAACTTAAAAACATTCTTCTCGTCTACATTCTAACGTAGAACTGTGACTGGCATAGCGTTAGGAAGCGCATGTAAATAGTTTTAAAATTGTTCCCCTTTTGCGCTAACACGAAACGTTGTAATTTGAAGGAAACAGTATTCTGACATCAGTAAATACAATTACAAAATTCTTTATTGTAATAATTAATAAACATTTAAACGAATTAAACTCGGATTATTTTTATCTCTTAACCTCAGAAGTAGGGTATCGGCTTCTGGCAATATATTATGCATAGGTTATTTGCATTTAAATATTAATTCAAACAACAAAAATATTCAGTTTAATATATGTTTCAACATAATTTCAAATCAAATTCAAAAATTGTTGCTATTGAATATTTTTAGGTAAAGATTTACTGGTCCTTTTTATATTTTGTTATGCTAAATACTTATAATTCTTGTTTTCCATTTATTACACTAAGCATGCCGATCGGTTTTGAACAAAAAATAAGGACCTGCTTTATTGGTTCTGAAGATATGCGGTACCTACAGGTTTATCAGAACACCAGAGAACCGTCACGCCTCATAATTTTCCATTTTAAGGCTTTACAAAAAAAAATAAAACCGACTTAAAACCGATAACAGTTCTGTTCCAGGAGCAGTGTGAAGTGTCCTAGTGAGAGTGCAGCACAAATCAGGCAACTGTGTGTATACCAAAACAGACTATTGCTGAAAAACCTTCTTGAAAGTAATATTTACATTATTACTGTATCAAGGCTTAAATAGTTATTAACCAAAGCAGTTTTGAAAGTAGAATCGATAAAAAAAAACTATCCCAGTTCTAATATAAAAACATTGTTAAATAAAATACTCTGATTTTAGTAAACAGGAAAAATACAGTACTGTACTGACATTCAATTAACAAGTATGAAAAGCGCTTTCATAAAAATATATTTGTTTAACATTAATTTATATTTTTATAATTAAACGTTAATGTCTTTATACACAACTCAATCACACCAAAAGCAATTAAAAATATATATTATCGCTGTTATTAATACTTAAATTCCTTTGTTAGATCATACCTATACCTGCTGAACATAACGGTCCAGGCGAACCCAATCCTTTCCATTTAAATATCCATTAAATTCACCTATTCAACGTTCAATTTCTTTGAAAAGCTGTTTTATAAAATTCCACAAAATTGGACACCTTGATGTGAAATGAAAATCTTCTTTCTTTTTCTGATTACATAAAAACAGTAAAAAATGTACCCCTCCACCCAAAGCCTGTAATTTAAGTACAGTAATTCTGCCCCACATTTCAATGTAGTTTTGATAATTTGTAAGTTGCAGTGCAGATAAGACCGGTTACCTAAAGTACTGTAAATATTGCGGTAAATGGAACTATTAGCTGCCTGAATATTATTTTGTTTACCTGCTTGCCGTATAGCTTCAAACAAAGTAAATATCTGGCCTTGGCGAGAGACACTGAATATTTATCCTCCAAACGTTGTCATTCCTTATATCAGAAGAGGTATTTTATTTAATACCTTTTCGGCGACAGAATTTGGCAACCTATCATTTGACATTTTTAGAGCTTTTAATGCGTTTTTGTAGTCTATATAATTTAAACGGAAAAAACAATTATCTCAATCTGATTCTATACACATAATTTGACGTATTTTCTGGTAACTGAAATACCACGTGGCCAGTATATTTTCTTATATTTTTTTATTCAGTTCTTATTTCTTCTTTTGAACTTGTTTGTATCATTTCGTCACCATGTAGAGGCTCATCAAATCATACGTTTATTTAATTTGATAAATATCCGTTGGACTTGCTTCAAGTTATTGAATGGATAAAAACATAATAAATTTTGGCTTTAAAGTGTAAAAATACCCGGAAAATGCGAGACGAGGTTGCTGATTGGTTAGTGGCAGCGCTCATATGCGATGTGGATCGTAATTCTACGACAAAATAAAGCGGAGAAAAATGGTTTTACATTTAACATTAGCGTTGAGGGACATCAGTGCAATGGCTGACAGGATCAGGATCAGCCCGCCTTAATTTATGGGCGCCAATTTGTCTGCGGCGAAGGATACGGCTTGCTATTGACAGTACTTCCCGTGTATTTCGTACGCTGAATTAGAGATAACATACGTACTTCTGAAAACATGTTCGAAAATGATCTTTCTATAAAACTGGTTACTGAAAATATATATATACACACACGCGCGCGAGCGCGCGCGCGCGCACACACACACACACATACACACACACACACACACACACACACACACACACACACACACACACACACACACACACACACACACACACACACACACACACAGACACACACACACACACACACACACACACACACACACACACACACACACACACACACACACACACACACACACAGACACACACACACACACACACACACACACACACACACACACACACACACACACACACACACACACACACACACACACACACACACACACACACACACACACACACACACACACACACACACACACACATAACTTGGTTAACTCTAAAATGGAAAGTGACCAGTGCTGATGTAGTGAATGACACCGATTTAATGGTGTATCAAACGGAGATCTGACGACCTCCCAGTACGTATACCTTACCATTACCTTAGCTCTGTATAAGCGGACCCCATTTCCTTACCTTCTTGTGGGTGTTATCACCCATAAAAGGTTGGCCAAATGGAGCAAAACCTCCGTAATGAGTGTAAGAGAAAGAAGATTAAAAGAGAATTAGCAGAGCAAATACCTCAATAAGGAATTGGGTAGTCACCAGTTAGAAGTAAGGTGTGTTATCCAGCTTGAATTCTCTTCAAATCCTAGACTTTATGCAGAGAATAGGGTTGAAGCTGTAACTGAATATAGAAAAGGGACACAATAGATCTACAAAGGTCGCAGTGAAATAGTATACAAATTTATTCATTCAATGACTGCACCTTGCTCTCTCGTTGACGTGATAGAAACGAATTTCCAAAAAATAAATTGTACTGTGCCCTTTATAAAAATCTGCTTTCTCAATCACGATCAACATTAAAATCTGTACATAGTATTATAAACTTTCAAATGTAGGTTTTAACGCTGATTACAATAGTGAAATCAAATTTTCCAAAAAAAAGTACAGGAAAGGCAGACGATTTTTTTAAGATTTGAAATACATTTTGTAATTATTTGATTTATTTTACTGGGTAACAAACTTGTAATAAGGTGTTACTGAAATAAATTGTTCGTGTCAAGTTTGAATCAAAACTGAGCACGTTTAAGCACATACATAACATGTATCGATTATGACCACTCAAAACTTAATCTAGTGCTAAGAATCACCGCTCATTTCAAAGTCTAGCGTCTATTACCACTCAACAGCTCTTTTCCGATGGAACTTCATTTAAAAATATATTAATTTCTAATTTATGCAAATTTTAACGCCGATTACGATCGTCAAACAAGGTGTAAAGAAATTGTATTTTGCTACGTAAACAGACTTGATCCAACTATTATTAAAATCAATATTTTTGCCAAAACGTGAGTCACATTTATCCAAAAATTACGACTCTATTGTGCAATTACATACTGAATGTAATTTGTAGGGTTACTATGCACTGCAACTTTGTACAACTATTGTTTCCGCTTTCTGTATCCCTGAGGTGCTCAGTTACGGCACCTTCTCCAGGCCTAGTCTCTTTATAAATTCCAGGATTTAAAGAGGACTCAATGTGGGCAACGTCCCCCCACTTCTAATTAGTGACTTCCCGGTTCTTATTGTTGAAGTGCGTGCAGATGCTTGCTGTCATAACTGCCTTGACTCTCATTACGGGGGTTGAAATGGAAACACCGTTTGTGCACTGAGATCCCGCTCGTTCTATTTTCTATTCTTACTTGTGGAAACACCCAGGAGTAGCTGAGGAAATAAGGTCCGCGTACACAGAGCCCTATGCATTGGTATGGCTGAGGTACTCTGGAAGGTCTCCGTTTGATACACCATTTGACAGGTGTCATTCACTCCATCATCACTGGTTTAAACTTTAGAGTTAGCCAATCTACGTAGATTAGTGAATGTGTGCGCGTGCGCTTGTGTGTGTCTTGAGTAGATGAATGAGCGTATGCTTATTATGAGCTAGAGGTACGGTGAGAATGCTAAGCCCATCAGCTGCCTTCGCTGGAGCTATTTACATGTTATATACACATGTAAAATTTTATATATAGCTGCCGCCTCGGTGGCCTAGTTCATAGCGTACTGGGCTTTCACCCCGGGCTTTAGGATCCGGGATCGATTCCCGGCCAGGGCTTGGCATTTTCACGTGTGTGTGTGTGTGTGTGTGTGTGTGTGTGTGTGTGTGTGTGTGTGTGTGTGCACGCGCGAATACTGTGCGTGTGCGCGTGCGTGCGCGCGTGCGTGCGCGCGCGCGTGCGTGTGCGCGTGTGTGTGCGCTCGAATACGTGTGTGTGTGTGTGTGTGTGTGTGCACGCGCGAATACTGTGTGTGTGTGTGTGTGTGTGTGTGCGCGCGCGCGAATACGTGTGTTTGGTTTGTGTGTGTGTGTGTGTACGCGCGCGAATACTGTGTGTGTGTGTGTGTGTGTGTGTGTGTGTGTGTGTGTGTGCGCGCGCGCGAATACGTGTGTTTGGTTTGTGTGTGTGTGTGTGTGTGTACGCGCGCGCGAATACGTGCGTGTGTGTGAACGATCACGTTCGCTATTGTTGCCCTATTTGATTAAACATGGCACAAAAATCGATTACGGTTATAGAGTGTATACGTTCGTTAACCAGTTTCAAATTTATAAGTTTTTTATTTAAATCGAATACCACCGTCGTAATCAGCGTTAAAAACTGCATAAATTAACATTTTTAATTTTCAAAATCCGTTGAAGTTCAAGAATTGTATTGACGGTGGTCGGAGTTCAATCTTATATTTTCTGGGCCGCCTCGGTGGCCTAGTTGATAGCGTACTGGACTTTCACCCCGAGGACCCAGGTTTGATTCCCTGCCAGAGCTTGGCATTTTCATACGCTATAAATCATCCCATCGTCTGAATTAGCCCAAGTGTGCACAATAGTAGGACGTTAAACACCAAAAAAAAAAAAAAATTATATATAGCTCAGTTAATATGATAAAAGGAAGTTCGATGAAATCGCAAATAACTACCGGTGGTTTTTCAAAGTGTCACATGGATCTTTCGTTTCCACTAGTCTAACTGGCTTAAATAAGATACGTTAAAACACTAAGAAGAACATGCTCTGAAAGTCGGAAGTCTATCATATTTCCGGGCCATAAAAATATATCAAGTATAAAAGTGTTAACGATCGCTACAAACGATTTCTTTAAAACATGATTTACTTAAGATCGATTATATTTGAATCGCTTATCTATCTTTAAAGCACATAAAACTGTGTCAGCAGTTTGGAATACATAAACACGTCGCCCGCTAAGCGGTTCGGAACACCCTACTACCCTATTTAAAGCGACCCCTAAAGTGTGCATTCAGTTGGGTGAACTCAATGTTAATCGCTCCGGTTTTGTTGTGCGTAATTAATTTTAAATTTAAACTTAACGTTGAGCGAATATTATTCTCTTTATTTGTAACCAAGCTGGCGTGCCGTAACATTATGTTAACAGCTAATCGAGTGCATTGCCGTTGGTGTTACGCTTTATTAACCCCCTGTAACGTGTTAATGTTCGTTAACCAGGCAGAAAATTAACTTTTACCCAACGGAGCTCTGAAACGAAATAATATCTCGACTTCGTATTAGAAAATTACTCATGTTTGGAAATTACGTGTTTGCTGTAATTTATTTGTTCGACCTATTTCAGTGCGAAGTAATCAGACAGTAACAATAAACATTATACATCTACCTATCAGCTGTTTGGCTGTTAAATAGAACAATTATTTGAAATTATTCATCTGTTTGATAACAGCTGATGTTGCAGTGATTAGTAACTTGATTGTGCGATGTTATTGGATGCGAAAAGACCCAGATTTTTTTATAACTACAACTAAGAATATACTTATCTATTAGTACTCATTTAAATAGAATTTCACTTTAAGAAAAATGATTCAACTGAATACAGTACACAGCAAATCACAACTGTTTCCTAAGGCTTCTTTCTTCTCACATCACTGCTGTTTTATATATATATATATATATATATATATATATATATTAAATAAAATTATCAATAAACATAACTTCTCAATTGTAATGATCAAAGGGACTTCTGTTGTGCAAAATCAGCTGTTCAGGAGAACACTCTGTCACCATAGCGTAACAACTACCGTTGCTTATTAGACCTTAAGTTTTACTTTTATAAGGTATAAAATGTAGAAACATAATTTCTATCATATAATTGTAAATTGAGTCAATGGTCATAGTTTTCCTTCTGTCAATTATTGTAAGTTACGTTTATCGTCATTGTTTACAAATAATGTAAATAATAACAAATAAATTATTATTAATTTAAAGATTTTGAGATATTAGATTTTTTTGGCTTGACTTTCATACTTGATGGCAGTTAGAGTAATGAGACGAGAGATCATCGTTAACGATAAGGGTAAAGTTTTTTTTACACCTTAAAAAATTTGTTTACATTCGATTATTTTTCCCCCGTCAAAAAAACCTGATTGGTAAATGTAGCTGTAAATATAAATAGCTGTTATGATTATCTGTGATTGTAGAATCAATTATTGTTTTCAAATAGTAATATGTTTACACACTCAGTTAAGTTTATGTGTATATATATATATATATATATATATATATATATATATATATATATATATATATATATATATAATGTATCGAATGTAAAAAAATTTGTAATTTTTTTTTTTTTTTTTTTTTATTTTAAGGCGAAGAGCACATAGATGCTATTATCGCCTCCCTAAATGTAAGTGTGAGTGTAAAGTGTTCAAGTCGTAAGTGTAGTGTTGTAAGTGTAAGTGTGTGTGTGTGTGAAGACTCGGGTACCGTGAGGGACGTCTAAATCCTCTCAATAGGTGCAGCTAGTCTGCAAGACCCCTCCCCCTGCGCGGAACATTTGTAATTAAAACGAAATCTCGTCTGGCAGGCGTTTAAAATTAAACACACCGGTCATAATAATGTGGTTTTGTTTTGTTGTTATCAGCAAGTGCTAAATAAACATAGCCAGTGCTGCTATCTATGGTTAAATAAACAAACCGCACGCCTTGTTTGCACGCTGGGTAAACAATGTGAATACTTGCACTGCATGCCTACATTAATTTGTACAATGTTTGAACGGCGATCGCATAGTAATGCGTTCAGAAATTAACAATAACCTCTAAACCGTGAAATATAAATTGTATTTTTTTAAATCCGCAAATAGTTTTGTGATATTTTTAGAAGATCTTTTAGATCTCTAGGTTTCATAACTTCCTACGTGTAGTTATTGCCACCAAACTGGAAGGGAGAAGTTAAACAAAGGGAGGGTTGCCAATGTAAGGGCAGTGAACAGCAGTTCGGGAAAACCAAGGGAAAAGGGAAGTTAGTCTGTTCTCTTAAATTGAAATTAAGATTTTTATAAAAAAATTTATATATTTCCAGAATTTTCAAAATATTTCCAAAATTATTTAGTTTTATACCGTTTTGGTTTTTATAGATTGCAGTGATATTGTTCAAATTAAAGGAATGGCCAGATTCGCAAAATATTCGTCATTTTTTCGTTCTTCCAACAATTGAAATGTTCTTTAACACGAGTTTTTATAGCTCTTCCAGATTGTCCTACGTATTCACAAGGGCATTCTTCACAGACAACTTTAAATACACCACTGTTTAGTAAAAGATCTGTTGTATCCTTATTGCTGACAATGTGCTTCCCTAAGTTCCATATACAGCAAACTCCTTCTTCAGTTTATTTACCTTCTCCATTTGTGTTTTAGCATCAACTATGTTAGCGTTTACAATTTTTAGCTTCACTAAGTCTCATGATGCCTCACGGTGAAAAGCATGTCACTGAATAAAAATGAATTTTAATGAAATACGAGTTCTAATTTTCAGGATATCATGGAATTTCACCAAGTACCGACTGTGTGTTCAATAAATATACTTGTGACTCTGTCTTAAGTATTCAATGTAAATCCTAGTTCATTCAAACTTATTAAACTTATTTAGCGAAATCAGCTGTTCAGGAGAACATTCTCGTCACCATAACGACTACCGTTGCTTATTAGACCTTAAGTTTTACTTTTATAAGGTATAAAATGTAGAAACATAATTTTTATCATATAATTGTAAATTGTTCGAGTCAATGTTCGTTCCTTCTTTCAATTATTGTAGGTTATGTTTATCGTCATTGTTTACGAGGTTGCGAGGAGAAGTCTCAGAACCTTTTGAGATGAAAACGGAATTACGGCAGGGAGATGGTCTTTCCCCCCTCTTATTTAACTGTGTTTTGGATAAAGTTATTAAAGAGTGGAATAAGGTTAATGGTCAAATCAAAATTGGAACAAAGATAGGGTTAAATTGTTTAGCCTTCACGGACGATTTGGCACTCTTATCGAACAGCTGGGAAGACACAACACACCAAATTGAATCATTAAGAGACATCGCAGGAAAAGTCGGCCTCCAAATATCCTTCAGGAAAACAAAGATAATGCCAATAAGAAAGACAGAACAAAAGTTCGTAAAAATCGGTAACGACCGGTTAAAGATTACAGATAAATTTAAGTACTTGGGAGAAACTATTACCAGAGACCTCAGAAGAAAACCAGCAATACTTAACAGAGTAGCTAAATTAAGATTTGCCTTCTATTTGACCCAAAACACCTAAAAAAATCGCTTTCTATAAAATATAAACTTAGGCATTATAACACGGTCATAAGGGCAAACGTAACTTACGCCTCGGAGACCCTATTTAATCTAAAGACCCAAAATAGAACGGAGGAGCTCCAGAGAATGGAAAGCAGAGTACTCCGAACAATTATTAATAAGAAACATTTGGTGGGGGAACAGACTATTTCCGAATGCGGTCTTGTATCGTAACAACGACCAGCTCACTAACATTTTTAAGAAAAGAAGATTGACCTTTTTTGGACAACTAACTCGATTACCTGAGAGTAGACTTACGAAGAGATTATTGGACTACCAACTGAAGTGTAAAGTTAAGAACAACTGGTTGAAGGAGGTGGAACAGGACTTGGAGGAACTAGGAATAACCAAGGAGCAACTGGCAGGAAGAAGGGAAAAAGCGATCTTAAAAAGTCAGAAACCCAATTACAGTTTAGGGAAAAACGTCCACGAAACGTAGTATATTTGGAAGAACTCAGACTTCAGAGATCAATAAGATTAAAAAAAACCGGGAAAACGCAGAAAAACCAAAAGACTTAATTAAATTGACTGTTGTGTGTGCTCCAATTTGGGCTAAGAAAAAAAAATGAAAATCACGCTCGATATCAGAAGCTGAAGTCCAAGTAATTGGACTATTTACTGCTAGGAACGCTGCTGCTGGAAGAACAAGAAGATGACTTTAAAGAAAATAAATAGTACTATTATCTATTTTACTGTAACTGAACTCTGCCAAGAGATGCCAGCAGCAGCGAACGCTTGCATATCTCTCGTAAGGTAACGTTTATATTAAATGCTTAAACTATTTAAAGTTAAATTTTACACGAATAATTGAATATTTACCTTTACGTTGGAACTTAAAAGACAAACTGACATTAACAACAAGTAAGGCTTTACTCTGGTGACGTTATAACGTAAGTATCGGCTAACAGTTTCGTAGCTAATTTTTCTGCGCATTAACTTTCTCAAAATGAACCGACGTACAGCGAGAGAGTAAAATGTTTTGTGAGAGCCACTTGAGCCGCGTTTACGGAATGTGGCGCGTAACTTGAACAATGGGCTGATGCTGTAGCGCGCGTAAAAGAAAATGGCGTCGAGAACAATTTAGTGAATAATTCATTGCCAGTGACGAATGGTAGGGGGTTCAGCGCCGTGACTGAATGAGGATTAGAGAAGTGAGAATAACGAAATTAACGAGACGCGCAGCTGTGTCGCTCACCGTAATCAAATTGACATTCCTCAATAGCGCTACGTGTACTGAAATTTGGGCGTGCGAACGTATTGAAAATCACAGAAAACGAATCCCTGACTGTCGTGGTATTAATTTTCGATTCAATTAAATTTGCAATGTAAAACGATAATTACTGTAGATTGTAGGGGTAAATGCGACGGTGGAATTACATTTAAAAAAAAGTTTACAATAAATATCCACGACACGCACATGTCTCGCTGACGTGATAGAAGCGCATTCGAAAAATAAACATCTTATTTTTTAATTCCAAATTCTGACCCTCTTTTTGTAACTCACCATCGTAATGAACATAAAAATCTGCGTACATGTCAATTTTAAACTTCCAAATTGCAAAGATTAAACGAAAATGAACCCTTACCGCCATCAAATTAAATTTCTTAATAATCAATCAGCTTTTATAATTTAAAATGCTAATTTACGTAGCATATTTAAAAAGATATTCAAATCAAAAGTTACGATTTTCTTTAAGATTTAAAATGGCCGCTTTTTTGAAACTGTTGAACGAATTTTGATGGTCGGCGAACTTGTCCAAACTATTTCCAAGTTTGAATCAAATAGGACCAAAACTGCGAACCTGAGAGTACGTGATCACTTTTTGCAGAATATATATATATATATATATATATATATATATATATATATATATATATATATATCAAAAAAGATTAGAAGGTCAAGGTCTCGGACCTTGACGACCGCTCCAATGTAATTTGTTAATTAATTATAATGAATTAAAATAAAGTTTTATAAAATGTATTATTCTCTTCCTTAATAATTTAATGTATTCAAATTTTAAATACATAATTCAACTCAGCATGCTGAATATGAAAGAGATAATTTAATAACGCTAGAAGAAACCGAAATGTAAAAGAGAGAAAAACGTAATTGCATTCAGGGAATATTTTATTGTTTATTTTGATTTACAACGAAATGCAATTTGGACAGTTATAAATTACATGTCTGCAAATATTTTATAAAAATCTGTAAAGATTTTTATTTTAAAATTCGTCTACAAACTCTCAAGACCTAATTGTAAAATTTAAAAAGTTCGATTTTTTTTTAACGTCCAACTATTGTGCACACTTGGGCACAAAATGCAGACGATGGGATGATTTATAGCGTATGAAAATGCCAAGCCCTCGCCGGGAATCGAACCCGGGTCCTCAGGGTGAAAGCACGCTATCCACTAGGCCACCGAGGCGGCTAAAAAAAAAAAAAGTTCGAAATAAAGCATCTGGCTCGTAGACGTGATGCAAGCAGATAATTGCCAAAAATATATTATTAGTTAACCAAAATATTAGGTAACCATGGTAACCTAATTAGCGATAAAATCTAAAGAAAATTTAAAATCACTTTGCTCTTAAAATACGGCTATTAACTCCGACAACTTCATATTAATTTTCAAATTAGCAGTTATGCTGATGAATTTAAAAACACTAATTTATGGAGAATGTAACGCTGTTAACGTTGGTGGAATAAAATTTTCAAAAAGTTGTTTGCTCAAGAATAGCGCTCTCTTTAATGCCCAATATCTGGATGTTACCATGGTGACCGTAAAGTAACTCATTTTGCATTTGACTCGTCAAAAATAACACAAAAATAAGTAAATGTATAATACTCTAAAAGAATATCATTCTGTGCGTTGAAGCATGTATCAGATTGTTATCAAAAGCGTATTTTCCCCGTTCCGTTATTTTTCTTTACGAAATATGTTACCCGTTTTGTAGGTTTGAAGTAAGACCGACCAGCGTAAGAGCATAAGAGCTACTCACCTAAGATATGTACACAGTACGTAAACACAAACCACAAGACCACATCACAAGAGGACACCTCAGTGAGAGTTCCGCGCGCAGACTGCAGCCGCAAGTGCTTTTAGCTTCCTCCGTGGAATGTGCAACGCATGCGCGCAGCCCGACCTTACTGGATCAAACAGTTCGCTTATCCAATTCGTCTTGTATTATTTTAATTAAATAATCGTCACGCGCAGCTGTCTCGCTCACGTGAGAAAAGCGAATATTCACAACAAATTGTTTTTTCATCTACTATATTTGCATTTTAAACGTTCAAATTACATTTAAAATAAGAAAATGATCCCAGAACGTTGTCAAATTCACGTTTTTTTTACTTTATACCAGTTAGATCACGTATGAAAGAATCCAAAAGAAACTTTAGGTGTGCAGCAGAGACGCAGAAGATTGACCAGTGCTTTAGCCACATCGATCACCAAACCCAATGATTATGCTGATTTTAACGTTGATTTTGTTGCGATATCAGATTTTCAAAAGAAACTAAGACAAAATGTTACGAATTTTTAAAGATTTCAAATGGCCGCCATTTTGAAACTGTTGGACGGATTTTGCTGGGTAAAGAAATTGTCCAGGCTATTATTATTGAACATTTGAAAACACATTCATTAAATTTTACCTCTAGATTTAATTTCAACACAAAATACTGCAAATATTCCTTAAAGGAATCTATTATGAACGTTTATTCTGTTCCAGGATTAACACGTTTATAATTGAAATGATCTCGACACGCAACTGTCTCGCTGACGTGATAGAAACGAATCTCCGAAAAGTACATTTACTAACACAACACTAACCATATATAATGTGCAAAGTACTTGTTTTGACAAATAAATGAACAAATTGATAACATCGTTCAGGCTTTATGGTAAATACATTTGTACCAAATAGCAAAACAACCGGTCAATGCGTTTGCCCAATACTGCGTGTACTCATCATCGTTAAACCAGAAGTTGCCATCTTGAAACGTAAGTGAATGGGGGGAAATCTTACACATAGGTCGTTAGGACTTCATACAAGTTACTTCATACCAAACTGCAAAAAAACAGGTTAAATCTTTTGGCCAAAACTGAGTATACTCGTCTTAGTTAAATCAGTGGCCGCCATCTTTAAACGTAAGTGAATGGGGGGAAATCTTACACATAGGTCGTTAGGACTTCATACAAGTTACTTCATACCAAACTGAAAAAAAAAAGTTAAAGCGTTTGGCCAAAACTGAGTATACTCGTCTTAGTTAAATCAGTGGCCGCCATCTTTAAACGTAAGTGAATGGGAGGGAAATCTTACACATAGGTCGTTAGGACTTCATACAAGTTACTTCATACCAAACTGCAAAAAAACATGTTAAAGCGTTTGGTCAAAACTGAGTACACTCGTCTTAGTTAAATCAGTGGCCGCCATCTTTAAACGTAAGTGAATGGGAGGGAAATCTTACACATAGGTCGTTAGGACTTCATACAAGTTACTTCATACCAAACTGCAAAAAAACAGGTTAAATCTTTTGGCCAAAACTGAGTATACTCGTCTTAGTTAAATCAGTGGCCGCCATCTTTAAACGTAAGTGAATGGGGGGAAATCTTACACATAGGTCGTTAGGACTTCATACAAGTTACTTCATACCAAACTGAAAAAAAAGGTTAAAGCGTTTGGCCAAAACTGAGTATACTCGTCTTAGTTAAATCAGTGGTCGCCATCTTGAAACGTAAGTGAATGGGAGGGAAATCTTACACATAGGTCGTTAGGACTTCATACAAGTTACTTCATACCAAACTGCAAAAAAACATGTTAAAGCGTTTGGTCAAAACTGAGTACACTCGTCTTAGTTAAATCAGTGGCCGCCATCTTTAAACGTAAGTGAATGGGAGGGAAATCTTACACATAGGTCGTTAGGACTTCATACAAGTTACTTCATACCAAACTGTAAAAAAACATGTTAAAACGTTTGGTCAATACTGAGTACACTCGTCTTAGTTAAATCAGTGGCCGCCATCTTTAAACGTAAGTGAATGGGAGGGAAATCTTACACATAGGTCGTTAGGACTTCATACAAGTTACTTCATACCAAACTGTAAAAAAAAGGTTAAAGCGTTTGGCCAAAGCTGAGTACACTCGTCTTAGTTAAATCAGTGGCCGCCATCTTTAAACGTAAGTGAATGGGAGGGAAATCTTACACATAGGTCGTTAGGACTTCATACAAGTTACTTCATACCAAACTGCAAAAAAACATGTTAAAGCGTTTGGCCAAAACTGAGTACACTCGTCTTAGTTAAATCAGTGGCCGCCATCTTTAAACGTAAGTGAATGGGAGGGAAATCTTACACATAGGTCGTTAGGACTTCATACAAGTTACTTCATACCAAACTGCAAAAAAAAGGTTAAAGCGTTTGGCCAAAGCTGAGTACACTCGTCTTAGTTAAATCAGTGGCCGCCATCTTTAAACGTAAGTGAATGGGAGGGAAATCTTACACATAGGTCGTTAGGACTTCATACAAGTTACTTCATACCAAACTGTAAAAAAACATGTTAAAACGTTTGGTCAATACTGAGTACACTCGTCTTAGTTAAATCAGTGGCCGTCATCTTTAAACGTAAGTGAATGGGAGGGAAATCTTACACATAGGTCGTTAGGACTTCATACAAGTTACTTCATACCAAACTGCAAAAAAACATGTTAAAGCGTTTGGTCAATACTGAGTACACTCGTCTTAGTTAAATCAGTGGCCGCCATCTTTAAACGTAAGTGAATGGGAGGGAAATCTTACACATAGGTCGTTAGGACTTCATACAAGTTACTTCATACCAAACTGCAAAAAAAAGGTTAAAGCGTTTGGCCAAAACTGAGTACACTCGTCTTAGTTAAATCAGTGGCCGCCATCTTTAAACGTAAGTGAATGGGGGGAAAATCTTACACATAGATCGTCAGGACTTCATACAAGTTACTTCATACCAAACTGCAAAAAAACAGGTTAAAGCGTTTGGCCAAAACTGAGTACACTCGTCTTAGTTAAATCAGTGGCCGCCATCTTTAAACGTATGTGAATGGGGAGAAAATCTTACACATAGGTCGTTAGGACTTCATACAAGTTACTTCATACCAAACTGCAAAAAAACATGTTAAAGCGTTTGGTCAATACTGAGTACACTCGTCTTAGTTAAATCAGTGGCCGCCATCTTTAAACGTAAGTGAATGGGAGGAAATCTTACACATAGGTCGTTAGGACTTCATACAAGTTACTTCATACCAAACTGCAAAAAAAAGGTTAAAGCGTTTGGCCAAAACTGAGTACACTCGTCTTAGTTAAATCAGTGGCCGCCATCTTTAAACGTAAGTGAATGGGGGGAAAATCTTACACATAGATCGTCAGGACTTCATACAAGTTACTTCATACCAAACTGCAAAAAAACAGGTTAAAGCGTTTGGCCAAAACTGAGTACACTCGTCTTAGTTAAAACAGTGGCCGCCATCTTTAAACGTAAGTGAATGGGGGAGGGAAATCTTACACATAGGTCGTTAGGACTTCATACAAGCTACTTCATACCAAACTGCAAAAAAACAGGTTAAAGCGTTTGGCCAAAACTGAGTACACTCGTCTTAGTTAAATCAGTGACCGCCATCTTTAAACGTAAGTGAATGGGAGGGAAATCTTACACATAGGTCGTTAGGACTTCATACAAGTTACTTCATACCAAACTGCAAAAAAACAGGTTAAAGCGTTTGGCCAAAGCTGAGTACACTCGTCTTAGTTAAATCAGTGGCCGCCATCTTTAAACGTAAGTGAATGGGAAGGAAATCTTACACATAGGTCGTTAGGACTTCATACAAGTTACTTCATATCAAACTGCAAAAAAAAGGTTAAAGCGTTTGGCCAATACTGAGTACACTCGTCTTAGTTAAATCAGTGGCCGCCATCTTTAAACGTAAGTGAATGGGAGGGAAATCTTACACATAGGTAGTTAGGACTTCATACAAGTTACTTCATACCAAACTGCAAAAAAACAGGTTAATGCGTTTGGCCAAAACTGAGTACACTCGTCTTAGTTAAATCAGTGGCCGCCATCTTTAAACGTAAGTGAATGGGGGAGGGAAATCTTACACATAGGTCGTTAGGACTTCATACAAGTTACTTCATACCAAACTGCAAAAAAACAGGTTAAAGTGTTTGGCCAAAACTGAGTACACTCGTCTTAGTTAAATTAGTGGCCGCCATCTTTAAACGTAAAAGAATGGGAAAAAGTTACAAATAGTTATGGGCTTCATGGAAGTTACCTTCGTACGAAATCGGAAAACAACGGGATTGGCTAAAACTGCATAACAAACTACAAGCACAAAACAATGCCGAACGGTTTAGTTGAAATAGAACCGTCGTTCGACTCGGACATTTTTTTCACATTTTATTGTTTTAAATATTTTTTGTTATATATTTTTAGTACTGCTGAGATGATTTGTTTGTTTGTGTTGTGTTTGTCGTTTAAATTAGTGAATGAAACGTTTTAATCAGGCAATGGCGTTTAAAAAAAATATATTAAATGGATAGTGCATGTAGAAAAGTCTGACTGATTTAGTGGAATTCTAGAAAAATGTTTACAATTACAAAGCTAACTATAATTTTTACATAAAAAACAGATTTTTAAATTTATAACAGATCTGGTGAACTAAAATCGAGAACGTGGAAGGAAAAAATAACGATCTCGGATGCAACTGGAACGGTAATAGTTCCACCTATTCGGTCTCAATTGCAACTGGAACGGTAATAGTTCCACCTATTCGGTCTCGGTTGCAATTGAAACGGTAATAGTTCCACATATTCGGCCTCGGATGCAACTGGAACGATAATAATTCCACCTATTCGGTCTCGGATGCAACTGGAATGGTAACAGTTCCATCTATTCGGTCTCGGTTGCAATTGAAACGGTAACAGTTCCACCTATTCGGTTTCGGATTCAACTTAAACGGTAACAATTCCACCTATTCGGTCTCGGATGCAACTGGAACGGTAAAATGTCCACCTATTCGGTCTCGGATGCAAATGAAACGGTAATAGTTCCACCATTTCGGTCTCGGATGCAACTGGAACGATAACAATTCCATCTATTCGGTCTCGGTTGCAATTGAAACGGTAACAGTTCCATCTATTCGGTCTCGGATTCAACTGAAACGGTAACAATTCCACCTATTCGGTCTCGGATGCAACTGGAACTGTAATAGTTCCACCTGTTCGGTCTCGGATGCAACTGGAACGGTAATAGTTCCACCTGTTCGGTCTCGGTTGCAACTGGAACGGTAACAATTCCATCTATTCGGTCTCGGTTGCAATTGAAACGGTAACAGTTCCATCTATTCGGTCTCGGATTCAACTGAAACGGTAACAATTCCACCTATTCGGTCTCGGATGCAACTGGAACGGTAATAGTTCCACCTATTCGGTCTCGGTTGCAACTGGAACGGTAATAGTTCCACCTGTTCGGTCTCGGATGCAACTGGAACGGTAACAATTCCACCTATTCAGTCTCGGTTGCAACTGGAACTGTAATAGTTCCACCTGTTCGGTCTCGAATGCAACTGGAACGGTAATAGTTCCACCTGTTCGGTCTCGGATGCAACTGGAAGGGTAATAGTTCCACTTATTCGGCCTCGGATGTAACTGGAACGGTAATAGTTCCACCTATTCGGTCTCGGTTGCAATTGAAACGGTAATAGTTCCACATATTCGGCCTCGGATGCAACTGGAACGATAATAATTCCACGTATTCGGTCTCGGATGCAACTGGAATGGTAAAAGTTCCATCTATTCGGTCTCGGTTGCAATTGAAACGGTAACAGTTCCACCTATTCGGTTTCGAATTCAACTTAAACGGTAACAATTCCACCTATTCGGTCTCGGATGCAACTGGAACGGTAAAATGTCCACCTATTCGGTCTCGGATGCAAATGAAACGGTAATAGTTCCACCAATTCGGTCTCGGATGCAACTGGAACGATAACAATTCCATCTATTCGGTCTCGGTTGCAATTGAAACGGTAACAGTTCCATCTATTCGGTCTCGGATTCAACTGAAACGGTAACAATTCCACCTATTCGGTCTCGGATGCAACTGGAACTGTAATAGTTCTACCTGTTCGGTCTCGGATGCAACTGGAACGGTAATAGTTCCACCTATTCGGTCTCGGTTGCAACTGGAACGGTAATAGTTCCACCTGTTCGGTCTCGGATGCAACTGGAACGGTAACAATTCCACCTATTCGGTCTCGGTTGCAACTGGAACGGTAATAGTTCCACCTGTTCGGTCTCGGATGCAACTGGAACGGTAATAGTTCCACCTGTTCGGTCTCGGATGCAACTGGAAGGGTAATAGTTCCACTTATTCGGCCTCGGATGCAAACTGGAACGGTAATAGTTACACCTATTCGGTCTCAATTGCAACTGGAACGGTAATAGTTCCACCTATTCGGTCTCGGTTGCAATTGAAACGGTAATAGTTCCACATATTCGGCCTCGGATGCAACTGGAACGATAATAATTCCACCTATTCGGTCTCGGATGCAACTGGAATGGTAACAGTTCCATCTATTCGGTCTCGGTTGCAATTGAAACGGTAACAGTTCCACCTATTCGGTTTCGGATTCAACTTAAACGGTAACAATTCCACCTATTCGGTCTTGGATGCAACTGGAACGGTAAAATGTCCACCAATTCGGTCTCGGATGCAACTGGAACGATAACAATTCCATCTATTCTGTCTCGGTTGCAATTGAAACGGTAACAGTTCCATCTATTCGGTCTCGGATTCAACTGAAACGGTAACAATTCCACCTATTCGGTCTCGGATGCAACTGGAACGGTAATAGTTCCACCTATTCGGTCTCGGATGCAACTGGAACGGTAATAGTTCCACATATTCGGCCTCGGATGCAACTGGAACGGTAATAGTTCCACCTGTTCGGTCTCGGATGCAACTGGAAGGGTAATAGTTCCACTTATTCGGCCTCGGATGCAACTGGAACGGTAATAGTTCCACCTATTCGGTCTCAATTGCAACTGGAACGGTAACAGTTCCACCTATTCGGTCTCGGTTGCAATTGAAACGGTAATAGTTCCACATATTCGGCCTCGGATGCAACTGGAACGATAATAATTACACCTATTCGGTCTCGGATGCAACTGGAATGGTAACAGTTCCATCTATTCGGTCTCGGTTGCAATTGAAACGGTAACAGTTCCACCTATTCGGTTTCGGATTCAACTTAAACGGTAACAATTCCACCTAGTCGGTCTCGGATGCAACTGGAACGGTAAAATGTCCACCTATTCGGTCTCGGATGCAAATGAAACGGTAAAATTTCCACCTATTCGATCTCGGATGCAATTGAAATGGTAACAGTTCCACCTAGTCGTTCTTGGATGCAACTGGAACGGTAATAGTTCCATCTATTCGGTCTCGGATTCAACTGGAACGGTAATAGTTCCACCTATTCGGTCTCGGATGCAACTGGAACTGTAAAATTTCCACCTATTCGATCTCGGATGCAATTGAAATGGTAACAGTTCCACCTAGTCGGTCTCGGATGCAACTGGAACGGTAATAGTTCCACCTATTCGGTCTCGGATGCAACTGGATCGGTAATAGTTCCACTTATTCGGTCTCGGATGCAACTGGAACGGTAAAATTTCCACCTATTCGATCTCGGATGCAATTGAAATGGTAACAGTTCCACCTAGTCGGTCTCGGATGCAACTGGAACGGTAACAGTTCCACCTAGTCGGTCTCGGATGCAACTGGAACGGTAAAAGTTCCACCTAGTCGGTCTTGGATGCAACTGGAACGGTAACAGTTCCACCTATTCAGTCTCAGAACTCTGGAATTGCTAGAAATTAAGTTAAACCGGCAAAAAGTACTTTTTTGGGGTTTCTCCGCAACTCAGTATTTTACCATATAAATCCGTACCAATTACGCAAAAACCATAAAGGTTAGAGGTTATGTTTATGTTTTGAGAAGAAATACATTTCCGTTTCCCTTTAAAATTGTATTTTCCAGTAAAATAACAAATATAAAGTCCAATTTTCGTTATAAAAATCATTCCATTTTTTTAAACCGAAATTCGCTAATAAATGTTTCCAAAAAAACTAGCACCAGAGGCTATAGTTAAAATTTTCAATAGCTTGAAACACAACTAAAACAGCTGACAAAGAGAATTCGTTTACGCTGACAGTTTAACTAAGTGTTGCCTAAACGAAAACCGTCAGTTTCACGTGGGCCACTCTGTACAAAAACACAAAGGTCGTAAACACGGTTTCTATAACAGCTGCTCCCGTTGTTTTTCGTGTAGAATAAATCGATTTATCGAAGGTCGACCTTTAACGCGCATACATCATCCGCAGACTACGTATTAGCGTCAAATAATGGTTCGTATTTCTCATTAATTTACTTAACAATCAAAACAACTCATCCATTAGAGAACCTGATAGTTCTAACACTGCATTATATTCATCATTAAAAATAATACGTTCTCTTGCACACGGCAAATTGATATTGTAAATTGCTTGTTCGCTGTATTAGAATGATGACACTAATGGGAGAACTGTGAACGGTAGCTGCTGGTGACGTCATGCAGCAAAGTGTTCAGTTACAGTTAAATAGGTAATAATACTGTCTATTTTCTCAAACGTTTCCACCCTTTGTCCTTTTAGCTTGCAGCGTTCGTAGCGGCAGATATTCCAATTACTTGAACTAACTTTAACCGCTAATATCGAACACACTTTTTATAATGGTGGTTGTACTTTTAGTACGTATTAGGGACAGGTCGATTCCAAATATCGATTATCAATATCACCGATTCTTGAGATAGAAATTTTATCTTAAATCAATACTAAATGTCAGTTTCGATACTATCGATTCTTTTAGTTAAAGATAGCGATATTGAGAAATCTATATTGAGGCTAGGTACTGCCCTATGTTACTTGAACAAAATGTTGGAAGTACAAGGCCTTTCTGGTTTTGCCCTATGTTTTTTTTACCATTTCATCCATTTTATTGGTTGATTAGAAAGAAAAGTCTTTAATAATTTTGAAAATATAATAAAACCTCTTCATATACATGTATGCTTTAAATAGGTAAACATATTTTACTGGACTAAATTTGCTGACGTATGTAAAGTTTATCGTCAAGTAAGCTAATTAATTGCTTCACTGATGCCGAAAGCAAGTTATGTGTTTTAATTTTACTCTGTCTCATGACTGGACAACTTCCGATGTCTACACCAAATTCTGTTATCTCTTGCTTTGCTATTGATCATAGCGTATCCCATGTTTCCGAATGTTATAGGCCATTTAATGTAAACGTACCTTAGAATGATAACCCATATGATAAACGTGAGTACTCGATGTTGGTGGCATCTTGCGGCAGTGTTCAACTATACGAGATAATAGTACTGTTTATTTTCTGAAAAGCCTCCCCCAGTCCTTGCACCTTGCAGCGTTCCTAGCGGCAGATAGTCCAATTACTTGAACTAACTTTAACCGCTAATATCCGCACACTTTTTATAATGGTGGTTGTACTTTTAGTCCGTATTAGGGACAGTTCGATTCCAAATATCGATTATCAATCACCGATTTTTTAGATAGAAATTTGTATCTTAAATCAATACTAAATGTCAGTTTCGATACTATCGATTCTTTTAGTTAAAGATAGCGATATTGAGAAATCTATATTGAGGCTAGGTACTGCCCTATGTTACTTGAACAAAATGTTGGAAGTACAAGGCCTTTCTGGTTTTGCCCTATGTTCTTTTACCATTTCATCCATTTTAGTGGTTGATTGGAAATAAAAGTCTTTAATAATTTTGAAAATGTAATAAAACCTCTTCATATACATGTATGCTTTAAATAGGTAAACATATTTTACTGGACTAAATTTTAGTGATAAACGTGAGTGCTCGATGCTGGTGGCATCTTGCGGCAGTGTTCAACTATATGAGATAATAGTACTGTTTATTTTCTCAAAAGCCTCTCCCAGCCCTTGCACTTTGCAGCGTTCCTAGCGGCAGATAGTCCAATTACTTGAACTTCACCCGCTGATATCGACCGTGCTTCTAGGCCGTTTATATTCAATGGTTAGGAGTACTGAAATCGCTTCATGAATTAGGAGCAATGAATATAATGAGTGTAAGCTTGTTTTTTTTTAATTTAACGAAAAATAAAACTATTATCACCATGGCATCTACTATGAGCAGTAATGTACAAATTGTTTTAGGCCTAGTTTATTAGACATTTTATGTGAACGTTTTCCTGTTATTTTTCTGTTACTTTCATTACTTAAACATAAGGGAGAAGCGTAACGGAAAATACTTTGTTTTTCAACTATCTGTTAAATTTGGCATAAAACGTTTTTTTTATATCAATAGCATTTGTATCGAGAATCGAAAAAAATGAATCGATTAATCATTTCTTCCGCGATTCTCAAGTTATTAAACTCTTAATTCACGTGTTGGTTTGTATTTACAAAATAAATAAATGTTTAAATATTATAAATTAAAATACAATCGATAATTATTTATTTCTGATTGTTTCAATTCTCCTTAAACATTTAAAGGCAATAACCTCAATTGAAATAGTATTATTGAAGAGATTTTTATAATGTCCGTACTTGACGCCAGTTAGAATAATGTGTTTTACGGGAAGGGAATCGTAAGACCTCGACGGTGGTCTTACCGACGTAATATCCCAGCAGGCACACATTACTGTCTTAGGCAGGGGTCTCCAAACTTTCCAGCCTTAGGGCCATACTGATTACTCCAGTAAGTTCCGAGGGCCAAAACCATATTATCATTGTTGCCGGTGGTAAAAAGTGAAATAGTCCACTGTTGAAAAAAAAGTCCGAAAAAGTACGCAACGTTTAAAAAAGGCTGAAAATCGGACTAAAGTCCGCAAAACGGCAACACTGCATATTATTAATTTTCCTGTCATTATCTGTAATTTCTAGATTAGTCGTAGAGTACGAGCCATGAGGGTAACGTGACACGACATCTGGTGAACACAAGCGGAAATAGGTAGTACCTTCTATCGCTAACAGATGGCGCTAATGGCACGTACAGAATAATCTCGTTGGTTCGAGAAAGTTTTGGTGTCTTCCACTCACTTCTAGATGGCAGTAATTGGAATATATAAGAAGGCTAGGGGCGCAACCACAAGTCATGCTAGCTCTCCGCGGGCCGGACAAAATCTGTCCGCGGGCCGGATGTGGCCCTCGGGCCGTAGTTTGGAGACCCCTGGTCTTAGGTATACAGCAGTAACTGCCGTCTCAAACCCACGACTATGAAGTGCGCAAGCTCCGAAACGCGGCAGACTGACCGGTGTCTTGACCATCTCGACCACCGAGTTCTTATAGAACAAAGGTTCTTAACGGGGGCCAGGGCGACTCCTTGCTGATCTACTGAACTTTAAAGAGAGGGTCTATTGAATTCGAGGGTCGATGAAACAAATTCAATTTTTAACCTGTTAAGATATCAGAACGTGGTGATTTACGGTTTCCCCCGAATATAAGTAAGATAATCGGGTGATATCAACCGCAACCATCTCATTAAAATTTCATGTGATTTATATTTTATTTAAATTTCTGCTTCTATAAACATAATTATATTTTTAATGTATATCTGTAAAATACAAATTATTTTAAAAAATGTATTACCGAACTGCTACTGATAAAATTTTCATTTGCAGTAATATTTGTGCAACACATTGTAAACATACGGAGATCTACGAAATAAAAAAAAAGTTATTTAAGTAGTCGAAGCAGAAAAAAGATATGGTGCAAAAACAGCTGTTTAGGTTCTTCTAATACTAGCGATACAATAGAGTAATAATGTTTCGTTGCATATTGGATTTTATGTTTTCTGCGAATTTCCGTTGAAAAACTAGTAACTTTCTCAAAATAAAAACTTTTCTCATTATGATATACATATATATATATAATTTGTAAAGCCCCCTCAAAAAGTAATTTAGAGGTCAGGAGGTCCCCGTATTAGTGTATTACCAAGATGGCCATTTTAATGAAAACTCAGTATTAAGTAGGAAGGCCTAAATTTTCCTTTCGCGGAGAATTCAGTTTACACTGGACACCGGGACTTCAACAAACAACCTTGGTTACGCAACTTCAAGTCCCCGACACGCTGACAGTCGAAATAATTCAGCGCGGCAGAAGCCATAATGCGACACGAACATCGAGCCCGACCCCGCTAATTTCCTTCCTTATCGAGGTTAAATTAATGTAGAACCCGGGGTGGAATTTACCTTAGAGATTAGGTAAGTCACGCTAGCGTGCGTTCATACATGTGCGAGATAAGGAAAGAGTTTAACTTTACATTGGTGGCGGTTCTTTCAGCCCGCCAGGAATGGGACTAACCCAGATAAGAAGGTATTGTATAAGTGTTTTCAACGACTTTTCATTAGAACTTGTTTGTTGTGGGACAAATGAAATATATTCGGACGTTGAAAACCGTTTTGTGTGGCGTTATTTTTACTGTTTGGAGATTAGTTTTTGTCACGTCACCCTAGACAGCTGGTCGCCGCCATTGTATCAATTATAACGAATTAATGTGTCCCATAGAATAGACGTTTATAACAGAAATTTTGTAAGAAAAATAAATCCACAAGTAAAATTTGACTAAAATGTTCTCAAATGTTCATTACCACTGAATATAAACAGACTAGAAGTCCGTTTATGGTACATTCCAGTCTTGGTGCTATGAATGGTCCACAAAGCGTGACATTTTGGAGCATTACAAGGTCAATACTATACGCAGGAGCTATTAGCGTTAACAAGATAAAATCTTACAGCCGTAACTCCAGTTTCGAACCTACTACAATACTGAGGAACAGACAAAGGACCTTGAACTGAGTCTTACCATGATGGCCGCTACAAGGAGTGATCCAGAGGTCAGGATCGGCGCTCATTTCAAGGTCCCCTTATTAGTGTATTACCAAGATGGCCGTTTTAATGAAAACTCAGTAATAAGTACGAAGGCCTAAATTTTCCTTTCGCGGAGGAATTCAGCAGTTCACACTGGACACCGGGACTTCAACACACAACCTTGGTTACGCAACTTCAAGTACCCGACACGCTGTATATATATATATATATATATATATATATATATATATATATATATATATATATATATATATATATATATATAAACCCCGCCGATATATATATAAACCGAATATATATATAAATTTTCCAATGAAAATTCGTTAATATTTCCGTGAGCGTATATCGCTGTTTTTTTCCCCGTTAAAAGTACTGAAGTTGAATGTAAACATACTAGAATGATAACCCTTATGAGAGATACGTGAGCGTTCGCTGTTGGTGTCATCTTGCGGCAAAGTGTTCAACTAAAGTTAAATAGATTATAGTACTGTCTATTTTATCAAACGTTTCAACAGCGTCCTTGAATCTTACAGCGTCCGTAGCTGCAAATAGTAATTACTTGTACTTTAGCCTCTGATATGGAGCACGCTTTTTGTAGTAGTAACTGTACTTCTAGTCTGTTTATATTTAAAGGTAATGAACATTTGAGAACACTTTAGTCAAATTTTACTTTTGGATTTATTTTTCTTACAAAATTTCTGTTATAAACGTCTATTCTAAGGGACACATTAATTCGTTATAATTGATACAATGGCGGCGAAAAGCTGTCTAGGGTGACGTGACAAAAACGAATCTCCAAACAGTAAAAATAACGCCACACAAAACGGTTTTCAACGTCCGAATATTTTTTGTTTAAAAATTAATAAAAAACTTAACTTGACCGCAATAGTTTCATAGTATTTTGACTTAAATATTTTTGGAAGTCCGTAATTCCTTACCGTAATTTATATATTAGTAACTTCAATAAAATTTATACGGTGATTACGATAATGAAGTTATATTTTGAACACGGCTTGAAATGTCAAATTAATTATTATCTTGATTAATTAATTATTCAAAACATAATTGGTGCTTAAAACAAAACGCTGCTGTAGGCCTGTTCTTGGTGTGACTGGTTCGAACCACTCCAATAAACGGGATCTCTACCGTAAACAGATAGCTGGAGAGCCAATTAAATACAACTCCTGTTGCCAGGGTGTATTGATTAAAATCGCATGGTCTACTGAATCAAAAGCGTTTGTTATATCAATAAATAACCCACTCCAACAGCCTTATTAATGAATTTCCATTGAACTATTGTAGCCGCCATCATAGTAAAACCCAGACCCGTGATTTCTAGAAAAGAACACCAATCATGACTTCTACAGTTGACGAAGTTTAGCTGAGCGCGCTATTTTGCTCTGGTCAAAAAGTTATACTAATCATGCACAAAACATCGATATGTGTAAACATAATTCAAACAGTTGCTTTCAAAAAACATAATGTAGGCTAATAATTATTGACATACCATTAGATGGCCTAATTTAGTAATCGTTTGTTACAATACACAAAATTGAATGCAGTAGCAATAATGAGAGTCAATGTTTTTGGTTTAGCGTGATATTCCCCTCCCGCGTCTTACCTAGTTCTCCCACTCCTCGTGCAAGGTCACTCGCTCAGTTATACGGTTTTAAATGTACATAACGATTTAAGGAGTATTTAAAAATGTGTGTGTGTGTGTGTGTGTGTGTGTGTGTGTGTGTAAATTTTAGTCCGATCGAATTCAAACTAAGCAAAAAAAGTTGATTTCGGCAAATAGCATGGACAACATCGGTACAGACAAAAGATAGGGGTCGGCCTTCCCTATCTCGCCAATGTTATTTTATGATATCTTTAGGTACATTTTTCTCAGTAACTATTTTAGATACAGCTGTGAAATTTTTTCCTAGTAATATATAGACACTTGCCAACATTTTAACACAGGGAAATTTAAATATGTGTTTTTATAAAACTGTGGCAATTTTTTAAAAATTATAATATTTTTTATTTCAGATTTTCCGTGTTTCTGCAAACATGAAATTAAATAAAATCATTTTTTGTTAAAATATTTATAAACCCCTTTGTTAAAGTATGCAGAATGATGTAATAAACAAAACAAAGCAAAAATGAATCTTCTAGCTTTTGAAGTTTATGAGAAAAATGTACCTAAACATGAAAAAAAACAAGTTTCGGAAAAACGCGTTTAAAGTTTATTTTACATTACAATTCTTTACTTACAAATATTTAGTGCATTCCTGCCCCATAAGCTGGATTATCAGGATCTTCCTGCATCTGATAATCATCTTCCAACTTTATTCTGCCTAAACTATTCTTCTGTCTGCTTCTAACCATTCAACAGTCTAACCCAGGGGTCTCCAAACTACGGCCCGCGGACAGATTTTGTCCGGCCCGCGGAGAGCTAGCATACTTGAAAACTCCTTTTAGAGAACATATTTTTTATAGCAAATTAAATTTAGTTTACTGAAGTATTCTAATTTTATGTTAAATAATTATTAATATGACATCTACATTGATATGGTCATGGGCTAACTACTCATAACATTGTTTTTCGGACTTTTTTTTTCATCAGTGGACTATTTCACTTTTTACCACCGGCAACAATGATAATATGGTTTTGGCCCTCGAAACTTACTGGAGTAATCAGTATGGCCCTAAGGCTGGAAAGTTTGGAGACCCCTGGTCTAACCCAAACTATATTGTATGCAGTGAATTCATCCCACGCTACTTTTTTGGAAAAAAAAGTCGGTACACTACTACATATATAATTTTTTTGACTAATTGTACAGTTTCAAAGTATAAAGTGTTATATATATTATTAAACAAAAAACTTCAGAGAATATTAATTCAAAATTAAAAAAAATGGAATTTTTTAAGATTTTTTCAGGCCGACCCCCCTTAATGATTTCAAAATGGCGATAATTTCAAATCTTTAAGAAATTATTCGTCTAACGTGTTTCTGAATATTGGGTTTTACCAACGTAATCTAGGTTAGAGTCTGGAATTTAAAACCGTTTTGTAATTTGTCAGTTTAAAATAGTAGTTCATGTAGATTGTAGTAAAGGTTTACGATTAAAAAGTTATGATGTTATGTTTTTTTTTCGGAAATTAGCTTCCATCACTCTTCGTTGTAACCTGTTTTATATATATATATATATATATATATATATATATATATATATATAAATGTAAAATCATAAAATTTAAACACAACTGTTTATATTTGTTCATTTATATCTTCGAACTGAAGAAATCGAACACCTTCAATAGATGACGTAAAATCTTCGAAAAAACAAATAAAGTTCGTATCAAGCCGTAGTTTATGCTCCAGACAGCTTGTACAAAGCGATAGATCGGTCGGATGAAGGTAAAGTATTTCAAACGAAATCGAAATTATCCAATATCTCGCATTGTCCGATTTCATTGCAAATGATTTTCTTTGCAACCAGTCACGGCCTATGATAATAAAACAAGCGAATGCTCCAGCCTTTGACTATAAACGTACTAGAATGATAACCCTTTTGAGAGATAAGGGAGCGCTCGCTGCTGCTGGCATCTTGCGACAGAGTGTTCAAGTAAAGTTAAATAGATAATAGTACTGTCTATTTTTCGAAACGTCTTCACCACGTGTCCTTGCATCCTGCAGAGTATGTAGCGGAATTTACTTGAACCGCTTATATCGAGCACGCTTTTCACACAGGTAGCTGCACTTCTAGTCCGTTTATATTGGATGCTTTAGTATTGCAAGAATGTGAAAATGAATATAATACGGCTAATTATTTAAACGTATGATTTTTTTTTGTAAAGCAATAACACCTGTTATGGTTTAGGCAGTATTATAGTCTAATGTGTTCTCGAAACTAGGTATGTAAAACAAAAGAAGCTTTTTCAATTCATAGTTGTCATAAAATATGAATAAAAATGAACCCTGACCGCCGTCAAATTAAATTTCTTAATCTCAACTGATCATGAAAGTTCGTAATGTTAATTAGTGCAGTTTTTAACGCTGATTAGGATGTTGAAATTGCATTAAAAAATTGTGAATAACAAAGAGTTATGATTTTTTAAAGATTTTTAATGGCCGCCATTTTGAAACTGTTGGACGATTTTTCTGTTAACTTCGCACTCGCATAACGGATGGTCGCGTTAGCATTTACATACAATGATTAAGACTTCGGTTGAAACTATTTGTTATTTTGATCCGTGACCCTAATTCTTTTAATTCTAACTTAATTTGAAAATCGTCCGTTTGGG